>LR736881.1:5833513-5858000 GCA_902654985.2 Oryctes borbonicus | reverse complement strand
ACAAAATCTTGCCGGGTAGACGTACCCGAGTGTACTCACTTAAGTATATATATATATATATATATATATATATATATATTAAATATGTATCCCACTTATTTGGGAGTATTCTAAATACTTAAGTGAGTACACTCGGGTACGTCTACCCGGCAAGATTTTGTTGGTTCACACAACGTCACAATTATAGAATTTCTATGTTATTTCCTTAACACAAAAAAAAGCAAAATCAGTTTAACTTGAAATATTAAATAAAAAAACATAAATAATAGAAACTAGGTGAAAGGTAGATTTACAATTAAATAAAAAAAGAGAATAATAATGATTTGTATTTTGTCACCCCTTGGGTCGGAACCACAGTTGTGTATGTAGCTATCTGTTCGTCGATTGTGTAAGGGCACCCTCGATAACTGCTCACTCTAGCGGAGCATAATCTCGGCCGCCACTGTTACAAGGTTCTACCAAGTCGACGACAGACGCGCTCCGAATTCGTTATACGCCCTCCGGTGGATCCTTAATACAGGTCTCGGATAAAATACGCCCTTCAGAAGAACTCTAAGAACGGAGGAATTAACCGTAGGACGAAAATTTTCGCGAAAAAGGAAAAGCTCAAGTGCATACTTAATATTGGATTAGAGTTCTCACGCACGCAAAGATGAAAATTTCACCACGTTGGGTCAAACGGCGAAGTTCGATACGCTAAGCCGTATAAACTTACGTCTTGCAACACACTGTGTTCAAAACCATATACTTTGTATCTAAGAAAACTAAACACGTTTTCTGGGTGAATTTATAGCCGCGAAAGGCCTTCCTCAAGGCAAAATTTAACTTACACCAGAGTGCACACCCAACTCGTAAGAAGACTTAACGGAAAGAGAGCTTCAATTTGTTAATCCTCACGTTCTAGAATAAAATAGTTTTTGTGATAAAACATCACGTTACGATCTCTATTGCGAAATACGGAAAATAGACAGCGAAAAGTTATTTCCTTAAGAAATTTTAGTAAAGTGCAGATAAATGCTGACAAATAAGAAAAAAGTACTGCAAAATCCGATCAAATAGAATTTTAATGAAGATAATTCGGGCTGTGAAAAACGGGTTGCCTAACTATAAATCATATTGTGAATGCATCGGGGAAAAATTCGTGTGGTAAACGAAATAATGGATGACTGCAAAAAATTGTGCGTAGCAAGCGAAAGCTGCAGAAGACACGGATTAATTATTCTTATTTCGTTTACTGGTTCTTTCAGCCACTATGACGATAAAAACATTACATGGTATGTGTGTGGTGCAAAATGTTTGTAGCAAATTGTCTATTCAATTGTGACAACTGCTAAAATTTGTTACATTAGCATTTTAATAAAATGATGTTTACAACTTCTCCGATTATTGAAAAATATGCAGCGAACGTCGTCCCTCTTATTTCCTGCAATATTGTTTTGTTTTACTAATTATAACTATTTGCAGCAGCACTTGTTGCAATTGCAAAAGTAATTCTAACATTTTATTTTTGTGTCGACAAAACGTATTGCGGAATTCTAGACACCACAGTGGGGGATTATTAAAAGTAAATTTTGAAGTAGTGGCGAGCATTGTGATGCTAAATTGAGTCTGGATAGAAGTAAGTTTGTTGAAAGAGATCCCAAACTCCAATTTTGGGAATGCTGCAAAATCTGACACGAATTTATGTGTTTCTTAAATTTTCTTTGTAGTTAACGATAGTGTTTCTGAATTTTTAAATGAAACGCTTATTTGTTGGCTTGAATTATGTTTCGTTTTATCTTCATGTTTTGTCTATTATTTTATTTATTTTTTGATTTCATATTTTATATTTATTTTATTTACAAACACAATAACACAAAGGAACACTCATCCAAAATTCTTAAAACATAAATACTTCTGTGTTTTGTTAATGAATACTATTTCAAGCATATTTGAGTGAAATTTCTATTGTTTGCTTTCCTAAAAAAATTTCTAATTCTCAATATATTCGCTTATTTTCCAAATCTAATATCAACTATTCAATTAAATAAAGTAATTACCATAACTCACAGACACAAATCAATTCTAATGTACAGTAAAAATACTATGCTTTTCAAATGTATGCAACAAAATGAAAGGACAATAATGAACTTAATTAACGAGAGATTGCTGTTGTACGCACTAGTGACGTGTAATCCAACTAATGAGGTTTCATTTTAATTTGTCTTACTCCTATCAAAACTAATACTTACCCCTATGAAAAAGTATTTGTTGGGAGATGTGAAAGCATGGATTACCACTACCATCTTGTAATTCAAGACTAAGCACTGATTCGTTATAGGCTATATTCATAAGTATAACACATTGTAAAACTTAAATGGTTTATTTATATATGAATATATGTAGAACATTATCCATGTACATTTTCATTCAATTCTTTATGGGTACAAGATTCTCCCATCCGGCATATGGCAGTGATCTTGGTGGCAATTCGGGCGAGGCGCGCAATGATGGCAATAATCACCGGAGCTTGTTGGCTTGGCAGCAACCAAAGTCACAATCCAGAGAAATAGGAAAACCTATAACATAGTATATATATAGATTTTATAGATATTTAACTGAAAAATATTAATTTAAAAGATTTTTGTGTATTACAGTATAATGTGGCTACAGGTCTATTATCATCATCTTAGACTATTCTTCTTCTACCCGTAAGCGTCGGGGTTTCCCCTTCTTGCTTTTGATTCTCTACGAAAGTTTTAGTAATTAAAATATTCGAATTGGACAGGAAACCATATCTAACATATAGATAAAAAGCAATATCGGAAAAAGCATTCTTGTAAAATGAAATTAACTGAATTTATTGAGTTTTCCATAAACTCATATAATCAAAAAAAATAAAGATACAATTAATCTACCCCGTGGTACAATTTAAAAGAATGACCAGATAAATAGTACCGCAAGTGAAGAAAAGTTGTTTTTGATGGAGAATCACTTAATTCAGGACATCATTACCCATTATTTTTTTAATATATTAAAGGATATATATAAAGCATTTCCGCAGAAACTTTCTAAAAATCGAACGACTTACTTGCGCAGAAGAATATATTGAAATTACACCTGCATTTGCGGGAAATGGTAGTACAAATAGTTATATGATCAGTGACACGGACAATGGGGATCTAGGAAATTTCCCCGACAAGAATTTATCGACGGAAGATCCTCCGACAACTGTTGCAACAAACACCTTTTAGAGAAGAAGTGAAGAGTACAATTATACTGCATATGCTAGAGAAGTAGAAAAAAACAACACTTTATAATAAGATACGTGAAAAGGCAGTAAGTAGGTACCCAAGACGCACCACATCATGTCAGCTTTACCATATCTATTGAACTCAGTCAGACTACTGCAACATGTTTACCGAAAGTTTCCAACATGAAGGAAAGGTTCATAAGAGAAATATTTCTCATCTAGCACGAAGCGCCTGTTGGTACGCGGACAGAACATTTAAAAAAAAAAAAAAATAAATGAAAACAAATTTTCAAAAAATATCTAGAAATAATAACAAAAGGAATGTTGTTAATACAAAAAAAGCTAACCAACTGCCCGGCGTCATCAATGTTGTTCCGAGCGTATTCCTTACCTCACCTAGTTCCCTCTCAGCTTGTATCCCTGCAGGCGGGTCATTTTCAAAAGAGGGTTATATATGCCGAGAACGAAATAGCGATTTGGGGTAGAGAATATACTCGGAACAACGCTTATGACATCGGGTGGGCAGAAACACGCCCGCAGCTTAGCATTTTCTCTCCTTACACTGCTTTTGCCGTGAGTGATTACACCAATACCATGTGTACCTACTTGTTTTGTCAATTATTCATAATACATGGATTATTCTATTGGTATGTGGGCTATTATCATACAAAATAAAAAGTATCTACATTTGTTTGCTGTAAAAGTTAACAGAATTTGTATCCGGAATGTCATTTTCACGGATTTCGGAACTGGCATGACAGAAGCTTTTACCGAAAAACTTTCAGCTTCAAGGCGTTATGATAGCTTCTTCCATTTTTCACAGTGCATCCTTAGAAAGAATCAATCAAAAGGTCTAGAAAGGAACTAGTACAAAACCGATATTGGATTTGCATTGCTACCGAAGTTACTTACTGCGTTAGCACTTACCCTTACAGCAAATGTAGTCGTTGTATTTGAAAACCTTCATGAGGAATCACCATCATCACCAAAATTTCCCATGCTACGTGGAACTGCTGCGAAACTGTGGTAGAAGGACTGCCAGAGACAGATAACTCTAAAGAAGAATGGCATCCAGCGTTTAAGACGCAAGTTTCCGCAAATCATTCCAAAACATGAGAGTTGACAAGATTAATAAAGTCTATATGCTTCAGATAGAGCTCGTAAAAAGCACAGTAATTGTACTGAACCTACCCTTGTATGAAATTGTGACGAGAAAACGCTTTCCAGCTACTTGGGTGGCAGAGTTCACTACCTAACTTGCTAAAAAATAAGTGAAAAGAAACAAAGATCAAATTAAAAGAGCACGTTAGCGTTATGCTGTCGAGAAAGTATAAAGTTTATTATTGTCGGGCAATTTTCCATTCGGTGATATTTGTTTGTCGAGAAATTTTATTGCCGGAAAATTTTACCGTTCACGAACTGTTTGCTGTCGGGGAATCTTCAATCGATGAATTGTTCTCGAGGAATTTTCCGGGTCCTGCACAATTACAATCAAATAATATTCTAAGAAACAAAGGTGGCGCATATTTCAATGAAATATAAAATTTTTGTAGAAATTACATTAAAATATATTGCATTGTTGGATAAATTTACTTAATGTTTATTAATATCCGAATAGTTTATTCAGGAATTAGGCCATATTTTGGGAATTATGGATATTTTTAAAGCAAATCCTATTGTTTCAATATTTTCGCAAAACCTACTGTATAGTTTCCTTTAATTATGCGAGTTTCTAATGCAAAAATCAAGATACGACGTTGCTGACATTACTTTTATTTTTTTTCTATGTAACTTTATCCTATATTCGAATAAAAACGATTTACTTTACTTGAGGGGGTTTTAGCAGAAACTGGAGCAGAAATTTAATTTAATTATTTTTCATAAGATTTCATAAGATATTTTTCATAAGATACACCTACGCTGCGATGCGAAATATATTTAGGTTCTAATATGAGGTTTTGTAGTTTTATAAGAATTTGAGTGGTTCACTTTCAACTTAAAGTAAAGGCAATTAACCGTGTAACACAAATATTAATCTGTACTTACGATGTAATATAGTATCTTCATTTTAACAACACGATTTAAGCAGCGCAAATTATTGTTACATTTTTATACGTTCGCTTGGTCTTTATCAGTGGTGTAAGAGTCCACAAGTTGGGTGAAATTATTATATTTTTGTATGGATGTTGATAAAGCACATGCACAGAATTCTGATGCCTGATAATGCCTATCAGTATTACCTCTTTTTTTTTGTTTTATTTTGAAGTTTACCAATCCTTTTGACCTGAGATATTCGTAATATGGTTATATAATATATTATTTTGGTCAATGCCAATAATAAAATATCAATTTAACCGATCTCTTAAAATCTGCATCACTCTGTATATCCGAGACATATTTTTCATGGTACATTGCGATGGTAACTATAACGCATTTTTAGCACAATGAGAATTAGAAATACAAATCGTCTTTAAATTAATAGCATAATAATGTAACAATATTTGTCATAGTATTATTTTGGAATGTATGAAGTAACTAAAATACTGAACTTTGATGTGAGGTTCTTTTAGTGCTTTCGGCAGTCTAGTGTACTGCTTTAGTACTTGCCTAACGACACCTGTTTGTTGTACTTGTACTGATTTAAGTATTTAAGTCTTTAATTTTTAGATAGAAAATTATCGGGAAACACAAATTTTTGCACCATAAACATTAGTTTTAATATTTTCGGCTACAAAACTTGAACTTTCTTATTTTAAACATAATGGTACACTTTTTATTAGCTCAACCAATCACAACACGTCGCTGTGATAGGGCACCTTATCCCTAAAATCAACTGTTTTCGAGATATTTATGATCATGAAATCTTAGCATTTGCACCGCTCTTGTTGCAATTAAATATTTGAAAATGTTATAAACATTAAGGTACTTACTTTTATAGAACGAAATGAAAGGTGATGCGTATTACACCTCATCGTTACCCTTACTAAATTTTAGACAGTTGAACTATTAAAAATTAAGAATACTAAAATTGAAATTAAAAATTCAAATTTTTAGAATTTTTGTTTATTCTGTGACTTTATCTGGTTGTCGGAGATGGCACAAACTAGAAGCTTTTAAGAACTTGACAACAACGCATTTGAAATTCTAGTAAAATGGCGTTGTGTTGTGGGATTTGAAATGAAGTCCCCGAACACCCGGTTGTTTCCTCATTGTCGGGAGCGATGTTCTAGAGAAGAATTATCGAAAAGTATATATTAAAAAATGGTGTCGATCGAATTAGTGGAGTAAAGAATTAGCCAAGGAAGATTTAATAGAGATCAAAACACCACCTATAGATAAGCCAAAGCCACCTAGTGTAACCAGTATTCCGGCAACTTTAAAACTATTACAAGATGAATGGGATGCCGTTATGTTGTACAGTTTTACACAACGGCAACAGTTGCAGACTGCTCGACAAGAATTGAGTCATGCTGTATATCAACAAGATGCTGCTTGCAGAGTAATTTCTCGCAGACCGTATAGGGTCGGTACGCTTTGCCTGCCGAGTATGTACTAATGTTATACGTAAAAAGGAAGTAAAAATTTAATTTACAAGGGGGGCATGAAGTTAAGAAATATGTATGCACTTATATACAATAGTATGCAAAGTTGATATATGTTTACTGGTTCAGTTGAGTACAATTGTAACCGTCCTTCCCAAAGAAGGCAGTAAGAAAAAAATATATGTGCTTAGCTTTGATTATTAATGGCTGGATGCAGACGAAGGTATCATACCGTAAAGAATTGGCATAGAATTCCAAAATATTGCTTCCATTATAGATTCATTTAAATTTTTACGACGCGATGAAAATACGTGCTTGTATTTGGGCAATGACCCTTGCTTATAAATCGCATTTTCTGCAGATCCAGATTTTTATTGAGAACGGTTGTAAATTTCTGTGGTAGGTGCTGTCCTATATCATCCGTCAAGGTTTCCAAGGCCGTTTTTCATCTTATCGAGAGTGTTAAGTGCTTCCGATAAGGTTAATGCGCTATTTTGCAATTCTTCCAGAGACTCTCCAACAACAGAGTACTTTTCGCAAATTTCCGCTATATCAGCTTCCGAAAACAGTTCTTGGCCTATTTTAATAGCTTCAGAATCTTGTGGTTCAATGTTGAAATAAAATATCCCGTACGGCATTTCTAATATTACGCGCGGAAAATGCCGTCACACTTGGTTTCTGCTCGGTAATTTCCAAGAAGGAACATATTTTTCCCAAAATGAACGCATTGCCTCTTATTCCACAATGGTTTGCGCTATATTACAAACACTTAACGTGAGAATAAAATCTGTCATGAAAATCCGACATGGTATATCATTTTTTAAATTTTCTCTGGGTTTCGCTGATTCCACGTGTTGTTTGCGCTGTTGTTCGTTGCATACCGTAAGGATCACATTGCAAGCATCACGTTTTACGAAGCCGCTCATATTTTAAAAACGAATACCGATGTATGTATTTTTTGATCTCGTGCATTCCATGCAATCTGTGTTGTCGTTTGCACACCATTTTTATAGTACACCGTTGGTTTCGTCTACACAGTAGAAGCTATGCAAGCAAACTCATTTATGTACATATACATATAACATCGGCCGACCTTGTACGGTCTGCGCCGCTGCGTGCCAACAAAAATCACCATCTCTATTTATTAGTAAAACGGCGATTCAGCATCTTTCACACTTGTAATGTAGCATGTACCGTATTCTTTGTGAGTAGGAGGCTCACATCATTACATCAAAAAGCAACAGGCAAAGGGATTTTAAGAATATCATTTGTGACCTCCCGTTAATTGAAAGAAAAAATTGCTGCCAACTTTTCAAATCAAATTGGGACGAATGAAAAACTATAAAAGCCATTAACGAAGGCAATGGAGGTTTTCTTTATTTAAAAAACAAATTCCTTGGAGTAAAGGTAGCGGAAGAAACGAGAGAATCGTTGCGAAGCCCCAAATTCAGGAACTTATGAAAGATACAGCTGGAACACTGCTCCAAAATTACAAGGATTTTGGAGCAAATGTACCTCTGATTTTACCAAAATATTAGCCAAATTCATTCGATTACAAAGAAAATTGGAACGAAATCATGCTTACGGACTACTGCTGGGGCTTTAAAACAGACGTATCGGCAATGAAGTACAAGCGAAAGTTGAATAAAATCATGTTTTGCAAACAAATTACGTGATATATTATGTACCTATATTATTTCTCAAAAAATTAAAATTTCTGAAAATTTTGACGCATTTTCCTCAAAAATCTTGTGAGAAAATTGAAGAAAGCAGATTAGGAATTAACAGGAATTCCATGAGAATCACCGTATATCAATGATATTATCCCAAATATATTACCTTCTAGAATACTGTTGAACAATTAGGTGCATGTTGTTTTATTCAAAGTGACCGTAAATTTTCCGATAGTAACTAGATGTGTTCTAACATACATATGTTTCAATAAAAAAAAAAGAATTTGGAATTGTCGATTTTTTATTATATGAGAGCCCGCGTGAATCCCAAGGGCTCTTTTGTCCAGAAGTCATTCTCAAATTTGGTAAGTCGCGCTGAACTATTCTTAATTGTATACTATTTATTTGTTTTTATTTTGCTCAATATAAGGAGCCACTATAAGTACATTCTTGCAAAAAAATGCAGACTGTTGATGTTAATGAAGATGACTATTAAATTACCTGCCTTCATAGGTTGGGTATGTCATTGTTATTCGTGGAATAAGTTTAGACAGTACTTTAGTATATTTTTATTTAAAAAATATGCACGAAGCTATATTAAATATATCTAAAAAGCTATATTTTCTAAAGAAGCGAATCACTTTATTATCAAATAAAGTATGTAGATGTCTTTAATAGTAAGAGATTAATAGCCATGGGTTTTGTAGCCACCGTGACCCTGCCCATGGCCTTGTCCAGGTCCAAAGCCACCTCCTGGACCACCGCCAAAGGTACCATGACCTCCGTGTCCATGGCCTTGACTTCCACCGTAACCGCCCTGGCCTTGACTTCCATCGTGACCGCCCTGGCCTTGACCTCCGCCGTGCCCAATGTGGTGATCAGCATAAGGCAATGACGATGCCATAGCAATCATTAGAAATAGCCCAAATATCTGTAAAATAGAAAATAGGATGAACTTAAAACATGCTTTCAAGCAAAGTAGGTGTTAAGGCACACGTTGTCTACAAATATTTAAATATACCGCGAAAAATAAAACAAAACAAACTGTACAAAAATTTTAAATAAAACAAGTGTATTTTGAAGAAATAAAACCTACAACAATACAATACAAAAGAAGGTGTTTTTCCATAATTTATACAATGGTTCTTAGAGTCATTGTACAGCGTGGTGAACAGTCAACAGACTTACATTACAAACTTCTTGTCTAAAGCTGAAATTTTAATAACACAACATCAAACGACGGCAATGTTAGCGTTAATTCTAATTTTACAAATCCACATGAACTGCCTCATAAGTTAAGCAACAAAAATTTCCTCAAATAACGTTGCCAAATTTTAATGGTAACAACGAAGATTGGCTACAGTTCCGCGATACCTTCAAATCGTTAATACAAAAATATAAATTATTTAGATCCATAAAAAAATTCCATTATTTGGGGGCATCTCTGTCTTCGGGGCTAGCACAAATCATACGTTCAATCGAATTTATAGGCGATAATTAATTTGACATGGGATTTGATATATAAAAGATAAAATAACACAAAATTGCTAATTCATAGTCATATAAAATCGATTTTCAATTTAAATAGCATAACCATAGAATCATCCTCCGATATTCACAGATTGATAGATGACCTATCAAAACATCAAACCATCGACGAAACTAATTGAAATAAATTGGGTGAAACTAAAGATACATACTCGTTTTGGCCAATTCTAATTATATTTTTTGCAAACAAACAGTCCGTACGATTTATACTTGTCAAGAATTTTTAAGACCACAAACCAAAACAGCATGAAATCGAAAGCAGTGGAAACAAGATATCTGCATTATCGTCTTGAAACAGCAGTGGTATAGTAGATTCAGCGTCTTAATCACACTTTACAACAGATGAATTACTTACAAAATTAAATCTTCCAAGGGAAAATATTAATATTGGTGTTGGTATTAATCAAGTTATTTCGAATATAAATTACAAATGTTGTATTGAATACAATCACAAACAAACTTATTTAAGACGAACCTATCGTGCTTAATTGTGCCTCAAATATGCGATCACTTGCCAAATTCACCTATCGATTCTTTTAAAATGAGTATTCTGGAGAACATACATTTATAAAATATAAATTTTAGAACACCCAGCAAAATTCACATCTTTCAAGGAACCTAGCCGTTTTGGAGACTTCTGTGTGTAGGTCAAATTTGCCTAAAGAATTCAATATAATCGTGCAAAAAACACAACTACGTTGGAAGTTTAAACCATAAACAATCTTCAGGCACGTATAGTTTTAGCAGAATTACTGAGAATTTACAATTAGGAACATTTTGAGAAACGAAAAAAAAAAACATCAGTTAGGAGAATCAAGAGAACTAGCTCTCAAGCGTTTTATTAAATTGGAGCATAAATTAGAATAAACTCCACAACTTAGTACAGGATATAAAGAATTTGTTAGATTACATGGGAAAACTTGATAGATAATTGTCAACAACACTATCAGTAGAGTGGGCAAATTCGGGTGCGCAGCATCGGCGTAGCTGACGAATGGACTCTTGCATGCGAAGGGAGTCAGTATGCAGAGATGTATTATCGCGAACGGTGCCGTTCCAGTGCTAGATACAAAAAAGTTTTTAAGATGGTTTTTGTGGATTATGAACCGATCTCGATAAATTATCTCTGTGTTACTGAATGAACACGGGAAATTGTCATCTCTAGTCATATGTATAAAAAATAAAATCGAGAGTGTATGTAATTCGACGATTCAAAAAAAACTGGAGAAGCGAGAATAAATATTTTTAACATAAAGCGTTTCTAAAGTTATTTCTGCAAAACGCGTCCGCCGTGAGGATAATATGTTCTTGTAGAAAGAAAACGATCGCTCTACATCTAGTGATATTATATTTGCATAATTAAAAAAATCTTTGAAACAACTTAACGCATCTGTAGACGAACCTTCACAAATTTGTCTAAGTGTGGCAAAACTTTCAAACTTAACTTAGAACACACTCATTTTTGCGTCTTCTACCGAACAAAGCTGTGTGTGTACATCTTTTACAATTTGCAGTGATTCCTCTAACGACAGTGAAGAATTTTGTAATTTTTCTATTGCTTGCACTACTCCGATGTAATTGCTGTGAATAGTTTGTAAATCACTTTTAACCTGACTATCTTTAATTTTTTCTGACTTGTTTTGATAGCTGCAGATTCTTTCGGATTGAATAATAGAACCACCTTCTTTATACTCTCAAAATATTTATGATAGTAAAGCGGCATGCTTGTAACCATGTTCCTCAACGTGTAAGGATCGGTTGTACCGGTTCATTGCGGCACCATTTGTCATAAACATTAAGACTTGATCTCTGGATATTTAAATTTTTTCCAATGTGCATAACACCAGTTTTGAAATTAGTTGGGCAGTACATCCGTCTATTCGTTTAGACGCTATTAAAATTGAAGATGACGATTAATGTGGTTCCATTTTGCGCACCATAACATTAAGCACAGATCTTTTTTTGCAATCAGTTGTTTCATCCACACCAAGCACACTTTTTTATTTTTCAGTTCAGCCTTAATTTTATTTTCTAAATGTACAGGCGCAGATGGTAAATAATTTCGTAACGTGGTCCTGCTCGGTAATATTGGCGTATTTATTCCAAAATGAAATGAATGAATCGTTGTTTAACAAAGTAAACACTAGATTACGCTGATCATCATTGCACATAAATCAAATAAGAATTGTTCGTATTTTGCGGCGACACCGGTTATGATATTATTATGGTTTGCACTTTGCACATGCCGTTTACAATGTGTTTATGACCATCACGTTAGATATATATCGCAGACTAAACATTTAATTTTTACACCATCGTAAGTCAAATCCGGATAATCCTTAATGAACCTATCCACTGTCTTTAATGATAGTTGTTTTCTCAATCTACGTACCTTCGACATTATTAAAAACAGAACACGAAGTACTTCGCTGCTACTATTACATACGCTCCAGCGAACTAGATACTGACTAGTGTTTCGCATGCGAGAGTCTATTTGTTAGCGGCGCCGTTGGTGCGCACCCGAATTTGCCTACTCTAATTATCACATGCCACATCATGGTGTACAAAAGGAGAGCTGAATAATTATGCGTCTGCAGCAACTTTTTAGCTATTTTACTTCGTTTCTGGAGACATATAAAAAATGTACAGGCAAATTCTAATGAATTCGCAACAATGATCACTGCAAAGGATTGTGTGGATGCCAAATCCGTCCCAATATATTGGAACAAATTAAATAAATATTGTTACTTATGGAACGGCATCATCGCCTTTCTTGGAGTTTGATGTTTAATGGAAGCGGCATTAAAAAAAAAAAACATTAGTTTCCGTCAGCATGTGAACGAATGACGCACAATTTTTATGCTGACGATCTTTTGACGCGGTTTGATTCCAAGTTTGAGACAATGATTACTTGTATCGAAATCTATAAAATGTTGAGTTAGGGATTTAAATTAAGAAAATTGGTAAGCCACGCTCCAGAAACATTAACCAAGTTGCCTCACTCTGATGACCCATCAAACGTATTAACACTAGCAGAACATGATATTAAAAAAACTTCAGGATTACCGTGGTACTGTAGCGAAGATAAACTAGACTATTGGCTGAAGAACTTTCCAAACACTGCAAAGGTAGCAACAAAACGTAGCATTCTAGTCAGTAGAATTTTTGACCCCTTACTAAGTCCGGTTATCATAACTACAAACTTCTTTTACAAACATTATGGCAATTAAAATTGTCAGGAACTAAGAAGAAATCTACATACAGATAGAGAAATTAGAATTCCCAAAAAAGCCATATCCAATAACTATAGGTCTATTGAACTACATGGATTTTCAGATGCTTCTGAAGCGGCGTGTGGTTGTTGTACGTATATACGAACAATTGACGAAAACGATATAGAAACTTATTTACTTTGTGTAAAAGATAAGGCCGCATCTCTAAAGAAATTAACAATTCCAAGATTAAAGTGGCGTGGCACCTATTGTCCGCACAATTGTCAAAAGAAGTTAGACAATCAATAAATTTAAAATTCGACAAGAGATGTTTGGTGTAATTCTAAAATAGTTTTAGCTTGGATCAACGTAAAACCCAGTGCATTAAAAATATTTGTTGGAATTCGTGCGAACGAAATACAAGCATTGATTCAAAGGTAAAGTTGGAATTATATACAGGACATGGATAACCCAACAGATATCGTTTTTCCTGGTATAAACGTCATTAATTTGGTAATATGGCACAAAACATTCGAAACTTTCTCATTCTATTCATCCATTTACCAAATTACTTTTTGAAAGCGAACATAGTCGTCTCATCCAGGCAGGGCCACAACACTTGTTGGTATCAATCCGCGTGTTGGCCAATTTCTGGACGTAACTTTGCAAAGCCTACCTTTTACAGTTATGTGCACTGTTTCAAAACCATAAAATAAGTGAAACCACTCATGGGAAATTTACCGACATTATTGTTCAATGACCTTTCCAAATTTGTGGAATAGATTGCGGTGGGTATTTTTTTATTAAAAGACGAGCCTGGTCGAAGCTCTTCCAATTCTAAAGCATGGCTTTTTGAATATTTTGTCACTAAGGCAGTACACCTAGAATTAGTTTCAGCGTTAACTATCGCAACATTCATTGCTACTTTAAAGATATTTATAGCACACGTAGAGGGAAGCCTGCCGATATTTATTCTGATAATGGAAAAATTTTTGTCAGTGTTCGTTCTGAAATAAAGCAATAGTAAGGAATAGATAATATTGGGAGTTCATGTTTCAGAAATGAGCTAGTAACGGAGGAATAATAGGTTGAAGATATTTGATACATCGCCAAAGATAAAACATGATTTCCGAAATTTATAACTTTTGCAATTGACCCCGTTCTGATTGAAAACGTAACTGTTAACTTTTTATATTGTCATATGATTAGGGCGCAACATTCTCGCTTGCCTTCCAGTGATGTTTAACCGCGAGCGGTTTGAGGTATACAGAGCTGCTTCGTTACATGTCAGCACTTCCCGGCCTTCTGTGCTGTGTGCTATGTGCAAATCATTCCGCAGTGTGAAGTTGATAAGTGTAGGAATTGAACAGAAAGCATTAGATATGTTGAAAATGCGTAGAAATGCATCAACTTGTCTTTAACTTGTCTAATAAAGCAATAGTAAGGAATAGATAATATTGGGAGTTCATGTTTCAGAAATGAGCTAATAACGGAGGAACAATAGGTTGAAGATATTTGATACATCGCCAAAGATAAAACATGATTTCCGACATTTATAACTTTTGCAATTGACCCCGTTGTGATTGAAAACGTAACTGTTAACTTTTTATATTGTCATATAATTAGGGCGCAACATTCTCGCTTGCCTTCCAGTGATGTTTAACCGCGAGAGGTTTGAGGTATACAGAGCTGCTTCGTTACATGTCAGCACTTCCCGGCCTTCTGTGCTGTGTGCTATGTGCAAATCATTCCGCAGTGTGAAGTTGATAAGTGTAGGAATTGAACAGAAAGCATTAGATATGTTGAAAATGCGTAGAAATGCATCAACTTGTCTGTTTGCTAACAGGGTAAACGCAATTTCCACACTTACTATATATAATGGTAAAGAAATCAGGTGTTTATTATGTTGGAAACCCTATATGTGTAGGAACCATGTAAATAGCGCAACCTACAAATTAAAAAAAAAAACGGAAGGAAACCGCATATATGATTTAACGATGATGTTAAGTGGGTGCAATATACCGTTTATAAAAATCGGACAAACAATGTTTCGTCAGCTTTGGAAGAAATACAATCCAACGTGGGAACTACCAAGTCCGCAGACGCTACGTAGGTATTTGCCGTCAGTGCGGGAGAAGATAGAGAATCATGTGAAAACCGCAGTAAAAAATGAACGGTTATGGCTAACTATAGATGAAACTACAAACATAACAAAAAATTCCGTAGTATCGATTGTAGCACGGACAATGACCTTGAAAGGAGCGCCACACCCTTATTTGCTAGCCTGTAAAAGAGAGCTAAGATGTACTGCCGAAGCTGTTCATAATGTATTAGTTAGAACACTAGACAACTTTGAAATTTCACCAAAACAAGTGATGGTTACCGATGCTGCCGCGGTTATGCTTCGTACAGGTCAAGCTGTTCAACCGAATTTGCTGCACATAATATGTCTGCTTCATGCTTTACACCTTGTGGCAGACACTATACGAAAATGTTATTCCGACGAAAGCCGTTTTTCGTATTCGTATTCGGCTATCGCTTTCACAATATCCTGACATACCGGAACCGCCGCAGCCAATTCTTACACGATGGGGTACATGGTTAGAAGCAGCATTCTATTATTTTAAACATTTTGAAAGGATCGAATTAGTGATTTTACAAATGGACGTTAAAGAAGCGGCTGCAATAAAGTTAAGTCAAATGCAATTCCAAAATCCTCAAGTTGCAGCAGATTTGAAAAACTTTTAACGACAATTACATTCCAGTAGCTGACGCAATAAAAAAATTGCAAAACACTTCGTTGTCCTTACGGGATTCGTGTGAAATTGTTGACCATGTACAAACAGTGTTACATATTTTAGATGACAAAAAAAGTGCTTCAGTCAGAGCAAAATTTAATAGTATATTACGTAAAAATGTCGATTTTTCTAGATTACGCCATCTTGTTAACAATAGTGTTGCTGAAGATCAGTTATACAAATTCAAATACCATTTTAAGTTCGCGAATATTACATCACTAGATGTAGAACGATCTTTTTCTACGTATAAGCAGATATATACGCCGCAACGGACCGGTCTTAAAGAGACCACTATACAAACGTACGCTATGATACAGGTGTTGAAGGCCTTACTTCCGGATTTCTTTTCAGCCATCTAAGCATATTCGGTAAGTTGTTTACTACATTATGATTGCGATTTCATAAATTTTCTTATGGTTTTTTTGTTTTAAATGACGCGCACGTTTATTTCGGTTAACCCAGCGCAGTGACGCTACTGCTAGGCAATCGACTTGTTGGGCTTCACATATAACACTTTGTGTTCCAATTAACAAATATGTTACTACTACTACGTAGATAGTGGATGAAGGACCTGTTTATCTGAGGTAGAACAATAAAAATTTAACATTTCTGAGAAAATATTAAAAAAGTATTACAATACACAAGATAATCTTTGAAATCCCTTCAAATTTAACTAGGTTTAATTACAACCATAAAGTTTGACACTCTTGAGTGAAAATATTAAGAATTTCTCGCTACACCTTTTACCGATTGCCGTTATGCGATTCTTTGCGTTTGTTTGGAAAATGTAGCAGATCTGCAATTTATTAAAATAGGTAGAACCAGTACGAAATGCTTGAGTAATTTGTGATGAACCGTTTACATTTTTCAATATGAATCTCAACGCTAAGAAAACTCATAAAAACTATTGATCATGTCCATATCTACCAAGGGTGGGTAATCTGAATCACGTTTTACCCCATTTCCACGTTTACGTGATTAATTCCCGTATAAACAATAAAACCTACAACAGCTTGCTGCCACAGCTACCACTGTTATTAGGCAATGTTTGATATTTCCAAATGTCTGCGCAACATCCGTTGAGGACGCTACAACGCTGCAAGTTTGCGATTCATACTATCCACAAACTTCATGCAGAGATTTTTATTTGATGGAAGTTTTTTAAGATCTGCTGGTGGTTGGAATTGAATACCAATTTATTATATATTAATGTGTAATAGTTAATTTGCCAATAGTTGTTATAGTGAAAATAGTCCACTGGTTCGAACGGACGCGAACGTGTATGTCTTAATAGAGAATATTTTGAAAAACAATGAAACAATTGATACAATTGTTTGCTTTCGTTGTTTTGGTAAAAACCTAAGAGGTATCCGTCGTAGTAGCAAGTCATTAATTTGAGGAAATACGTGCTTTTTAAGCTACTAAACATTTTTCCTTCAAAGTAATACCATTTGAAAGATTACACAATTTTTGATAATGTTATTGTCATGTGATTTATCCGATAAAATTAACAAATCACACAGTACAATATAGTTTGCAATACCATCAGTGAGGACTCTCTAAAAGTCAACACACTTAATTACCAATGATATTTAATACATTACATTGTTTTTCTGTATACTACCTGTAGAGACAAGTAAAACCATTTACAATAGTTTAATGAACATTGTTCATTTGTAGGAATCTATACTTACTACGAAAGTCTTCATTCTGACAGCACTGCTCTTACACTATATATACATTATACTTTATTTTGTTGCATTTTATACTAGTTGCTATGTCTTTATCATCGTTCTTCAAAATGGTTCACTAACAAGTTCACGAAAGATTGCATTATTAATTTATCAGCAATTGTTAACGATACGAGACACCAGGCTCGGAGTTAGACATCTTACGTTTTTTTTTATTATATGTATTCTGTGTCTGGACAATATCGGAATTTATTACGCTGTATTATTCTGTATAATTGTTTTTGTCGTGGTATTAACCAAATGAGAGCTATCAAGAGGTCCGTAAAACATAAAAAGATGATACTAATTATTTTTCTTGGTGGCAAGGTCAATGTTAAAAATTTGTTTCCTGTATATTAACGAATATATAGCACCATGTAACGATGAATTCAAACAAAAACGCAGAAATTGGATTAGCAAACACTTATTTTACAATCTACATCTTATTTTTCAAAAGATCTAAAGGTAATACGGATCAAATGAAAATTACTGAAAGTAGTTGTTGAAGAAAATGTATCCTGGGGAACGCTAGCATTGTTCAGAATTAACGAGCGCTTCAAGTCTTTGATACAGGCCATCGTTTTCCGGGCGAAAATCTTGGTAACGAATGTAGCAGCGTATTGTTACTGCATACTGACCTTAATATTTTAGATAGAAACATCAAAGTATTTACCGATAATAAGCCAGTAATATTAATATTAAACCGATCAATAACCATGAACCTGCTACTAGACTGAAGGGCCTCGATGGAAATTTTTTAATGGTACTGAAGAAGCGGATATACTAACTAGGAGGCGTTTAGTCCAGAACAACAAAGCTCAGAATCCTCTACTCGATCATTTGTGCGTACGCTTTATGAAAATTTTTTGAAGAGATAAGAATTAGCAATTAATTCCAATGTGACTATCCCTTATACTTATCCCAATAAGCGGACAGCAACAAGAAGCCTGAAATTGTTCAAAGAGGACATGGCTGTTGGGGTTCTGACTTCGCCTGATCTAAATGCCGTGATGAGAACCATCCCAGCCTCTTGCTATCCATAATCAAAACCTTAACTGCTGGGAATTTTGCCAGTTTTTTTTTGTTTTTTTTTTTGTTTTTGCAAGTTGCGGTTATAGAGAAGTGGTGATATTTATTCTTCTAGGTTGTTTTAAAAGCATAATAATGAACTAGCGACCTACAACGAAGATAGAACCAACGTGTTTGGATGAAAGTATCTAGTCTAAGATACTCTAATCACTGAAAATGTCAAAATTAATTGCTATATCGACCTCTACCGAAGCGAGCAGTTAGTAGTGCTCTACGATCTGGGTGGGTAGCAGCTTTCGACTAATGCCTACTACACCAGGGATAAACCTTGGTGTGTTAGCCAAAGCTCGGATACTACTAACTGCTCACTTCTGTCGAGGTTGATATAGCAATTAATTTCGACAATTTCAGCGATAAAAAGGAACAAAGATAATGCCACCGCTCAGCATGATGATCAGATGATTTAAAGCCTTGGCAGAGATACTGATAGGAACAAAAAAGCTGGCTTGTGAATCATAAACATGCTGAGTTGCTATTACTAAATAGCAAGAACGAGAAGACTAAGGCTAATTCTAAGAAAGTAGCTCGCTGGACTGAAAATCTAATATTTTCTGGTCTTCAGATCAAAAGAAACCTGGCAAGAGTTGCTTGATTATACAATTGCCAGAAAGATCTTTTTTCGAAACAGTTGCTACGTTCAACATTATGTTTATATATGTAGATGCAAACTGTAATGAACAGTCTTCTACCTGAAATGTTTTTTCTGGATTTAATATTAAATATAATTAAATTACCGAAGATTATTATGCATCATGTTTTTATTGTAGTGAGTCCGGTTCTGGCAAGATTTGTTTTCATTTGTGGTAGCACTCAACATATAACTTACTACTACAATTACACATAGTAAAGTTCATATTAGCAGATTGTCCCTATTTTTCGACTGGAAAGTTTTTGAAATTATACATTCTAGAATAAGGAATCTATTATCGATAGTGTGATATAAATTATTTACATATGTCATAACCTTTGAGAGCGTACGTGTACTCGCATGATTTCTTCTTATCTTCAGAAAGATTAGTACTGGTGTAATGCAATAGATACCTGAAAGTTTCCAATGTGTGTTAAATTTTAGACAATGGTTATCGAACGCAATACGCAATTAAATTAAATAGTAGATAAACACTATGTAATGGTGCTATATAGATTCAATAACAAAACGTGCATTCTCGTAAACACTGCAGTTTTTCATTTACAGAAGTTAATGTGTTAGTAATAACATAATCATATATATGTAGCAGATTCTTTTATTTCTTTTTTTTAAAGATTGTAGCAAGGTAACTGTTATGCCGGTCAACAATACAATATATATCCTTTCGCCACTGGAAACAATGGACGGACAGGGTTTCCGATTATGCGCCAGCGTTGTGGAAGACCGTGAGAATGTTAAAAAATGTCCGGAATCCCACCTATATATGGTTGTGGCGGCATAGCATTCATTTTGGAGGACAAGTTTGAAGTCCTTACTCGTTGGAACCCAGTCTATGATAACATAGACAACGATCATCGAGGATGGTTTACGTTAGCTAAGGTATCCTGATGAAGATATGGCGTTAAGGCCAGTTTGGTGTGAAAATAAAGGCGATTATTTTAACGCTGCTAAGAGTCCTGGTAAAAGAAACATTACCAACGAAGCCCAGAAGTTCCTCCCTGCTTGGACCATTGCGTTATTTGCGTATTTTGTTAACGTCATTATGCGTATGCAGTACATTCGAGAGCAGTCGTGTAGACCCTTGTTTCGGTTAACCAACACAAGAACATCCTGTTTAGTAGTGCTCTGAACTATTGTCTAGCGTAATAAGAAGCTACTAATGATCTTGAACGCCCACCATTGTTGTAGTCTCAAAAGTGAGAGAGAGAAGGAAAAGAAATGAATACAAATGGCAACAAGAGATAAGGATCAAATCCAAATCAATATTAAATCGCCAAGTGTTGCGGAGTACTTAATTATTATTAATAATGCCCCGTTAATCTAATATGGTTTTGAAATCCCAGATCCTGGCTAGAAATTCAAAATTAAAAATATAAAATTTCTTTAAATAAGCCACTAACATCAGAACAATAACAAATCTTATCCTCTATTGAAAACGCCTACAAGTTTGGTGTAAGAGATTCCACTGATCCAAATAAGATCCTACTGGTTCGGCTTTTTGTTTAGTTAAGTATAAATCTCCAACCAAATCATTTAGATCAGATTGCGTTAGTAAGTGAGGTTCTCCATTCAGGAACTGCAGCGATTTTTATATAAAAAAGTATACATTAGAAAAATTCTTTTTAATTAGAACCTCCTGTATATTATTACATTTTTGAATTCCTAGTTCAATTTTAAAGTTTGCTTGATAAAACAACCATGTTGCTATTTCAAATCATTTGCTTTTTTTACGTTTATTTAGCATATGGACGAGTACATGTGAACTGTTATAACTGGGAAGGTATTTAACTTGGAAAATTGAAATTTGAATTTATTTTCCGACATCATACAGTGTCGCCCAAGATTATCAAATGCAACTTATTTCTTTTTAATGCAACTACTTAATATCCTTTTCTTATCAAGTTCGTCTTACAAAACAAAATATTATATTCATTACACATCTACAATGGATACCTACTTTTTCAGATATTGAGGAAAATACTCATTAATATGTAGTTTGAAGGTTTTCAAAATATCATACAACTTTGGAAATATCCAAGTTAGCTACGACCGTTTTGAGGCTTGTTATCCCATAGCACAAAAACTTACCGGAATTGCTCCAGCAAGAGTTTTAGGAAAGTAAGAGGTGTTAGTCGTACTGAAGATTAAGCAAGAAGTTTCTGTTTCATTTAGGAGGAAGGCGGTTATCTTATTTTATTCAGTTATCTCCCTATTTCTTAAAAGAATGTTTTGAACCTTATCTTCAACAGGCGAGGACATCAATAGTCTTTTTCTTAGTTAACTACACTTTCTATAGTAAACATACTAGATGCCATCATACCGTTGTGATAAAAATGTCTAATTATATAATGTAAAAAGGCGATATTAATCTGTGGTAATAAGTTCCTTTCCTCCTTGTTAGAAAAAGAATCAATGTTTCAAGTGCACACGAGATAATTGCGTGTAAAGTCTGTGAATGTATATTCATTTAATAGGTATCATTCCATTGCAACTAACCTACCTCTAATCTCTACAAAAATCCGAGATAGCCTCGTGATTATTTTGAAAGTAAAATGGATAGTGTGGCAATCGACGACATCTAGAAGGCTTTGCAGTAAAGAAATTTAAAAAGCACCATTTAAATGTCGCATGTTAATGTAGTAGAAACAAAAAACTTTTATGTTCTACTTTTGCATTACTGAATGCAATTACTGGAAACAATGAAACATCCGATACTGAAATTCACTTTTTAAATATCTTTTTAGCTTTTGCTTTTTTAAAATTGTCTATTTGGTTAAAATAAGGTTAGCTATGGGCAATAATGACAAACAAAATGTATCTATACTCGTACTTTGTTCTGTTTTCTACTTACCATAATTCACACTATGTAATACTAAGTGTTTGTGACACGATGGCTTTAGGTAGTGTTATGAAGATACGTAGATGCAGCACAGGCATGTGTATCACAAACAATGTTTAAATGTGAATAGAATATGTTCAAAAAACTAACAGTTTGTACATCTACTTATTCATAAATAAAAGAAACTTAGTAAAAAGTGTAGAACAAAAGAGAGAAATTACATATGTATATAAAAATATGTGTGCCCTAATATGTTCGAGGTATCCTTGCAATTAGAAAACTACCAGTAACACACCACAAAACAGAAGCCGTCAATAGACTCAGTTAAACGAATAATACAGGATTTAAACAACTTCGGATCCATGAACGAAAAAATTTAAAAACAATTTTGCAAATATATTTTAATATAGTATCAAGAGCACGAATTATTTTTGGACAACATTATCCGGACGAATTGCATAATTCTCATTATTGAAACAATTCGAATTTCCCCGTATTTAGAACTTCCAGGAGACTTGGCAATACAACGCTTCATCAACACTGAATTGTTTCCTAATGGTCACGACTAACTTATCCATTTTCCCCAAACATCTTGAAAAGTATCTATAAGTTTTAGTCCAAGTTGTAATAGCATTTCATACCCTCAAGGACCTTCTAATGTTCTTGATACTCCAGAATCTAACAAACCTATGACAGGGTAGTCCAAAATGGTCACCTACTGATATGGTTTTTAATCTCCAGATATTCGAAATATTACATAATCTATTAGCATTCGATTGCCAAATTTAGGGTGTTCAGTGGAATTGAAAACTTGAGAAGGACGTGTAGGACCACTTAACGCCTCTCGTTCACGTTATTTTGAACATTTTGGACAGTTACGGATTGATACTTCAGGAGATCCACATTTGTAATAGAAATGTTTTAAACGGCGAGAACAAGAGTTAAAACAGTGGCCCATTTCACCACAATTGAAACATTTGAAGTTTGATCGCTCCCGGACACTATTTCGTCGATTATCATGGGAAGACGGTTCAGGTGTGGTAGACACAAAGGCAAAATCAGTATTGCGTTTACAGCTTGGTGGTTTATAGTTATCAAGTCTAAATTTCTTTTCCACTAATTTGAGGCATTCTTTCTCCAATTTGACAAGACTGGAAAAGTGGGCAAATTCATTGTATAGAAAGAGGCCAAATTCCCAGTCATAATACTTAATTGGACTCTTTCCGGAATATCTCCATGGCGATGAAACGTGGAGCACATGCATGCATAATATTCAATAATGTCGAAGAAGTTTAGATAGACTTTCACAATCGGAAACACGATGTTTGTTTGACCTAAACGGCATAAGAGCTCTTCCTTCGAATAAATCCGTTGCCGATTTTCAGTTCGTCAACACGTCCAACATCGAGTAAATAACCAAAAAATATAATGCTAAGATAGCTTAGCTTCCTCATGGTATTGATGGAATAATTCACGGCAAACGCAATAAAAGGAGAGAGAAAAAAAATACACTCGACATTTCTTGGCGCCTTCTAGTGCCTGAGAAACGCATGCCTGCCGTTCAGGAAGCAGCGACAAAAACCGGATCGAGTTTGTCGTTTTGAAAGTTGTGGTATTAACTGTGAGGCAACAGCAATAGAAGGTAGAGATATGAAAAATACTCTCGAAACCACGCTGATGACGCCGGGTAGGCAGAAACACGTCCGTGTGTTAGTGTATTTTTTTCTCTCTCCTTTTATTGCGTTTGCCGTGAATTATTCCATCAATACCATGAGGAAGCTAAGCTATCTTAGCATTGTATTTTTTGGTTATTGTTTCTAGGCATTTCCTGATGTGATCGGGTAAATAGTTTTTGAGGGAAATAGGTAATGGATATGACTTTCTTTCGTTTTCTTGTAAGAGCAATTTGATAAGAAAGAGAAAAATAAGTAGTTTGTTAGTTAAAATTGTGAAGTCAAAATTTTTGAGGCTGAAAATGCTACTCTGCAGGATAGAATATGATTTTCAGAACCTATTTTGAGAAAAATATGAATGTTTCCAAAGCAGTTGAATAAATAAGCAAAACATCGACGGTTGTAAAAAAAAGGAAAATGAAAGAACGAGAAAGAAAAAAAGGACACTTTTCTTTTCAGAAAAGTTTCCCAATTCAAACCGCGTTATGTGTTCATCAGTGCT
>LR736881.1:5339888-5833503 GCA_902654985.2 Oryctes borbonicus | reverse complement strand
TCAGAAAAGTTTCCCAATTCAAACCGCGTTATGTGTTCATCAGTGCTCTGGATCGTACGGAGCTTCCTCGTGGCTGCATCTCGTTTGATCCTGTGCATCTCTCTACATTGTAAACTTTTCAAATATCTTTCTCTCTATATAATTTAGGATGATTTCTAGTCGCGCAATTGTGCAGTCGTAAAAATAAAAGTTATTGTTTCAAATATGGATGCTACTAAATAATCGGAGAGATTAAAAAATTGCGCCATGTTCTATTTTTGCTGCAACGAGACTGTCTCTGTACTCCAATGAGTCACACGGACAGGTATGGCAAAAATTCGCTGGCGATGCTTTAGTCACAGTGTAAATCTTGTTCTAGTGCCTGCGCAAAACTCAGCAAATACGTGCTGTCGAAATGCCTGACAACGAATCTACTGGAGATGATGAACTAATATTAACAATGACTGATGCTTACGTACTTATTAATATAAGTGAAAAGCTAGTTTTCGTCACTCGGTAATACTGGAAAAACTTTGTACTTTGTACATTTGTCCTTTTAATAACATTTGACTTGTTATTGGATGCATCCAATGCGAAATCAGTTGACCGCACGAAATGCCGTGAACCGAACTAGTACAAACATTATATCTTTAGAAAAGATAAAACATAATTTTAGTTGAAAAATTATGACTTATTATTTTGCCGCAATCTGATAAGTATGAAACAAATAAAGAATGAAGTAGTACTGAACGGATTTTTCATTTTTGTTACCGTTAATAGTTTCGTGTTTACAGGGAATATTTCGGTACACCATCCTTAAAATAACTCCGCCAGCAGATCATCGGCGGCCAGGGTGAAAAAAAATAAATCTCACCGGAGGTGTTGTTTTTCGTTTCTATTGTCGTTAATGCTTCACAGAACATGACTGCAGAGAATATTTCAAGACGCTATCCTTGAAACAACCTTAACAGCAAACCCGATTGGATAGCCGTCGACGAGGGTGACAAAAGCTAAGAACTGACCGGAAGTTGCGTTTTTCGTTTCTATTGTCGTTAATACTTCGTGTTCACAGAATATCAACAGAATATAGACTTGGAGCAACGTTTAAATTCGTCCAGTTTCAAAATATAAACTACTTTGATTATACAAGCAACGTAAGGAGTAATACGAACTCATATGCAAAGGCGAAACACTTTTACACGTATTAAGTGCAATTGACCAACACTCCCGTAAGCACAAAACAAATGGTTATTCAACTAAATTATTATTCAGAAAGAAGTGCACTAACTTCCAGTTACAGTACATAGATACGATTTGTTTGGTTTCTAATATCTACAATAATTATAGCCATCATTCCTTCTGCAGCTGATACCTATTATTAGCTGTCTCGTATCGTTTAACAAGTTACATTAAAAAAGAAGCGATAAAACGTTCTAGTTCTACAAAGGAACTTTATTACGTATCATCAAGTTTTATAACACGCTTTTTAAGAACTTCATATTTAATATGTGACAGCACGATGTTCTTCACTGCTGGAGGCGCTGGATTCAGAAGACTGGCCGCGTGCGTGACGACGCTGACCAACTCCAGCTTCACCACCATGATTTTCGTCAGTTACAGCAAATGCCATCATTATCAATGCGAAGAAGAAGAAGATCTGAAATCGATATTGATGTAAGCATACCGCAGCATGCAACACTAAAAGAACTCGTGTTAAATCAACTTACCCACGTGAATTTCATTGTAACGTTGAGATTATTGCAACTGGAATGAATTGCGCACTGTAACTGCAGGGAGCACAATTTAATTAGGTATTTATATCGTTTCGATTATTGTTTACGTAATATTTCTGTGATAACCTATTAAATGCTTGATTCGATTGGGAAGATTTAATTTCTGAAACTTATTGCGACAATAATAATTTTATTTGTTATTGAATTTGAATACTTGTAATATTTATCTTATGCTGGAGATAAGTACTACTAAGCAAAAAATAATAATTTTGAACTCTGAAGAGTTATGTACTATTGTATGTATGTACTGTTTACAATGACGAATTAATGTAAATAATAATATAATAAAAGTTGAAAAAAAAATACAAATATACATATTTATTAAAGTAGTATGTGCTAAATGTATGAAATTAGATAGATGTATAAATATGACACACAATTGCTGTGTAAAATTAACAAAATAATAAAAAAAGCAAATTGATTATTAATTGTCAGAGTTCGAAGTCATGTGTCGAATATGGCGTGTAAAACAGTGGAGTGTTGAACTATACTATAGGAAGAATAAAATAACAGCCAGCTAATTTTTCAAAATGTAATATGCGCCAACGGTCCTTCATTCGTTTAGGGATAAGCGCGGCGCCAAAAAACGGTCCTGCATTGGTTTAGAATGAGCGTTGCGTTAGCAACAACATTTCAAGATCATCAAAATTGGTCAGGTTTCATTCATAAATAGGCCATTACTGTATTCTTCCTATGCAGTCATTGAACTAAAAACGGGGCAGTCTGGATAATAAGGAAACTTGATGTTAACGTTGTGAACATCACTCCAAATCTCAACCTAAGATGAAGATAGGGATGGATCTTTATGATGAGAATCATGTAATAAAAGCTAAATTGGTGCAGACGTCGATGATCGCTCAAGCTTAACGCATTCAGCTCACGCAATTTATGAGAAACATGCGCACGTTTGCGTAGTCTAACGTAGTGAAACGAATACAAAAATTTCGAATATTTTGAATTCGTCGAAAAGTTTTGCTCAAGACAAGAGCAACAGACAGACGTTTTTTTAGATACAATGTGTAGTTCGTGTGGGGGTAAGGAACGAACTAGCGTGATTTTAGCACCTAAAGTTTGAATCTGTAAGACTAAGATTTTTAACGAAATTTGTTATAGTTAAAATTAGTGGCATGTTCGACATAAACTTTCTTACTTGACTTGCGTTAATATGTAAATTATGTTGATTAAAAAATGTGATGAATTTAGTTAAGATCGAAGTTAATGCAATAAATAATATATACGGGTATCATCAGAATAACAATGATAGGGTTAGTAGTGGGCCCAAAATAGAACCCTAAGGAACGCCATAAAGTATTGATACTTTATCGAGTAAAACAACCTCTCTGAAAGGAAGGTAAATTTGCATCAAGCGATTCCTTTCTACAAGGAATTTCAAAATAACGATGAGTAGATGATGATTCACTGTGTCAAAAGCACAAAAGAAATTTAGGACAACCAAGCAAGATAGTTACTAGCTATCGCACAATTGTTATTTGGTCTAAATCCAGACTAATAGGAAAGTAAAATGTCAAAATAATTAATGAACTTAAGGATTTGATTTTCTAGTAGCTTCTCACAGATTTTTGACATACCGCACAAGATATTTTTAGGTCGCAAGTCATCAAATAATACTGGATATTTCTTCTTTGGAAGTGGCAATACACGTGATTTTCTCTATATCAAACACACTGAAAGAAATACAACAATTCTAATAGATTCAAAAATGAAACAGTCGCATTTTATACATCTGCTTGTACAAGCAAAAGAAACTTTCAAGAAAAAGTACCCAACCGCACTTCCAGAATTTAATAAGACTTTGTTGATTTGTAGACTTTAGAGGACCATGTAAAATGCTGGTTTTGGTGGTTAAAATCGGGGATTTCTGCGTTTTGTTTTTCTGCTCTTTAATTATTTCCTGTTCAGATCTTCAATAAAAATTATCGATGTATTTAGCCGTTTGGTATTTTTGAAAGGTTTTAAGTAGAGATTTCATGAGGGTGACTACCACTTCCTATCCCCATATTCAGTGTGTGTATCTGCTTTTGTAGTGATTGCTTTGGCATACTATCCGAAATGAGCCTATGGTTTTTGTCTCAGCTCTTTTGTTGATACCGTAAAATAGTCATAAATTTGAAGACGTAGTATATATCTACCTATGTTTCTACTGCAAATAAGACAATTACCAAGTATAGTTTTGACATTCATTTATTACTAATCAATTATATTATGAAGAAGAATTTATTGGTTTAGATTACAAGTAGTAGAAAGCAGTTGAATTTTGGCGAGGTGGGAAGAAACAAAGGTTGGCATTAGAAAGTGTGCAAAGGTGATGCAAAAGGGGAGTGTTAATTCTTTAAAGGAATTGGTTCCTATCAATAAGGACCTACCTACCTCCAATGTGAGAAAATTAAAATTTTACAGGAGAAAGATTAATTTCCATCTCGGTTTTGTGGATATGGACCACATTGGGAATTCAAAAATTGTAAATACTTTTAGTGGAATGAAGCCCCTTATGTAAAAATGTTGATTTTAGCAAATATGTCACTTCAGAGATGCTACACGCCTGTACTAACAATCCCGAAAAGGTAACCTGAACGATTCAAATTCTGGATGTGTATGGATTTCACGAAGAAAGAACGAAATGGAAAAACAAGAACATCTTGTTTTCAGAAAGGTTTCCAGATTGAATGCGTTGTGTGTGTATCAGTATGCTGACGTTTTATTTTCGATTCGACAGAGCTTCCTTTAGGCTGCATCACGTCATGTCAGCAAAAATTTTAGAAGCTGTTGTTGTAGAAAATCTACGACAAATGTGAATAAACTAAAAATAATGGAACGTAATTAAACAGTTGCAAAAAATAAGTTTTGACGTAACCTTACCAGTCGTTCACCCAGTAGATCACCCCAAATACTATACCCAAACCAACGCTTACATTTTCTAGACATCATGTGGATCTTCTTAACTCCAGTGATCCTAATTATGAACATTCAAAATACCATCTTGGGTAAATAAACATTCATCTGTCCTCAGAATGGAATCTCGGATGTTCACACCGGGATATACCATTCACAGAACATTTGCCGAAGTGGATCGGCACTAGCTTCGAAACCCTGAATCCTTTTATAATAATAATTTGGATGCTGTTGGTCGTGCAATTCTCTCGCAACGCACCTACTACCTCTTGAAGGATTCTTACAAAAATATCGTTGTAAGTGCACCTTGTATTATCCAAAACATCTCTCCACTTCCTTCGTACGTTTAGATTTGGAGCCAACGCTTAAATTTGCCGAGTTTCAAAATATTATATTAGGAATTAAGATACTAGTCAACTAAGTTATGGTGAGCTATCTTCTCCAAGTGATCTTTCATGATTTTAGAAAGGGGTGTAATAACTATTAGTTATAGTACATAAGTACAATTTGTTTGGTTTCTAATATATACAATGATTATATTCATCATTTCTTTTGTAACCAATATTTAGCAGCCTTGCATTGCCACGAAGGCATTAAGTTAAGTAGGTATTTTAATGTAATAGCGTTATGTTACTTATTAGGCACGTGAGAGTATCTTTTAACAGGTTACATTAAAAAAGAAATAATAAAATGTACCAGTTTTACCAGTTATGTTTAATTAAGTTTGATAACCCGATGTTTAAGTACATAGAACTGGTGGAGGATGACGTTCTTCATTGCTGTAGTAATTGGATTCAGAAAAGTGGTGGCCTGTACGATGACCTTGGGCATGACCTCCATGAGTACCGTGGTCATCTCCAGCTCCGCCACCATGATTTTCGTCAGCTACAGCAAATGCCATCAGTATTAATGCGAAGAAAAAGAAAGCCTAAAATCAATATTGATGTAAGCAAGTCAACTTACTCTTGTGAACTTCATTGTAACGTTGAAACTATTGCAAGTGAAATGAGTTGCATACTATAACTGCACTTGGGCCAATTTAATTACGTATTTATATCGATTTGGTTATTGCCTACGTAATGTATAATTTGTGGTAACCTCTATGTATTACTAAGCAGAAAATAATTTTTAACTGCGAAAAAATCACAAAAATGTACTATTTACGAGGACGATTAGAGAAATTCATATATTATACCTTAATGTAAATAAATACATACAAATACTGATGAACTCACAGCGGGCGTTTAACTAGCTAAATAAAATGCTCTTTAAATTTAGCCATTAGCTAAAACAGTCGTGGTAAATCTCCAGAAAATAATGAAATAATATTGTCAAAAGTTAAATAATAATTGAAATGTTAACATTCAATATATTGGCTTCCGCACTTTTGTCTGCTTATTTATTTAGTAGATCGTAATACGTGAGGATTTCTTCTTGTCATTCTTTCCGGTTATAACCTACTAGGGACAATGCATGAGGTTCAATTCTGGGTTTACTTTTTTACTCGACATATACTATTTACTTACCGGCTCATGTCTTGACTTTTAACATGCAAATGTTTACAGATCAAACAAATAATAGCAGCTTTCTAATTTATAATCTACAGTATTCTGTGGGATCATTCAACCGCGAAATGGTTCAAATTTGCAAGTTCTCCAAACATCATGCGTTACAAATCAATCCGGATAAATCTGCTGCAGTTCTTTTTAGCTGGACTAAATATGTAAATTTCGTTAAGAGATATATTGTACTAAAACTAAGCGACGTACTGATCGTGCCTGAGGTAAGAAGTCTTGACATAATTGCTAAAACATTTATATGTAGATCATGTATTTCTAAAACTATTGGTACCGTAGATTCTACGCTCAAAACTCTATAAATTTATCGTTCTACTTCCGTTACTAAAACTAAGACCATACTGTGTCAAACTTTTGTTTTATCTGTATTCAATTATTGAGCACCTGTTTATGCCTGCTTGGATTCGTTTGATAAGCGAGTGTACAGATATATATTTGGCAAGGTTCCTTAGTTGACTAAATATGAATACCGACGGTCACATATGAATGCGAAACATGAGTTGTATAGGAGAAACATAAATCTCCAATAAAGGGTAGCAGGAGTAACAAAACATGATAACCTAATAAATGAAAAAATTAGACACACTCTTAGCGTATCAGGGTCTGGAGAAAGAAGAAGAAGAAAACCAATCATCATAGACCAATATCCACGCTCTTGAATTTGGCCAAAATACTGGAGCATTGTTTATGCAATGTCATTTTTTCTCACATTCGTACATATATATCTCCTAGACAGCGTGAATTCATCTCGGGTCAGTCTACCACTGCAAACCTGGTAGCCTTCTTACAATACCTTTCGCAAATCATGGATCATCAAAGTTATATACCCTGATTTTTTCGCTTCTTTGATTCAATAGACCACCAACTCCTATTCAAGAGACTGTATTCATTTGGATTTGCTCGTTCTTCACTTATCTTAATGCCATCGCATCTGAAGGATCGAAAAAATTACAATGGTTTCCGCTCTAATGATTACCCCTGCACTTCCGGCGTCCCCCAGGGATCCAATTTAGGTCCACTATTATTTATTTTGTTCATTAATGATCTCCTCGTTTCTTTACATTGCAATACTCTGCGATGTACAGATGATCTCAAGATCTTTGCGTCTGTCTCCGACATGACCGATGCCCTAAAGCTCCAGGAAGGGATTAACATTTTTGTTCAATGGTCTGGGAAAAACAAGTTGTCCCCGAGTGTTAATAAATGTTTTGTCATATCATATACACGCAGAAGTACTACCTTTTCTATTAACTATACAATTAATGGGGAAATCCTGAAAATAACTTGTGAAACTAAAGATCCTGGCGTCTTCCTTGATTCATATATGATTACTAATACATGTTTGTTTGTTTCCATTAATCTTATTTTTCGTTCTCTCCAAAACTTTAATGATTATTATTATGGTAATTAAAATATTATATTTTGCGTTTGTAATTAGTAGATTGGAGTACGCATCTATAGTCTGGTATCAATTCTATAGCACTCGTAATACTTGTATTGAACGTGCTCAAAAATATTTTATGAAATGTTTAAAAAATCTGGTAACTATCCTGACCAAAATACGCACTACCCCTAGGACTAATCTGTTTTTAAAAACCGCTCTTCTGATGCCAACTCCACAAAGTTTTGATCATCCGTATCAGTGGCGTATCTAGAGTCTCATAGACCCCGTTACAGAAGGTCCAAACGCTTGTTAAACTTGAATTCAGGAACTTTAAGTCTAATCGCATTAGCCATACATAAACAATTACGCATACGTAATACTTCAATACTTGAGTGTAGGCTTTCACGATCGTAATGCATAGTAGAAATGTCTTTCGGGTGATGTCGCGTAGTTAATATTTTACTTGACGTTTCGCTGATCATGCTATCAACTTCTTCAGAAGATTTCTAAAGACTGCTGTTGTTGTCTCTTGCTCCTCGTTATATATCCTATTTCTGTTCCGCTTTGCTGATCCATAACCGTTCCGTTCCGCTGAATCGCGTCGTTCGTTGTATGACGACTTCGTAGTGCTAACTTCCACGTATTGCTGATCTTGTATCCGTCTCCGCGATTGAAGTTGTTGGTGTTCTTCATTATTTCTATGGATTCGCGTATTATCCTCGGGTAGTAGTAGCTGGTCCTGGCTAATACCTTAACGTCGCTGTAGGTTATGAGGTGGTCTCCTTGTTGGTGCAGGTGTTCTGCTACTGCAGATTTTTCAATATGCCTAAGGCGTGCATCTCTCTCGTGTTCTTTCACTCTGCACTGAATACTCCGTCCTGTTTGACCAAGGTAGCTTTTTCCACATTGGCATTTCAGTTCGTATATGCCTTTTGCTCGTAGTTTCGGTAACACGTCCTTGTTAGGAGGGAGCAGCTGGTCGATTTTGTGTCACACGTTGACCAAACAGCATGATCAGCGAAACGTCAAGTAAAATATTAATTACGCGACATCACCCGAAAGACATTTCTACTACGTAATACTTCGTTTTATAAATATGAATATAAATTATATCAAATAATGAGAAATTAATTGTTTGGTTTAGCTTTTTATTCGTCTAAAAAGATAAATACTCAATTATCGTTGCAATCGTTAATATCAACAAGATCATAACAGGTATTATTTATAAGTTAAAATTTTACAAAAAGAAAATAGGCTCTTCAAGATAAAAATAATTTGATGGATGGATGGATGCATGGATAATTAATTATAGTATATAATTAGAATATCTAAATATTGTTTAAGGACATTACTAGTACTCCTTTTAAACTAAATATAAATTAAAATACACAAGCTTAAAGGTAAAAAATTATATATATAAAAAGAATAGGTGTAGACAGCTTCTACCGTAGCCAATTTACGGGCCACCTGTACGTTGTGAAAAGAAAATATAGCATGAGTGGTTGGAGATATTATTCAATAGAATGAACAGCTTCACAAGGGTACACAAGGAAAAAATAAAATGGTTTTAGTATTTGGTGAATGTAGAAGTAAAAAAGATTCTTTTTTTATATTAACGGCATATTATGTAATAACCTCATCTCGGTAAATCATATGCGCGACTTATTTGCTCAATTGTAAGATAGCAATAAATTAAAGGAATACCGTACAATTTTATTATTAGCACACCTTAAGCATATTTACTTCTACATTCATGCAATTCGAAATATCTATCATCCACGTGTAAAAAGATGCTAAAAAAATCATAGAACACATAAAGAAGGAGGCTTTATGTAGAAAATGAAAAGTGACTTTAAAAATACAATTTAAAGGGATAAAAATAAAGACTAAAATTTAATAACCGTTATAGTTGAAATTTTCTTCATATCAGGAAGATTATTATTATATTATATTATATTATTATTATAAATTATTTATTGAACAGTAAAAACACTGACTAAACTTGAGATTTCAAAACTTTTTTCTGGATTTCGTATTGGCAAAGACATTAATAACTTTATCAGCGTTAGTATGTCGTGCCCATTTATTTTCTATTAACAGTAAAGCCAAGTAACGTTGCGCGCGATCTTGTCATAGAACTTCTAAGGTAGCTTTTAATTGGTGTTAATTTAGAAAATGATCGTTCACCTCTGGCGACTGTAATGGAAACAGTTAAGTCCATGAAATAACCAAATCGAAGAGCTATATTCAATTAACGGCAGATTAGTAAACCGTTTCACATCAATCATGTTTATTTTAGATCTGAAGGAACATCTAACTGATAATATTTGAGATTTGAACAAAGACGTTATGTCATTAGAACCGTTTTCGGCAAGTTTCGGCAAGCGCACCGGTTGCACCAGTCTAACCCTGACTTGTGGCTGTATTTTTGTATGCATACATATTTGTATACTTACAATTAGTTAATTTTTGCTATATTTATAATTCACTTCTCTGCACATTAAATGTAATTTTCCTAGAGTTTTACCATTGTAATTTTATTAAAATTGTAGCACATATGTAACAATATGAAAATTTCTAATTACTGTTATATAACTTAATAAACTTATATTATTCTTAATGTCCATGTCCATGACCGTGGCCGCCATGGCCGTGACCGCCATGACCACCACCATGACCGCCACCATGACCCCCGCCATGACCGCCACCATGACCGCCACCATGACCGCCACCGTGACCGCCGCCATGGCCTCCGTGACCACCTCCATGATCTGGGGATGCGGCCCTCCTGGCGAAGTGTTTGCCGCCGCCATGACCCCCGTGGCCACCACCTCCATGACCGCCACCTCCATGGCTACCTCCATGTCCATGCCCGTCGGCGCTAACGTATGCCACGATAAGCATCACCGCCATAATGAGAAACTGCAATCAATTCAAAAACAAAGTGGTTTGACAAAATTCGTTTTCATTTTTTCCATCTGCTTTTATTGTTATATTTAATTTTGATAATTTTAATATTTGTTACAAATTTGTTACAAAGTATTGCTAAAAGAAATTGCTTTGAAGATCCTATTACTAATCTATTTTATTAGAAATTAATAGCAAGGATGAAGGCTAACCTAATGATTTCGAGAGTGCGAAAATTGTTATTACTCACCAATATTTTCTTCATCTTGTACAAATAAATACGTTTGTGGCAGAGGAGACACCCTAGAAACAGTCGCGATCACAATGACCATCGTCAACTGAATACCTTATATATAAGTGAGCGGATTGCTGAAAAACCCATTTGTAAACAATTAATAGCGTTTAAGATAAAAAAAAAAGTCCCTAGATATTGATTGCGTAATCAATTCAGAATATTGCGGGATTAAAGCGTGGCGACAATTCAATGTTACTTTTGTGACGATTGGTCATCTGTTGTGCAAATATATTAGCCACGTGCTGTATATAGAAACCTGCTTTCGGACAGTTAACATTGTGCTAGGTGCTAATAGAATTGGCAGACGAAATGATAATCGCAAATATTTAGTTCGATAGAGGTATGCACGGGGAACCCCAAATCGATAGCAGTTTGAGGGAATACGCACGATTCAAATGTGTGGTAAAAGATGCTAATGGTGACTATCCGTTAACTTAAATTATACTTAACGTTAGTAGGTAATAGAAATACTAAAAATAAATACTATATACACATGAATAAGCATTCCTAAGAATGTTTTATCACTTGTTTCGTTTAAATAAAACGATACAAAATGTAAATAGTTTCTAACGAAAGATTATACGTACAATATGATGTTATAGGTGGAATATGGTGTTGTAATTTGTGAGTAGTGTATAGGTTTTAGAAGTATAAAAAACGATTTTAAGTTTTCTTTATTTTTTATTAAAACCTGTTAGATTCATACCTTCTATTAAAAAATAAACGAACTTCTAAGTTGTAGTGTTCAAGAAAACAATATTTTCCTTGACTTTTATTTTTTATTTGACAGGTTGTTAATTAAGATTTGTTTCCCGCAAAGTAAGAGAATATTTAAAGCAAGGAAAGCGAGATGATTAGATAAGCTTGAGATTGTTGAGAAAAGTAATCAACGAAACGTAGCAAGAATAAAATATCGAAAACAAAGGATTTTTTTTATATCGACAGAAAAGAAAAAAGTTAGCCTGCAATCCCAAAGTAAATTATACGTTTAGTAAAGTTTAGTTGTTACCAAAGATACTGAATCTACCCCCTACAGCTTACAAGTTGTGAGGTTTCTTTCGCAAAAGTTCCGTTTATTGGCCACAGTACGCCGTATACACACATCGCAATAAATATTATGTCCTAGAAGGGACAACGAGAATGAATAGTCCTGGATCCAGTTTCTTATTTTGTAGTGACGGGAAGTTGTTGCTTGAGCCATTGTAAAATCGCAAATAGTAACAAAGAAATTTCAGGAACAGCACAATAAAAAAAAATAAATTACCAATACAATCAATAGAATGTACAATAAACCAATAAAGCCTTAAAATAATTTCATAAGACGCAGATCGTAATACCGTATTTTAATGTTACTGTAAAGACTAAATTTGAAACTTCGGATAATTACAAGAACATATGTCTATAATGTTACAAGGAGATTTAAATAAATTGAATAAATAAAATAAAATAAATTGTATGAAGGAATAAAATAACTATATTATAAATAATATAATAATATAATAATAATAATAATAATAATAATAGTAATAATAATAATAATGATAATAATAATAATGATAATAATAATAATAATAATAATAATAATAATAATAATAATAATAATGATAATAATAATAATAATAATAATAATAATAATACAGAGAGGTAAATTAGTCATTTCTTCTATATGGATGACTTCAAGCTTTATGTAGGGAATCGGAATCACATGCAGGACCTGCTAGGGTACGTAGGCTGATTTAATACCGATATAGGCATGAAGTTTGTGTTAGACAAATGCAGGATGAATTGCATGGAGAAAGAAAGGAGGGTTGAGCAACCCGGATACTATGCGACCAGGGTTTACACGTTTAGCTACCGTGTTAATTGTTGTCTAGCACCTTTTCCTCTCCTGAAGAAGCGCCATATGATTGTGGGAGAAACGTCGAGTTTTCGCTTAATCACAACACCGTCGGCAGACTTTTTTGATTGTAAAATTCAAGAGAGGAATAGATTGTTAGCACATTTTTCCATTTGTAACTTTCTAACTTTGCCACCGTTTTACAAAGAATTACTATTTTTTCTTTTACGTATTTATTAGAAATAATAAAAAAATGAAACTATGAAGATTAAAATTATTTGGAGCATTTGAAGATAAAAGAAAAATGGTGGAGACCATTCTCGCAAAGGGTGCTTTTTGCGGAACAGTGTTTCCATAAGCAAGTCTTTCAGAAGGATACGAATAATTGATGAAATTTCTTTATGAAATAGAAAATGAAAAGAAAACAAGTTTCATTCGAGGGCGTAATAATTATAGATCAAGACACGAAAATAATATTGTTAGGTTGGAACGATTTAGGGGAATGGAAGAACACTCAAGTTCTTTGTGACTTATAACCAAATGTATTTAAAATATATAGATATTTATAGTAACTATCACTATATTATACATATGTACATCTTAATTCGCATTTTAATGTTTCCCATTGTCGTGTCCATGGCCATAATCGTGATCTCTATCATCATCCTTACCATGTTCGTGGTCGTTACCGACAGATAAAGCAGCATTTTTTTCATCATGGTGTTCATGTTCATGTTCGTCGTGGTGAAGATGATCATCATCTAGATAAGCTGCTCTTCTTTCGAGCTGGTGGTCGTTTTCGTGACTATGTCCTTCGTTTTGATGTCCATAGTTATCATGAACGTTTAAAAAAGCAGCTCTTCTTACAAAGTGTTTAGTATTACCATCGTCGTGTGCATTGCTACCATCACCGTTGCTGTTATTATTATCATCTGCGACAGTAAATGCCCCTAATGATATCAGAGCCAAAGAATACAACTATAAAAAATACAAAAACGATTAGTTGAAAAGTAAAGTTTTCAGCTAAGATAATTGGCAGTAGTACTCAAAGCATATCTTTCTGCTATCTTTCTATCTGCTGCTTTCTATCTGATATTAGTAGTTGTAAAAATCAATACTTACCAAACATTTGTTCATGGTGAGTTCTGTACTTTAAACTTGACTAAATGAATCTTTAAATTATTATGCCTGATCTTCGATGGTCTTGCTTTTATATATGAATTTGCATGATAAAAAACGCTGGTGAATAATTAGAAATAGGTTACGTTTTAACCACAAACGAGAATCAATATAATGTTTACATGTGAAATTAAATAGGTACAGTATTTTCGGGAATATTCTAAAACGGCACTACTTATTGTAAATAAGAAAAAGGCACAACTTTCATAGGTAAAACACGTACTTAATTAATTAATATTACAAATAAAAGAACAACAAATATATCATCAATAAACACATATTTTCCTAATAAGCAATTTTTTTGGCAATTTAACATGTAAATAGAAGCATTGTACCGCATAAGCCAAAACACAGCGACGTTCAAGAGAATAAAACATCTTCATTAAGTGCATTTCGTTAGTGCATTTGGCAGAGCCTGGTCTTCGATATAAGAGTCTGATAAAGTTTTTGCATGTTGATGAATCTTATCAAATTTGAAATTTCGCCCAAATTAGAGTGAAAAAGCATCCAGAATTGGGATTTGGGTAATATACGAATGAAATATATTGATTAATATATAAACATTGTTCATAGGCCAGGTCCATTAAGATATTTTTTATGCATATAATATGCACGCTGTATATAACGCAGAAAGCAGGAACGCATCAGGACTGCATACAACGTAATTAGTAGAAGCATAAAATAAAAACTGACGGGAAGCGACGCCTTTGTCATTTTAGTGGCATAGATTGGGTGATCCTTGGCCATTTTCTTGGTTGTTTTCGTAGCGCGAAATTCACTGTACTTTAGTTTAACACTTTAAATCTCACCCACTAATTCAGCTAAATTGAGTTTTGTAGCTCTTGATAGCCTGCAGATGAAAAGCTTACAGTGTACTGGCAGGTTGACAGGAAACGATCAAAATCTCAGGCATGCCCACAAAACCAAAGTTTTGATGGGAAGGTGAAGTGTCCCTCCTCGTTGTTTTGTTATTCTCTGGTAAAAGCCTAAGACAATATGATGAAGAAAAAACGTAATTAATAGGGTAATGTTTTATTTAACTATTTTTTATGTTATTCAAATTAAGTTTCACAGACAATTCCAATTACAGATATTTATTGATGTATATTATACATTTTAAACCTTTACTGCAGTTCACTAGACTGGCGAATCTATTGCGGACGTGAGGAATTAATATTTGGCAAATATTATAGCGTTTGCTATAATGTTTGCTAAATTCTCGTTTTACTTTCACACATTTAGGAAATAATATTTTTCCCAGCCGACTAGAAAGTTGAATCCGAAGTTATACGTGCTAGATGTGACATTACTAACAAATGACCTTAGTCCTAATTTGACACAGTCAATGACTTAAAGCCAGTTATGCTAGGAAGAGTGGAGGTTGCATTCGTCAAAGAAACGAAATACCTTGGAGTATGGTTCGATCAAGGGCTAATATAGAACTATCACACACCAGTGGTAACACATAGTTCGGCGATACGTTGAACGAAGACATTGCAGGTAGGGGCAATACGGCTGTTAATAAACGGGGCCCATAAAAACCACGCCGACAGTTGCTTTGAAGGTCATCCTTAACTTAGAACCACATGTATACATACAAGAGGAGGCCAGGTTAATCAGCTACAGATTAATGAACGGTCAACCTCCTATATTTAGATCGCGTGATGCAAATCTTCAGAAACTATTAAAGCAACTCATGGCGAAACGGATAACAAGCAGGCCCAGTGACGCCATAAGTCCCAAGTACAACTTCGATAACAACTATAAAACGGTAATACTAGGTACAGAAGAACGAAAGAAAGGCCCACCCATCAAACCCGAATCTATCTGGTACACAGATGCCTCAAAAACAGGGATTGGAGTCGCAGCCGGCATCTGGTTATTTTATTTAAGTCTGTTTTCATAAAACGTGCATTCTCTAGCATTAGCTTGTTTTCCAAGCATAATTCCATTTGTCTTCCTCCATTATTATTTCGCACTTCCTCTCCATATCTTCCCAAGCACCATGAAGGAATGGAAATTCCTTCATTATTTTTTCCTACTCGCCCATTCAAATCACCCATTATTATTATGTTACTTTTAGTCCTTTTTATTTCTTCTTGCAGGCCATTTTTTTTTCTTATTTTCTCGTGCTATCGTTAGGCCCGTTTACATCAGTAAAGGGGTGAATCGATAAAGAATTTGGAGTACCTGAAGCAGTATCTCATAGTTCATTAGCAACGTGGCTTGTTTAATAAGTTTAGAAGAAACGCAGAGAAATTTAATGAAAATAAGCGTAAGCAAACAAAAACTACGCTGTTGTTTTATACTACCGTACTGTTTGCCATCACAATACGTTCAAATGTGCAAGGTGCGATAACGAGGTTACAAATCGGGGGCCTTCAATTCTGTTTCATCCCCATTCTGTAGGATTAATTTTATGTTGGCTTCTTACTTATGGTATCGTTCGATGATTTCAATGCTAATTTTTGTTATTTTTAATTTTTAAATAAATCAATAAATGTCAAACCGCTGCAGTACTTAGAAGAGCTTGCTTCCCGATTCTAGGAAGTAAGATTATGTAACTTCGCTGAAATAAAAGCCACAAACATGCACACAGATATGCACGACTGCATATAGACATGTATGTGTATATGCATGTACAGTGGCCGGTTTATGTTTTGTCTCCCTCTTGCAACGACTAAATATCGGTACTATCTTCTGTGTGGCAAAGCCAAGTACTTACGTTCAGCAAATAAAAGCACAGAACCGCGTTTATTGGGAATACCCATCATAAACTAAAATGGGAGTAATAAAATCTACCTGCGAATCCTACAATAATCCGAGCGCACGGCTACGAGAGGTAGAAGATATAGGATACATCGTCTCAGGGGGAGACAAAACATAAAAATGTCACTGTACATATTTCTTCTAAGTCGTATAAGCCAGAATATTTACTTTTTGGTATGAATTGTTTCGGTGAATGGTAAGTAACCTAATAATCTATTATTATAAAAAAAAACCTTTGTTTAAAGTTTATTGGATTAACTGGACAAAATAATGTTGTAAATGCAATTGTACATAAATGAATAAGAGACTATTTATATATAGCGATAATACTGGTTTTCCAAATATTTCTGCGTTGGTAAGAAGTCGTAGTAATCGTAATTTCGAATTGTGTCCTGCCAGTGATTTCCTCGGGAAACTTGTTTGTTTCTGTTGTCATATCCCAACACTTTACGGGCTAAGAGAGAATTCTCAGGAACATACTTTGCTTCAAATTCCAACCTGTTCGGTATACTCTGGCTGTTAGCCAAGGTCAAAACTGCTGTTAGGAATAGTAAACATACCTAAAAGAAGAAAAAATAACAAATCAGATTTGTGAACAACATCAGAATAAATCGAAGGAACATGTAGCATCATCAAGAGTACCAAAAAACTTAATGCTATGTTAATCATTATAGCTGTATCTGATTTTTTAAAAGACTAAAAGAAAAAATTACATAAAACTGATAAAACTACTCAAATAGGTATTCGTAATATACAGAATGAGTCGTCTCTGCGGGCTCGGAAGATTGTGCCTTTGTGAATTGGAAACCACTTTTCCTTGTTATGAAGTCTGATTTTCAAATTATGTTTAAACCTATGGGTGTCTCATAACTTCGTAGCTACTTAAAGTTATTTTTTTTGAAATGTAGCATGCTCTGCATTAGTGCATTTTTGTAATCTTTGTTAAGTTATCAGCCAAAATATAGTAATGCGCTCTTGTCCTATAATTGAGGACTTCAGAGTTATTAGGTTAGTATTATTAGGTTTATTTTAAATGAATTCAAAAAATTTTCATTCTTGCTTTTTAACATTCTGACTTCCACATGTTCGATAACATTGTTTTCTTTTGTCTTTCATTGACTACTAGTTCGAGAATGACCGTATTGGGTCAAAATCTATTCCAGTTTGTATCTATTTTAATCTATGTAAAAAATTACATATTTGTTGACTCCCCAGTTATTAGATATGTCGTCAAAATTTGTTTTGCGCCACTATTTTGTTACCAACGTGTTTCTTTAGTAAAGCCCTGTGTGTATGTAGCCCTGAGTAAATAACAATAACTTCAGGCCAGAAAAAAAGAAAAATAAGTGGAATTAAAAAGATAGTGAAAAGAATTATTTGGGTTAAAACAAGAAAAACTTTTGCTGAGAGAAAGCTCATGTCCAAAAAATTAGAAATTATATCTACTTTCAATAATTATACAAAACGTTATTCAAGTACGCTCATGCCTATTTCAAATTTCATTACTTTCACAGGGCTTTCATATTCTCAAACTACGTTACGTGGAGTGCGAAAATAGTCGATATTAGCGAACCACATATACATAACGTTTTAAGCAAAAGTCTATGTGCGAGGATGGTATAGTCAATATCCGTGTTAAAGAAGACAACGCAATTGTTTTGCATTTAACTTTTTTAAGCCATCCAAACAAGATGATTTGTCGAACTCTCCAAAATATGACCTCTTCATTTGACGTGAATCGCTTTCCGTTAAGCAATTTTTTTAAGTTTGGAAAAAGAAAGAAGTCACAAGATGTCAAATCTGGCGAATATGGTGGATGAAGCTCCGTAACTGGACTAGTATTGCCGTCTTAATTGTCGATAAGTGGACCGGGCCATTTCACGACGGTAAACATTTTTTTTCTTCGCCTTCTTTGGTACACATTCGCTGAGAAAAACTCATTTCTCCGACTGACCTTTTGTTTTTGACGTGTATCCATGATGTGATGTATCCATGCCTCATCTACAGTCACATAGCACCAGAAACTCGTATTGCGCTTAAGCACGTCCAAACATTGTTTGACGTTACTACGCGATTCCGTTTTTTCAATCGTCAGCGGATACGGCAGCTTTCTCATGTTCAGTTTTTCGTGAAGGATAGGACAATCTGCACGCTCCTAATCAAAGATGAATGTTTTTCCATGCTTAAATTCATTAAACCATTAGATACTGATCTAATGGTGGTTATCGACAGTGAGCCTCTCTAATTTCTTTGCTCGCTTTTCCAAAAAAAAAATCGAATAACTATAACCCTATATTGTTTTTCTTTTCCATAATACCATAAATACATGAGATTTATCACTTTCAACAGCTTTCAAAGTAACATTACTCGATTAATCTCTCAAAAATTTTGACAGACGTGACTAATGAATAGTACTCACAGTCAGTAATAGACATGTTGACACAAAGCGCCATCTGTTTCCAAACACGAGTACTTCTGATACCAACCTCGTACATGCGTATATAATATATGCTTTAATACCTATATGAAAATAGAGAATTACAAATACGAAGCGTTGTAACTTGTAACCGAGATATTAGCTAATTCTGTAATTTTACAAGTAGTTGGCGTATATTGGCGTATCCATTTCCATAATTGTAGAAATATAGCAATTACTGTGCTTTACATTATAGTTGCTTTCGAAAGAAAATCTAAAAAAGTGCAACCAAAATTATTAAAAAATAAATAAAAATGAAACGTAATGAGAGGTGTTCTTCCTAATTGGTTTACTAAATTTACATTTGATCAATTTCGGGTAAAACCCAAAGTAAGTACTATCTCCATCAAGATATTTTATTTTACACCTAATTATGGACATAAATATTATCGAATAGATTTGGTAAACATAATTATAAAGTGCTAATAAAATGAAGCAACATATAATAGAGAAAGATAATCCCATCATAGGAACTTCAATAATTGTAATAAGCCTTTTATATTAATAGAAGTAGAATTGCTGTAATTATATTCAGTTGAAAGAATTACAGAAATGACTCATTTAAACTTTAACGAATTTTCCGAAATAACAAGCAAGATAACCAACAGTTCTATAAGATACTAACAAAATTTATATTTACTCTCCTTTATAATATTAAAAAAGTTTCTGCTAGTAAACCATTACAGTGAACCCGACGAATCTATTTCGTTTAATTACTCTTGCCATACATTTAAATATGTATTGAAGATCTTCCAACGAATGTTTATCTTTCATTTTAACTAGGTTTGATAGTTGTTGAAGTAAATCTAAATAAGGAATTACTAAATTTTAGTTGCCCCTTTTTATAAATTTCAATCTACCTTTGTCAGTAATGTAAGAAGTGGAGGATTTATGAAATAATGCACGGTAAGGTTCGAAAAAGACTCTTTTACAACATTTTTATTAATAAACATATTCAAACTAATTTTTGCAGATTTTTTTAGTGTAAAAAGAGGTTCTATAGTGGTGCTTTGGTTTCAAATGGGTAACACTGTATATATTTTTAAAATTGGTGCACTGTTCAGCCAGAATTGTGGTTAGTTAAATAATGGTTCATTACAGCGTCGAAAAAGGTTCACCTAATTTTTTCCCTGTCAGTTTTATGTATTTTTGCAGTATCCAATTAAATAATTATCCTTGTGTGTAATTAATAAACTATGTAATCTGTTGTTTAAGGAATATAACATAATAATGCTGAAAAACTGGAAAAAAACGATTTTTTTTATGAAAACTGAGTTATTTAAAAGTGTCGAAAATAGGGCCATTTGCCATACGCAAATCAACGGATACAATTTCGCGATTACCCTAAAGTATTAAGTACCACTACAACTCCTAAATAAAGAAAGCGCCTACTATGCACTACCTTACCCTGCATCTGAAACGGATTAAATTTGGTTTTATTGTCGCATGTCGCTTTCTCAGGTTCATCCATCTTATTTATTAAAAGTTCTCGCATTTAAGGAGTCTTGCATATTTTTATTAAACAAGTCCGTCTAGGTCAAAGCTATAAATATGCCTTATTTTGGGATTTTTGCAAAAAAATTGTTTATTACTCATTTTACTATTCGGCGTATTAATGTTTTCAGTGTGATTATGCATTTATATAATCAATCCATTATTCGCATTGTAACAAAACCAAGAAAAAATTGAGCGTGACCCGACCATGAAATTCAAATCTCGACAGCGCCGATGAAGTATAATTATTATACTCATCTAACGCTTTTCACTTACTAAATTAGCTGTTGTCATAATTATGAAACAATCAAATCTAACAATACACGCTTCGTAATTATCCCCGAAGGAAATATCCATTTATCTTGAATGCATCGGCCATTTCCATTCTTAAACATGCAACAAAAAATAATCTTTCGGTTGGTAGCCTTGGTTGCGGCCGGCGCTTTCGCCTTGAATTATTTGCGACTAACAAAGTGTGAAATTTTTATATTTATTTTGTTATTGGCGGTGTTGTTTTCGCAGATGATATTTCTTTCAATCGCTACGGTCCTTTACACGAAAAAAATTTTGACTACTCGGAAATTCGATTATGCAAGCAACAAGATTGCAAGCAACAAATCAAGATTTTAATGTTGTGTACATTTTGTATAAATACTTAAACAGAATTGAGATCACGTTAGTTCATTAACAACTTCTGCTAAGTTTATATTGTACAGATTTCCTAATAGAAATAAATTTGCAAAAAGTCTTTAAAAAATGGTGTGATTCAAATGAAATTAAAATACAGGAATTTCGCAGTTCCTGTATTTGCAACTTAAAAATATTGCAATCTTTAATTGAAAAAGAATCAATTATAGTACGCAATTATTAAAAAAATACTGGAATGTCACGATAAAAGTAAAAAAAAATATGTGCAGCCAATGGCTTCTGCTGTTATCTGTTTTATTATTGTGTAAAGAAATAAGACTGCCCATGTCACTTAAATACGGTAAATAGACTAGTTAACAGAATGTTAGATGCTAAGTTAAATCATTTGGCATAGTCTTCATACTCTAATTAGGAAGCCCCGTTGCTTTTAAGGAAGAAAGAAGCAAGGAAGCAAGAAATTTCATTGTCGGTTGTCCTAACATGGCAATTGCGGCAAATACGTCTTGGTTAACACGACGTGCCTGCTTATACCTAACGAAAGCTATTGAAAACAACTTTGATTAACCTTAATTCGTGTATGTTAGATTGTTCGGGCCACCTGTAATATACGAAAGTATACAGGTTGTTCTCGAAATTGAGACATTTATTTTAACAGGTTGCAGAACTCGTGAAAATAAGTAATTTATATAAAAGTTAAAAAATCGAGGAGACATGAAATTTCGATGTCGGAGCTACATATCAGCATAATCAAAATTAGGGGTAGGAAACCTTCAGGAGTGGATAGAATCCCGCTAGAATTTTATGCTGTGCTTCCTGAACCATAGGAACACTACATATTAAATCTTATTAATAAGATATGAAGAAAGGAAGAACTCCCAAATACTCAAAGTAATGTTAAAGCGAATGTAATAAAAATAATTATCACGATCCTGCATAGCATGTCAAATGTTTGGCGCCAAATAGATTCAATATCACCCGAAGAACAAATGAGATTTAGACAATGGCTCGAAAGCATTGGCATATTTACTCTGAATATAACAATTGCAAAGCATATTTCAAGAAGATCTTCTTACTTCTGCCTTTCAGATGCAGTAGAAAGTGTTCTGATATGGAAGAGTAGACGAAGTTTAAACAATCTGTTTTATTATATCAGTGGTGTATTAAGTCATTAGAACTCGATATCTGACTTTACCTTAAGCTTATAAAGAATGTACCGAACTCATTTTGTATTGGATATTGTCTAGAACAAAATACACATTTATTCTATTCTACTAGTTAGTTTAATTCAATCCATTATTATAAAAATGTTTTAAATTTGTACAAACAGGACTATCATCTGTACAGCAAGAGGCGCTGATATGGAAGCTGAAGAGAATTGACAATCCTAAGTTGGACGTTGCGATGAGTTTGTGCTGACAGGTAAAATGAAATCTCGCCACCCACGAGCAATTTCACACGAGTATTTTCTATGCACTGTTGTAGTTCTTGTACATTGTTGTTTTAGGTGGCCCTAAAAAGAAATCGCCAAATCCAAGCCAAAAAACTGATCCATTACATCTCATCCATGTATTGGGAAACAATTATTTAAATGTTCGTGAACTTCCTGCCTAAAACGTGTCCAAGCTCCATCATGCAGAAATCACGTAGTCATCATCCAAAGTAACATGTAATAATTGTAGCAGTGTTTTGAAGAAAATTTTAATAATTCTCTAGCCCAATAAGCATGCTATTTAGTAGATCAAGCCAAACATTAAGTAAAAATCTATGCTAAAAATCAGTTCTTTTCATATCATATGGACTTTCTAATCCCAAAAGGCGATTGTTATGGAAATTTTTCATTTCATATCTTGCAGATGTAACTTCATCAACAATTGAAATAAATTAAGTACAATTTTCGTTTTGGAAACATTGATGTAAAATCCACTGATAACATTCAACTCTTACGGAATAATCTTGTTGTATAGTTTGCCGTACATTACTGCAAACCACTCCAACTTGAGAAACATTCCGTCCCAACCATCTCTCTGGGTACGTGTTGTTCAGATAATCTCATACAGTTAGCCATATTCCTTCCCGGATTTCAGAAGGGACATTTGATTTAATTTATTTACAAAAGAATAAGGTCCTATACGATTATGCCTTGTTGATAATCCGCTTGTTGCAAAATTTTACTATTTTCACCTTATTTACCGATCCATTTTGTGAAAAGTTACTTCGTTAGAGAATAACACTTTAAAAATAAAATCTTCCTGTAGTTTATCATTGGTCCATTTACAAAGCTGAAAACTTTCTTCAAATCTTGTTCAGTAAGCTCCTGATGTGCCTGAATTTGGTAGGGATACCTGTGTTCTTACTTATTTCTTTGGCTTATATTGAGATCTTCAGTAATTGTCAACAGAACGTTTAACTGATTTTCATCATTTCTTGTATTTTTTATTCTTACGCATTGCTTGTAAACGACATTTTCCGTTTCAATAAATCTTGTCCTTACTTTTTCAAAAACTCTCATTTCTGGATGTCTCCCGTTTAAATATCTTTCACTGTAAATTCTACTGGCCGATTCCTTTCTGCATCGCCCAGTATAAAAAGGAGCGCTCTTTAGTGCACTGTTCATACTTTAGCAACTTGACATTTGTTTCATTTTTTATTAGCTGTTAACTTGATAACTTTTGGGTATATGTGTGTATTAACATCCTTGAAAATTGGTTTATTTTGGTTATTGTAGAAACCGCTACAAAGAAGTATTAGGAAACCAAATATGGACGATGCAGAATATAATTCTGTATCACTATCTAGTCATAATATACTGGTTTTCCATTTAATAAAATCGAGAAAAATCATTTTGAAATTGGTCAAAGTCAAATCCTGATGATCACAAATAAACAAATTTTGTTGCTAAACTTTAACAGAAACAGTTGTAACTCGAAAACCACAAAGCAGGTTACTTGGGATACCGGTTACTGGGGATGGACAGAGTGTACTTAGCAATCTTTAATAACGTAAATATATGAAGTACGTATGTTTCTTTTAAGCGCTCATTGCAATTTTGTTCAAATTCACTTTGAGACGTGTTTTGATTTGTTTTTTATGTTTTATTTATTAAAATTGTCATCAATATAAAGATTAATTTACATCTTTATATTGAAGAAATCTCTTATTATTGACGTGCTATAAAATCAGTTAATTTTAATATTATATTTTATTTGTCAAATTTATAATAATATATAATTTTTTAGAAAACTGCAACAAATAGGTTGGTAGCAGTTACGAGGAAAAAAATCAGAAATACATCGCAGATTTTCAAAGTTGAATAAAAAGAAGGGCGTTCGACTTAAAAAAAAGTAAGTTAGATTGCCCTACCTCGAGGTGGTGCATTTAATCAAAAAAAAAGTAAAACACTTTACCCAGTAAGATATTTACAATTATTTACAGCGGTATATACTTACGAGTAATTTCATCATACTGTCGGCGAATATACACTTTTCACGTAGGGATCAATATCCACAACTGCCTTGTTGTACTTTGTTTACTTCTTACAGGAGTAACGAACAAGAAACATGTGAAGAAGCTGTAAATACTCCCGCTTTTAGAATCCTTCCAATAAGCGTTCTCTTCATTGCCAAAACTTTCATTCGTAAATATATCCCATTGTATTTATACGCAGAACATCTCTAATTATGTAAATAGGTGCTACTCCCATCGGCATTTACGAGTATTTTATGCGAATCCGTGCAGATATTAGAGTATTTGTTACAGGTATACAGTTTGATATTTTCAATAATCGCATTCGTTAAACGTTACTTAAGTCCAACAAAGACAAACACATTTAACGACATCCCTCTTAAGTAGTTGGAAAAATGCAACTTCTGTAAATGTATGTATTGCTTACATTTACGAGGTTGGTTTGTAGGTTGAAGGACATGCCGAAGTATCGCAATATACAGCTACTAAAAATTCTTCTGATAGAACGTTATTGCATATAGTAATTCTATCTGCTATATTTTCACACAAATACTCGAGTTTTCAAGGGAATTTTAGAAAAACAAGATCAGATTGCTATTTCACTCAAAGTAATTACAAGGGAAATCGCCACAAACAATAACGATAATTGCGGTTCTGTAGGAAGGAACGACTACCACTGCTTAATTATTAGAAAGGATAACTTTAGACGCACTTTATGGTAAAAACAGAAATAACTTTTTCATTATTTCTTTAATGTTAATGGAAACTTCTTATGTTGATAATTATGCAATTTATCGTGTAAAATGAATAATAAATTATAAATTAAAGTTAATTAAGGAAATGTTTTGCTGGCATTTGGCTTCGAAGAGGATGTAAATAGAAAAGATTTTTACACAGCACACGTGCAATAACAGTAATAAATTCTTTAATGAAATATTACAGATAAAGTTCTCAAAATGTGGAAAAATATGGAAAACATTTTTGCTAATCAATATAATATGTAAATTTTAACTTTGCTATTTGCAAAGGCAATCACCTGACTTATTAATTCAAATTTGACGTTTTTAAATGGAAAATTACTTTTATTATTGGTAAAATTTTAGACTGAAACACTGAATAGTAGAAAAACGTTTTAAAATTAAGTCAACTAAAGTACTTTTTAAGTTTTTGCAAAAACAACAGAAAAAAAACTATTGGTACGAATCATTTTCCGGGTTAGGACCGTGTCATGTCGGTTTTTGTTAAACGAAAATTCAACGTTTCGGCCACAATCTTCTTTGGGAGAGGGAAAGGTAGTAGTTGAACAGTTAGCACGGTAATTCGGCGTGTAAACCACGCCAGAGGCGAAATTAACTGGACGGTAAACAGTTGATCACGGTACATATGATTGTGGACGAAATATCAAGTTTTCGTTTGATAAGAAACGACATGACACGGTTCAAATCCGGAACATGTTTAGATTTAACTATCTCTGGCCGTGGAAGCCTACATTTATATTACAAATTGTTTTGTTTTTTAAAATATTTACCGTTAAGGTTTATACACTTTCGACCAATTCTCGAAACATTTTTCGAATGGTTTTTGAAGATGTGAAGGCTTCAACAGTGGTTAAGCGATAAATCAGGTAAACACGAGCAATGAGATATAAATTCGATGTTTTTCCTCTTCGAATAATCAATTGTTTGACGTGCTGTGCGAGAGCTGCCACTGTCATGATAAAGGATGATGCGACATTGTCGATTGTTTTATTTGTTGTTGTTGTTAATTTTTGGGAAACTCTTTCTGAACAAAGCAATTCGAAGTACTGTTGCTGTATTAAGCCTTTGCGTGAAATTCCCATATTGTTACAAAATTGTTTTTCTTAAACTCTCACTGCAGGCAAACAACTCGGCCAATTTCTGTGCTGTCATGTTTATAAAAGGTAGTGCAGAGTTAGATTTGTAAATATGCATACACAAGCACAAATAGGTGGGAAATTGTACAACGTGGAGTTCCACAAGGCTGTGGTCTGCGCTCACAATTTTTTTCTGATGTACTCCTAATAAATTACCACAAATATCTGTGCTTCCAACAATACTCAATAATTCTAAAAACTAAGAATTCTCAAAAAGAAATGGTAAGTTTGCTTGCACTATGCGAACCGTGGGGTATAAACAATGACAAATTGAATGCAGTGAAAATCTTTTTCACTTCGGTTATTTTAAGCAGAAATACGTACAATGTAGAATAGCGTTCAGTTGTTGAGAATCCCACTTGATTCTTCATTCATTTACGCTGTTCGTGTGATCACAATGTTGGTAAACAATGTTGCAATGCCTATTTAAAATCGTATCTGAGATGGAGTAATCTTTTAATGAGCTTTTGTGGAAGCCATTCAAGTGCTCGTGAACCAAAAGATCTATTTCCGAACTAGTTTTTGCCTACGGAGGACGGAAAAGTATAGAGGCGAAGTCCTGCTTTTGTATTACGTTCCCACAGAAATGAGAAATTGCATCTATTTCTCTTCTTAATAGGATATATTGCCCAACCCTGCTTAAAAAGCTGGCTACGCGCATGTATAGTTTCCGGGTTACCCTATGTCTTTCAGGTAATTTAAAATTTAAAAGGTCCTGTAATCTATAGCTAACATAGTTATTAGTGCAAATCCTTTTTGAATTTTTATGGCGGCATTTTATCTTTAAAATAAACTTACTCTTTACTTTGTTATTCCAAATGTAAGTAACTATTGTCGTCTACAGATATTTTATGTTGACTACAGATCCTATTATCGATCCACACCAGAATTATTTACAATATGTTATGTAAATTCTTGCGTGTAACTCAATATTTACATCTTTCTTACATTACGTGATTTGAATATAACATGCATCATTTGCTTGTAAAAATCTCATTAACAGAGAGTTTCTATTGACAAAGTAATTTCAGGGTCGATACTATTTTGGTAATGAAACAATTGATAAAAGTTCTGTTTTTGTAAACAGACTTTCAACAGTTTATTTCTGTTAATAATATTTTGTATATATTGCATATATTCACTTCTTCAATCTGTAATTTAATTTACATAATTTATAAATACTTGTGTAGTCATAATTGAAGTTGATATTTAAGAAAGATTACTTTTAACTTTGTAAGCATTATCAAAAAGGTCAATGTCAGAGTATTTTTTTAAATATTAGTTATGTGTACGATTTTGACTTTTACTGCAATTAACTTATATGTTTGCAAGTGGTTAGGTATTTTTGCTGATCTAATAATGTTCCAAACCGAAATCTATTAAATCGAACTATTATAATTCGTTTACCTATTACGTTGTGCATTGTATATGTTAATCATAAAGTGAATTGCTGGTTTTGATATATTTTATTGAAGTGGGGTGGAAGAGATATTAAATGAAAAATTGAAAGAAATTACAAATACAAGCCATGTGTGTAGATTATTTTACAAGCGAATAATGTAATCAGGTTGTCGTTGGCTTTATCTAACCAAAAATTTCTTCGTGTTGAAGGTAATCAAAATGTTAGAGTTAAGCTGCATATGCTGACAAAGAATGATTTGTTCTGGGAAATGTATCAGTTACATACAAAAATTATTGTGGTTGTGCTAATAATTTCTATTTTCTTCTTTTAAGAAATAATTCAAATTCTTAAAATTTGGAGTTGAAGTGTAAAATACCGGTTTGAAGAAATTATACAAGCTGAGAATGACAATTTGACCAATCCGGTAAGAAAGAAAGCCCATCGTGCCTAATCACACTCGAACAGCCATTTACCAATATCACTTACAAGTAAACAACAATAGTATTCTAAAGCATGGTTCGATCAAAAATGCTACACTTCGATCTTCTGCATCTGAAAAAACTGTGCAGAATATGGCATCGTAGACGAAAATCGTTACGAAATGAAGGAAATGCCAAAGCAGCGTCACTTAAAGCTGGCAGGTTTTATTAAACCTCGTTCAAACGCCAGAAATCCTTTTCTCACGGACGAGAACAAAATCAAATGTCTTAAGTACGGTTTGTCGATGTTTGAGCCGGTCTTAAGAACTTAATGGTGGACATTATCCATGACGAACAAGGACCTCACCGGAGATCGTTCTCGACACTATTGGTTTGATGAAAAGTTACGCCGTTTGTTTATGAAGTAACAGCTAAACCCCGTTACAAAAATCGACCCGTAGGAACGCTTGAAACCAAGATCGTCACTTCTGTTGACAAGCAAGAATATTAAATGTAGCTGCGAAAACTTCTTCCAGCTATTGAGAGCAATTTTCACTCAATGAGGTAATGCCAAGTCTCATTTTAATCTATTGTCATATTTTCAATAGCACGTGCCACAATTTTGTTTGTATTCTATTAATTAGCAAAATGTAACGTCATTTTCAATGTATTTGCTGCAGAATGCACGTTTCTAAGTGCAATGCTATCCGGAGAATCGATTCCCTTTACCCCCATTTACTTATCTCGTTTACTTTTCATGCTACATCCCTCGAAACATGTCGAAAAGGGATAAAATGATATTTATGAATAAAAAAATTGAAAATTAATTAATATTAATATTTTGACATAACATAGATCATTTGTATCATCCAATAAAACTGTTTATCATATGGGATAGAAAATCGGGGTAACCTTTAATGGATCCAGCGTATCGCAGTCTATAAATGGAGTTGTTAGTTGAAGAAGCATAGAAAATTTCTAAGAAATTGGAAATTCGCACAATCTTTTAAAATAACCATATTAATGATGGTTCCTTATGCAGTTTGGCCTGCTTATTACAGGGATTACGACCATTTTGTGGTATCTTCAATGGTTTTCGAGAATTTGAGTGTGAATGTCATTATTTTGTAACAAGATATCAATGAAGCAACTCGTGTTACGTGTTTTAATACTAAAATGATTTATTAACCTCCAAATAGCCCTAATGCAAACGTACTTGATTTCATATTCTTCAACTCTATTCTAAAGTTCTGCAACAAGAGCCTGCAAAGAATTGATGAATTAATCGCTGTTGTAAAAAACAGTTTCGAAATCGTCAAACGTTGAACAAATTGTTCATCACTCATCAGTAGTGCTGAATATAATAATATCTAATAAATAATTAAATAATAACTAAATAAATAAATAAGTAAATAATAAATACATAAATAATAAATAAATAATAAAACGCTTGAAAACAATGAAGGTCGATGGCGACAAAAAGCACAAACTATCCCACTTTAGAAAGGACCATTTGATTTGTTGAGATCTGCTGCAATTGACGTTGACATGTGATAATAATCTTATTCAAGAATCTATTTAATTAGCATTAAATCTGTTAAAATGTTTATTTTGACGTTAATAATTTTTTTGCCAAATTGCACTTACTTCCGAACAAAAAAATCTGCTAAATCAAGACGCTTATTTCCGAACAGAAGGAGTAATATACAGTCTGCAGCCGAATTATATTCACTATAAGTATAATAATAAAAATTTAGGATTTCATTTATTTTATGTCAGACCAAGCAGGCCGGAATCTTAAAACATTAAAATGAATCTAAAAGATTTTTTGTCGATTACACCCAACCCGAGGACACTGTATATTGGCTTTCATGGGTGAAATATGAAAAAAAAACCTGACAGAGTATATTAATTAATTAGCGTACTTCTCAGGTAAAAATATATGTCTGTCACCCTTTTCCGGTGAATAGAAGATGTCAAGTTCGAATCCTTGCCGAGGTGGATGTTTTTCAAAAATTTAACTACGTCGGAAGAAGCCAGGAAATCATTGATTTTGTACTAGCTACTGTTCTAAGCATTAATAACTACTACAATTTTACAGACCAGCAGTTTTCCCCTTCCACCCCGTTCTTCCCGTCCCTTCCCATTAAATTCCAGATAAACTTCAGATATCACATCGAAATCTAAATGAGAATTTATGTGTTATTGTATCTCTAGAAAGTGGTGAAAATAGATAAAATGTAACCTAAAATGTTATGTAATAATTGCAGATGCAAACCCAAATAAGTATAAATTTTATCGTTTTTTACAATTTTTTCAGAATTCATGAAGCCAATGATATTTACCATTTCGTTAAACTAAAATAGCCATGTCCTTGGAATGTGAACACTAATGTAATTCACTTAACAGTGAATAATATATTTTTAATTCTATTTTCTGTTTTTTTTAGGCTCTTCTTTTGCCAAATAAACTAAACCAAGAATATAACAGTTGAGGTCACTAAAAATAAGTAAACGGGGCATTTGTGTGAATTTACTTTATTAAGTTTTTGTAGTAAGTAAATATACAAAATTTACACAAGCTCCGGACATGTTTCCTTTTCAAGTATACCTGTAATCAAGAACGAAAATAATATTTAAGTGTATTTTATAAACATAATCCAAAGAAGATTATGCGTATGTTTCTCAAGGTTGTTTATACATACTAGGGACACAGAATAAGTGAAGTATAGTATAATAAATGACTTTTTTGCTCCATACAGCTATTGCCTGCAAAATATTGAATTTTCCTGAACCTATTAACGCCAAATGTATTTCTCACTGATACTCATTTTAAAGGGGTTTTTATGGTAAAATGATAGTACCATTTTTATGCAGATCTTTATTGAAAAGACATATAACATACAAGTGAATGTTTGGATTTTCGATTATACAAACGAGAACCTAGGAAAATTCAAAATGTACAGGTAATACGCAAATAATAATTCTGTTGATGCGAGGGATGAACCTACTGCTTTGATAGCAATTATTCAATATTTGTGTTTAATTTAGTGAGGTAGAGTCTCACTGTTCCAAGACCTATATCTGTTTTCCGTAAGAAGAATGATTACCGTGCTAGAAACCCTTTGCAGGAAGTATGGCTGGAAAAATTATCAAACTAATAGTCAATATTCAGGAAACGAATGATCAGTGCCCGTCTTTAACACTTTTGTATATAATTGCTTCGGCTTGTTACATGTTTATTGACGGGCGTACGCTTGTACGAAAATCTGTAAAAATTTGTACATAAAGATCTGACCCCACAAAGCCGATACATATTTTATGAAAAATCAATTAACACTGTAATAGAAAGGACCCGACAATATTTGATTAGTATACTTTGACTGGAAAATTATCAAAATAGTGAAGATTATTTTGCTTTCCTTGCTATTACAATTGCATTTTGTAACACAATGTATGTCAGCAATTTGCAGTGGAAATATTTTGCAAAACAAACCAGCAAGTACCTTATTAATATTGGTCCACATGACCAATTTTCCGGCTGCAACAATGTAACTATCACTTATAAATTTCCCAGTAGCAACGCCTAACATGTTTCTAAACAGTTATTAAAAGAAGAAGGTTTGTACTTCCAATTATACATGGTGGCCTCAACCTCGTAATCCCATGAAAGGTCTACACGAAGCTTAATTAACCAGTTTTAAAAGTTCATATACAAAAGCAAATATAAACAACGACTTCGCGAGCTGCTAGACGATGCACTAATTGAATCGTTTACCTTTGAAAGAACCCACGTCATATTTTAATAGTTTTTAGTAGAGACATAATGCATTATAATTTTAGCGCTTCGTAAATTTTCGTTTGGTGCTAGAAGCGTTGAAATCAGTTGACTTAGGGTTTTTCTCCATTTAACAACTGTACTCCCATAATGTTTAATTAACAACTTATCCGACACCGGTGTTAGCCATCGTCGTGTTTTATAAAAGACAGTTAACCGTTAGTTAACGTATTTTGCACACCTAATGCGAAAGATAGCGGGTCATATTTTTTATACTTTCCATAAGGATCATGCCAGTAGAATCCCGAGGAAAGTTTCTACCTTTCTCCACGATTTCACTAAGACATAATTGAATCCCTCTATCAAGAAATTAACTATATTTCGAGACAATTGCCCAAGGCGAAACACATATCATCAAATTGCTACTTTGCTTTTACCGATCAATTTAAACACTTATTACATCTAAGCAGCTTACTTAAAATGATTGCTCTTTTTACCACACGTAACTAAGTCCGAAATAAGCTGTTTATCCGTTTTACTACAAACTGTGCCTGTCATTTATCAAGGTTTGTTTGTCCCACATAGAGATTCTAGATGAACGTTATTCATCTCTGTACCTTATCTCTTTAAAATCCGGACAAAATCCGGATGCTATGATATTTTCATATTAATTTAGCTTTGTCTTTCACTAAAAGATCTGAACCGTACAATCACTTTTATTTGTTTTAGTAAAGCTACTTACTAGGTAACATAGCATAAAAATAAGGTAAACTTGTAAGACTCTCTTACAAAGCCAAGTTTACGTCGTCAAACAAAAATGCAAACTAAACATTTTTTATTCGATTTAATTTTAAGCTTTTAGTTTATTGGATACAGACTTTCAAGTATTCAATTATTTGAATAACAAATTGTTGTTCTGTTACCGGTTGATGATGAGGACCATTCGTGTCCTCGAAACGGCCGTCCTGGATTAATGATTATATTATTATATAATTAATTAAACTTGTGTGGTGCGAAGGTTGCCGATACTTATGTGTTGTTTACCATACAACGCCACAGTCCTTGCTATCATTATTTTAAAAGATTGTTCAAAGCTTTACTTTTATGGGCTGATGCCAGTCGAATATCTTTTTTTTTTGACAAGCCAGATGAATAATCCCCAGTAAGACATTGTTGGACTTGCTAAAAATTCGAAGGTATCTGGGAAAATTCGTTAAAAAATAATACAAATTCTTTGCTACATCTTACTTAATTTTATCTTACTTCGGTTTTACTTGAAAGGCACCTTTCTATTAGCTATAGATATGATTTTTATTACCTCTTACGATAGCGGAAAATTTGGCGAATATTTTTTTCTAATAAGAGACCGCTTATCTTTGTCCTGTCGTATAGTATTTGGGATAATAAATGCAGAGGAAAAATTATTCACGATGAAAGAGATGGAAGTATAGGTACTTTGAATATTTAAGCAAGAGAACTACGAAAAGATTAATTCATTTTCAGCATCAGGCAATTTGTGTGTGGTACATGTGGCAGTCTTCGAACTTATTAATAGATTTATTTTTACGTTTCGAATTTTCTCTGTTTAAAAAAGAGGATGACATAATAAAACTCCCAAGAGCTTAAGCAAATGGGTAATTGTCCATTTTGATAATATTTGACCATCTGATTCTATGGGTTCTAGTAGTGTCATTAATTTTTCATGAATACGAGGGGAACCCTAAACATTTTCGGAATGGGTACCACATTGGTGCATCATCCTCCATCACGACGTCAGCTCTCGCACAGCACATCCAACAGTCCATTGTTAAAAGGAGAATAACACTGAATTAATGACTCATTGTCCGTATTCGCTTGACTTATCACCTGATGACTTCTTCCTGTTCCCTTTTGTTGAAAACAAATTGCGTGGTGAGCGGTTTTCGACGCCGGAAGAAGCCGTTGAAGCATTTAAAAGGCATGTTTCTGAGATACCCACTTCAGATTGGAATAAATGTTTCGACAGTTGGTTTCTTTTTAGGGACTCCTTTGTATTATAAACAACAAGAAAACAAACCGCAAAGACGAACTGACGAAATACATGGCGAACGAAGATTTTTACATTTCTGCCAACGTTATGGTTTTTTTCTAAATAAATTATTAGAAAACTATGTTTTGGAGAAGAAATTCCACAATATGACCATAACTGTGCCTATGGACGAAAATCGGTAAAACAAAAAGAAATGCATGTTTTTCCTAATTTTTTCAAAACCATAGAAAATGACGTAAGCCATTTCAAGAATATATGATGCAATTGCTTTCAAAAATATACATGTAAATACAGAATTTACCTAACATTTGTTCATCATCCGATATAGAGTCTATATCTTTAAGGTTTTCATCTTTCGTCCGCTGGTAAAGATCATCAATGTTCAAAATTAAGACGATCATAACCGCTGCTAAAGCTAATACCAGATGAAAGAAGATGTCCAACGCCACATTGATTATAACATACAGTACGTTCCACAACCATTTATTCGTTACAAAATCGATGAATAGGTCGACAGCACAGAAACAGAACTGGAAATGATAAATTTTACAACATTTCTTCATGGCATACAAGGGGTGTGTCTTTACCGAAAAGAGTACCTTCGAGAGGTATGCCAATACATTAATTAGGTTGATGTTATGTATTTCTACGGCGTTCCTTGCATTACTTCTACTACCATCCGGGTGGCATGATCTGCTGTGTGCATTATTTTTGCTATCATACCTGCAGATCGCCCATCCATTGATATTCCTGAACCTATCTTCGTTGTTCTTCATTTTTTGTTTTTATTAGACACATAGCCATCATTTATCCATAAAATTATTATTTCGATTAATGGGATTGTTAAATTGACAAAAATTTTGATATATTTATTGAAAGTATAAGGTTTAATTTGTCAAATTTTGAAGGATATTTCAGACTATTCAAATGTTTCTGTTATCTATCTACTTATCCTTGGATGTTAATGAGCTGTAAGGTGGCATAAAAAGCCTCAATGTTCATATCGAGAAGGCTGCATTATATACACAATTTCGTGAAATGAAATATCGATATGATCAGCTATAGAAAGAACATGACGGTAACTGCTGCTTGGGTGGGTGCAATATGAAGAGTGGGCCACTTTTGTCTGCACTCCAGGACAGTACTAAGTTTCATATTACTATATTAATTACAAATATCATATATAACCCACTTACCTTATCTACGTAGCACAAGTTGAATAAGATTGCTGAAAAGTTTGCAGCATTAGGTATGTTTCCAGATTTGCCATCCTGAGCTGCGTTCATCGCGATGAAAAACTGTTCTTACATTTTGAAAATGACATCTACGGATGTAAGACACGCATAATTAAAACAATCTTTATAAATAGATAAGGGAACAGTTGCGCCATCGCCAATTTGTATTAATCTGGTAAAATCAAAATTTTTGTTTATAACTTCCTCGAATTTTTCCATATATTCTTTATATTACTTATAGCACATAGCAGTTAATAAGTGCACATCTTCACAATTTGCACTGATTCTACAGATGACAACGCAGTATTTTGAAATTTTTCTACCGCGTCAAATAAACCGGCATAATTGTCGTAAATAGTTATCAAATCTATTTCCAAGGAAGTATCTTGACTGCAGCTTCGTTGGGATTGAATTGTAAAACCACAAATTTTATTTGTTCGAATATTTGAATAACAAAAAGGTGCCTTCAACCATGATCCCCAACGTGGGAGAATCGGCTCTGGTGGCTTGGGAATACCGGGGCACCGTCTGTAAAGTTCTCGAATTCGTTTGCGAGATTTCAAAAACACTTGAATTCTAGCATTTGAAATTAATGTATCCACCTCTGGATAACATTAGCGAATCGTCTGTGCCACAAGATGTAAAGCATGAGCTTTACACGTCACATGTAAAAGTTGTTCACACTCTTGTTTTAGAGCACTGCCCACGTAACGTATTGTTGCCGCGCCATCGCTCATAAACATCAACAGTTGATTAGGTGATTCTTTCTGTAACGTATCCAGCACTACTCTCGTAATCGCTTCTTCACATTTGTAACCTTTTGCTTGCTAATAAGACTGGAAAATTCGGTTGTACGGGTTCCACTACACACACCATAACATGTACAATGGATTTTCTTTTTATTGTTTCGTCCTCGCTTAACCACAGCCGTTTATCTTTGATCTTTTTCTGGTTATCTTCGCGAACAGATGGTGGATACCTGCGTAACGTTGTCCGAGATGGTAGCTCCCAGTTGGATTTGTATTTATTTCAGAAATCGTGAAACGGTTTCTTGTCCAATAGGCGAAGTTGCAACCCAAACTCGAGAAACATGGACAGTAAATCCAACATATATTGCGCTCTCGATGACACACTACTTTTTCTATATGTGTGCCCTATACTATTGACATGCTTCATACAGTCGTATTTGTGCCAGCAGATTTTACACACTATTTTAGCACCATCGTAATATAAATCCGAAAATTGACCGATATACTTTTTTATATTTTCAAGCGATAGGTGCCTTTTGCGTTTCTGTACGCTCGACACACTATGAATTAAACAAACGACGTTCGACGAACTCGCGTGGAGGCCCGAGATGAACTAACACGGAACCCTTTCTGCGTTGCCAACCGGATACGGTCCCGATATACAGGCATGTTGGCCAAGTATTTATGTATATACGTAACATTATTTTGTCACTTTCTTTAATTACATATTGGGTAACAGCAAAATGAAATTAAGTTTTTTTTTTTATATAAATTATTGATAGCTGTTAGTGGCAAGCCCAAATGCTGTTCGTTCTGACAGCAAAATGCTGTCGCAACGAGCATAATTGGTGTTCGTGTATTCCAGGCGTAAAATTTCATTGTTGAAACCATGAAGATCCTGAAATGACAGAACACATTCTGTGGCTTCAGTCGTGCGCGCCAACATTTCGGTTGGCAATTTCCCACGCTCATCGAACTGGAGAAAGATCCTAAAGTAGTACCTACTAATGTTTATTAAAAGCTACTACTACTGTTATTCTAAGGTACACAGAGGCATTTCGCAACGATAGATGAATTAAGGTCGCACTGGTTGAAGGTACGTCATGGCTCGACTATTAATTCTTTTTTTGAGTGTGGTGACGGTCCTACAGGGTATAGAAGCTTTTTTAAGCTTGTCATAACCTCAAGAGCCTTTTAGCGAGTAATTTGTGTATGACCCCCCACTAAGAAAATTGCCTAAATAATGTGGCATTTGCTGAAAAATACCCTGTTTTTGTGCGGTGAAGTAGAACGTGTATTCCCAGCCTTAAGAATTTGAATGACACCACACAAGTTTAATAAATTAATTAATCTGGGACGGCCGTTACGAGGACGCATGTGATTCGGTATTATTACCGATGAGCGATTTGGTCACCGGTTGAGAATGAGGATGTCATGCATCCTCGAAACGGCCGGCCCAGATTAATTAATTTATTAAACTTGTGTAGTGTGAAGTGTGCCGATACTTTTGTGTTGCCATACTACGCCCTCACTATCATTATTATTCTATACGAACTGTTTAAATTGCCTAGATTAAACATACAACTCTTTTCTTTGCTTACGTTTTCATGTTTAATACATTAATGAATTTTAAATCCGAATAAAAGCCGGTATTTTGTGTTACGTCGATGGATATTTTCCAATACAATAAATTCAAGTTCTTACTACATCTCATGGTTAATTAATGCATAAACGATTCAAGTCAAGTCACAATGTTGTTTTATGAAAGTTAGTTCAAACAGAAACGACATTTACATTTATAATCAGTATCGTTATTAGAATTTATTTGAATAAATTAACTGTACGCCATTTTTAACGTCCTTAAGGACGCTCAAAATGGCGCGTTTGAAAAGCGCCATGGTCATAACATGAACTAAATATCTGCATTACTTATGCTCTTGTATTATAGATGGCTCACGATTCTCCTTTAAATTGCAATTCCGGGTTTTATCTTGTTCATTTCGGCTTTAAGAAAGGGAGGCAATTTTCCTCCCTTCCTTAAAATGATCTTCTCTTCATAAATGGCGCTTCAGGCTAAAAAGCAGATTTAAATTGAAAATCCACTGACAAACTATATAAATGTATGCAAGCCAACAGGTATATGAAAAAGAGAAAGAAAATATAAATTTGGCGATAATAATACTTTCATATAATAGAATTTAAAGAATTAACACTTTTATCCTTTTTAATGGTTCTGCATAATAGTAACTAAATTAAACTACATATTATTCGAATTAATTAGATACATCGTTCACCAATTAATATCCAAAAAAAGCTGTATAAAGTATCCACTAATAAAGTAACAAATATAAAAAATATAAGGTACATCTCATATATATATATTACATATACTTCTATTTCTCTTCTACTGTCCTAAACAGTTTCTCATGTGAGTATCCATAACACCCTTCGAAATAAAGCCTTTACTGCAGAGCCTGCAAATATATGGACGCTCGCCTGTATGAGTTCTTTCATGAATTTTCAGAGGGCTTCTTTGGGTGAAACCCTTTCCACAATAGTTGCAGATATGCGGCCTTTCTCCTGTGTGAACACGTTCATGTTCCTTCATCTGTTCCTTTCGAGAAAACGATTTGTCACAATATGTGCATGAAAATGGCTTGTATCCTGTGTGAGTTCGAATGTGAAATTTTAATCTTTCCAGAGTAGCTAATTGTTTGCCGCATATCTCACATAAAGCATTAAGTTCACGATCTGAACTAAAATGTTCTGTAGTTCTGTGTCGTTTTAAAGCCGCCAACGATTTGTACTGTCTTTTGCACATAATGCACTCAAACCTGTCTTCTGTGCTGCCAGTCATAATTCGATGTTACCATGTACTTGTAGAGAGTATTAAATTGAAGGATATCGGGTATAAAAGTTCTAACAAATATCTTCTGATACCAAAAGTAATTCTACTGAATGTATGTTGACTATAATTATGCAGATATTTATATTCGGTACTGGCGTTTAAAAATACAAAAGTTGTGTTGGGAACCAAGATTTTTCTGATAATTTCTAGATACGCCAACGTTGTTGCTTGTCATTGCTATCCGTATTGGAAGGCAAATATAATCTTCATCAGATTCCTTAAAAATTATATATTTTTGTATTAAAATTTCTTTAGATACTAATTCGTCAAATTTGTATTATTTTTCTACTTATGTCAAAATTATTGGTTACTATATAGCTGTCAAATGAAACGCAGCTTGCCTTATATTCCATCTTATTTCGAATTGTATTTATTAATTAAAATGCAAACATTTCTACAAGCTAGTTATTCCCTTAATAATTATTAAAAAATAATTTAAATAATACATTTTATGTAAATAAAATATTGCAGAATTCTGTATTTCCGTGCTGATACGAAGTGGCACATTCATAGTCGTTACTTAAGCAACACTCATCTGATGCTCAACTTTAACTTCTAGAAAAACCTAATCTCTGTAAGAACCAAGAAGGAAATATATATAAAAATCCAACGTCACCTATTTAATTCAACAGTTTATTTCTATTTTCTCATAGGACTTACCGCGTACGCTGTGCTGACAAATATAACACGTGACTATTCGTCACATTGCGCTAAATGTTACGGTGTATTGAAGAGAACAATTTCCTGCTGTTTATAATTACACAAGAATATAGTCGAAAAATACGGATTTGAAGCCTAAGAACCACGGCTCGGTGCCGATACCACAGTACTAGGATAGCTTGTCGCTTCACCAACTAAATATATACAGTATGTCCCCGGATTGAGTTCACAATAGGTATGATGGACCAAAAATTTTCGAATTGGAATTTCATTTCTTGCGATTCCGCCCTGCTTGGTCTGAAGCTTATTTCTAGTTTGCTTTCGATTTTGTTTAAATCAAATAAGCCTTTACAGTTAAGCAAAAAAAACTATTTTCGTTTCAGGTAAAGTACCTTTTTCGTTCACGAAAACACGCGGTATTATTACTAGTTAACGTGAATATAAATGTTGCTATAAATGACTTGTTTTGCAGTATTCAAATAACATTACACACCCATCCATGTCCAATGTTTTATTTAATAACTCTAAACGCTAATTTACTAAATCAACATTTTAAATATGCTACCGTAATTTATAACATCAAAACTTGTTTAACATTGCAGTTGGAACAGTTTTTGAAAAAAAAAATACATTTAATCTATCTGTATACACCCACTGACAATTAAACCTGATTTAATAGCAATGTATTCAATAGAGAAAACTTGTTGCGAACAGAGTACCGCTTATTACGTGGTATTATACATTTATAAAATAGATTTTTCTTCTACGGATAAACGAGTTAGCATAATGGATCAAGAACTACACGTGTCCATTTTTCGTAATCATGCTTATAGAGGGCAAAGGAATATTTTGTTTCACAATAAGGGACGTTCTTTTGCTTCAAAATATAGTATTACTGCTGTCTATCAATAAACACGAAGCATGAACTAAATATTTGTTTGTAATCAACAGTGTTGAAATTTCTTCATTTAGAATTAAACTATTGAGCTAATAGAATTATTAAAATTGAGATCTTTGATGCGTACCCTAAAATTGCAAGACTTTTAAGGCCCAATAGATATAATAGTACATTTGTGTGAAAAATAAAAGAATTATTACACTCTAACAACTTTACTCAACAATAATTAATATTATTAATTAATTCTTACATTAAGTGTACAAAACATATTTCTATATTATTCCATATCATGAAGAGTAACTTGTTGCCTTTGGAGATTCGGCCGTGGTCTAAAAGGTCTGCTGCTTTGAAATCTATTTTGGTTTCTATCCTGTTTCCACATTCGCGTAGTTATTTCGCTTGTAAGTTGTTGATCTAGGCTAAGGTCGGAAATATGTTTTTCATCTTCAAAGATCTTCATCAGATGTTTAAATTCACTTAACAATTCGGTATTATTTTCCTTTTCTAGTTGCTCTCCTAAAGTATCCAACACATCTTTATTAAAGGTCAACACCTGTGCTCCTGCCTCTATTTGCAATATTGATTTTAATATGGGAATTGTGTCATCAAGACGATTCAGCTTGGTTAATGTAAGTACCTGAAAGAAATAAATACTTTGAAGAAAATATTTATGTTAAGAGTGCGATTCGACTATTACTGCCATAGTCCATGCTAATCTGGGCAGGAAAAAAAATCACCAAAATAAATATCTTTAAGTTTTAAAAGAAGTTAGGGTTTAAAATGTATGTGTTTTCATAAAAGAATCAAAAATCAGTTTATTTTAAAATAAATCAGGATATACATCTAACAGAGGCATATTTACGAAATGTGCAGTAAGTAACGCTTTGCCTACAACATATTAGCAGATGGTGACCCCATAAATTTGGAGCTGAACCGATCAGTAATTAAACCTGTTTGGGTTCCTTCCTATTGATAATGAAGTTTCACTTGAAAGTATCATTGTTTCTACTCCATACATAACGCTAATTATATATATTTTTTAATCTTATAATTCTAAATAAAAATCGATTTTCTGTACATAAAGATTGTATAAGAAATTATGCCACAAATTTTGAAAATAGAAAGATCATTAAAAATGTAGCAATTATTCCTCGTCGAAAAAGCTACAGCACTTAAGAGAACGGAGACACGAATTTTTAAAGTTACACTTAAACGTTAAATCGCGGGAAAATGTAAAATTCGGCTACGAACGAAAAGAATAGCGGTCTGCTTTTATGATTAATAACGTAGTAAATGTATTTTATCTATCAGCTACATCTATTATTGGATTGAATTTCCACACAAAATTATATTTCGAAAACTATTATCGGGATATAAATGAAATCGGAAAAACAGCCTTATTTTATTTTTCAATGAGTCTTGTTTTCCAGGTTAAAACTGCATGCCGACGTTTCGCTTTCAGTTTTATAGAGCTTCTTCTGGGCTCCTACATGTTATACGCACGTCTAATTTCCAGCTATTTCTAATTCCGTGGTAAATTTTGTGAACAATTTCTGGAGTTGCTACAGGTTTTCCTTTGTCCTCTGTCATCGCCAACATTTTTATGTAAGCGCTCGAACAACAAAGCGTATCCTACCATTTATAACCGAAATGTTGGTTCAGATATGCTGATGATTGAATCTCTTACTTTCATAAACACACAATATCCATAGATGCGTTTGAGCATGGAAGTTAAATCAGAAGGACGATTTCCATTTCTAGATGTCCTCGTATCTAACTAGCCCAATGGCAAAGTAGGACACATAGTACTTCGGCCAACCCATTATTTCAACGCCTTTCTCATCATCATCCAGCACAAAAACAAGTTATCATAAACACATTCTTTCTACTTCTCAGCCCGACGCAGCGCTGCTTTTCTACCCTAGATTCAAGGTGTTATATAAATATATATAGATAGATAAATAGACAGATTACTCCAAATACATAATATCAAATACGGGTAACTTCTTATACCATCCCCCTACTCTCATCAACTATCCGAATCTTTAGGTTGTCTTCATTTTCTATTGGTGGTTTCAAATAGCTTTCTACGATAAAATGTATGCGACTTAAATTGGGAGATCGAGTAGACCACAGATGAAATTCACTTTGACCAATCCAGCGATGTTGATATATTACATCACACATGAACCACACGATTTCTTGTTGCCAGTGGTATATCGTCTAGTAACTTTTTATTTGAATGCAAATACATATTTGCTAGCCCGTGCTAGTATTTTCAGTAGTTCTTGTAGATTAACAAGCTTTATATGTAATATTCAGATAATAAAAATGTTATCTTTCATAAAAATATTTATCACCCCGTATCTTTCAAACTTTGCAACTTTGAAAAATCATTAGTTATATTTATAAAACAATCAAAGGAATCATCGCTTCAATTTTTCCCCTATATTTGGGAAATACCCCCGTATCGAAAGAAGGAATTGTGATAAGGTTCTGAAGGGTCAAGATATGAACGTATAAACCTTCTTGGCAATCCGAAAGATAAACCGAAAATGGAAGAAAGGTCGGGGATTTATAAAATTGCATGCGGTGACTGTAGTAAAGCCTATATTGGTCAAACGAAAAGATTTAAGGAACACACACATAAACGAAACCGGGTATAATATTAAATAAAAAGTAACAACAAATCTGATGAATAGAGAGAACAGACTGTTGTCGTACTCAGTTCTATTCGATTTATTTTGGCAAGGCCTGCACATCTTTTATGTTTTGGACTGCAATAACAATAGACCCTTCCGTTTATTTGTCCGTATTCCGTGTTTTTTCGCAAGTCTTAGCTTTAAGGCACGTAGGAGGTAAAAGTAGGTATTTCTAAATATTTTTATCGAAAGCAGGGATAGGATGAGCATGTTACTCTTAAAAGTTTCTCACATCGTTCAGTCATCGGTTGAGAATGTGGATCATTTATATCGACGAAATGGCCGTCCCGCATTAATTAATTAAACTTGTATGGTACAGAGATTACCAATACTTTTGTATTGTTTACACTTAAATATATTTTATTTTACCTTCAAATTCCTTATTGTTGTGTATTGCTGATTTTGTACAGTAGATAAAATTTCTAAACAGACATCTGCTTTGTTGTGTTTTAGTAACAGCCCTGCGAAAAATGTCACGGCTCTTCTAGCAGGTACATGACCAACATCCATCAATTCTTTCCATAAATTAATGGCATAATTCAAACTCTCTTCTGTATTCTAAGAAAAAATAGTACTAGCAAATATGTAACTACAAAAACCAATAAATACCATTTTATAACAAGCTGCAAATGCGATAACCACAATATTCCTGGGATATTTAGACCCTTCAGTCTGTTTATCTTTTATTAGTTTGAAACAGTCCAATACATCATTATATCTTTGGTTTTCATATAACAAGTCACATAATAATTGATACGAAATTAGTTGATCGAAGAAGCCTTCGAGGTCAGGTGATTTAAAACACTGAAACGTAATTGTTATTTGTGCAAGAATGTATTATAAGTAAAATATTTTCAAATTACCTCTAACGCCTCATTTGGTTTATTTAGCACATAAAACATTCTCATTACGACAGAACCAAATACAAAATTTCCGAACCTCAGTTCTTTATTCTGCTTATTGAATCTATAAATTTAAATACTAAATGAATATATCGTGGCTATTACTTATAATAACTATAAATAATAAACTGTAATAAAAAGAACTTACTTTTTCATCATTTTTATAACGACATCAATATCTTCCCCAGATGCAACATGTATCATATTTTTGAGATCCTCTGTAAATACTATATTCTTAGAGCCTTCTTGTACATTTTCCTTCATTTTAGTTTTGAATTTATCTTGAATATTTACTAATTGGTTCCTAACTCTTTCTTGTTGTTGTATAAAACCATCAAGCCCTAAGGATGAAGCTGAATACAATCCCCTAAAACCTATGTAAAATATGACGCTAGATGTAGAAAGCTTATATTTCTCAAGAATACCTTCAAGTTGCACACCAAAATGCTTTAACGGTTGCAATCTAGTAGCGCGCAGAATAACATTTATAGATTTTAGTAACGACATTTTATATAAGATTGAAAACAATTAAAAAATTCAAATCGCTGGAATGGAAGAATGGAAGTTTGCGGCTGGAAAGAACTCTAACCTTAAAAATTCAGCGCGTGTGACATAACAAACAGAGATAGGGGAACTAAGGAATAATTCACGAACGTACCCTGTCTTTTTCATTAATAGATAAGGTAATATTAAAGAAATAATTTACATTAAAAAAAATTACCATTTAAATAGGAGGACTATATCAAGTTTTATTTACAAACGAGAGCAATGGTTGTAAATTTTCTTTACAGTTCTTTATATCGATAGCTATAGAACGTACTCAAGGCGATTATATCATCAAACTTCAAATGTCAAATGCGCCATCTATCATAGGTGTTTGGTATTTCAGGCCCCTTATAACATGAAGTACATAATTTGTTAAATAAAACAAAAATTCGATTAGTTAAAATCGTTATATTGGTACGCATCCTGTATGCATTTAATAGTTAATCATATTTTACGTATTTTTATTATAGAGTAGCACAAGCGAAGGAGTATGGTTATGTTACAGAAGTCTGCTGTTAGATGTTTATCCCTTACATCTAAATTAAAGTTACCCATGATCAAATTTAGATACGGTTCCAAAGGCTCGCAGCCTTCTGCAAATACACCTCCTCCACCAGCTAGCGCGTCACAGAAACAAGCAAAACCAGGTGAAGCCATTTATGATTTCCAATTGCCGGCAAGGTATCGTAGGGCTCCTCTGTCAGCTGAGGAAATGGATTACATAAATACTGGTGGACCAGTGTAAATATCTATAAAATGAAAGTATTAATTTATAATTAGATCATTTTAGTTTAATGTTAATGAGAATATAAAAATAAAGATTATATTTAAGTACATTGGAGTTTTTTGGTCTAACGCTAAAGAAAAATACCATAAATGAAGAGTATAAATTTAAGATAATTCTTTATATTAGAAAGTAGTAAAAGTACTTTTAAACGCATAATAAAGTATAGTAAGGAATTACATAATTATGGGCTTTAGATTTTGATCATGTGATTAGTACTATAATAATGAATAACGACTTTATATGTTAATTAAGTATTGATTATAGAAAGCATTCTTGTTTTATATTTTAAGGAAACCTTATAGCAGCTGCGTTTCTTATAAATTTAAAAATTTTAACGTTAACCTTGTATATTGCTAGTTTCAGTATATTATTCAGTAAAAGTGTTATGCTGCGGATGTCTCATGTAAAGAATTAAGTCGATTCATTACGCTATTAGTATTACTATAACTTGTAGAGGGCGCATTTGTCATTCTTTCATAATAGAATTTTCCTTTGATTTTTTGAATTATTTTTTTTTTTAATTAAGTTTAAATATGGCATTTACTTGTTGTTATCATACCGGAACAAGGCCAACAGAGAAAACAAAATGTAACGATTTCCAAAATTCAGAAAATATCCAGACGTATCGGTCTGAAATTGCATTATTATTCAAAGAACAAATTGGTAATGGTTTGGTGTTTATTGCGCATGTCTGACCGGCAAACGATTGTACTAAACTCTGGGCTCTTGCATGAACGCCCATCCTAATTATGAAATTTGATATCAGATGTCGCTTCCAGTTGATTAAATACTATTTGAATTTGACAGCGTTACATAACCCCAAATAATTTGTTTATGGAATTAAAAAGTAATGGAAGGTAAATATACAAATGCATAATGTACATAGTTTCAGATAATTGACATTTTTATAATTTTTAGACAGATCGGAGTTCGTTACTCTTAAATAATAGGTAACCAGGAAGAGAAAAATGTAAATTGGTCTCAAAATATTAGTTGAAACTTATAGGTAGAGGTGACCAAGGTAAAGGAAATTATTACTTTTTTTGCAGTGAATAGACAGGTTCTTGTTTATTCTGCTCATGAAATGGCATTCGTGTTGCCTACCGGTTTCCCCAAGAACGAGTCTGTCTATTCGCTGCAAAATTCCCCTATCTTACTCATCTCTATTTATAAGAAATATAGATCCCAAGTAGGCCCGCTTGAAGTAAGAAATTTCAAAAGGATGTGGGAAAAGATTTCCAAATATTTAATTAAGTGCGATATGCAAATGTCCCTATCTTATTGTGAAAATAGATGGGGAGTATTAGAAAGAAATTTCAAGAAATATACAGATAACTACAGTAAAACTAGAAGGAGGAGAAAAGACTGGATATGCAAATGAAATGATGGATATATTATGAAAGAAAAAAAATATCTGTCTTCTTATTTTATTATTTAACATTGCAATTAATAATCGAGAGAACGTTGGAAGTATAAGAGAAAGCGCTGACAATAACAGTAAAGATAGCAACGTAAAGGAGCCAGAAAACAAGAAGGAGGAAGCAACTAAAAGGCCAATGAGACATAAGAAAAAAGAGATCAAACTACGTTTATAAAAAGAAAACTACAATAAATTAATTAATCTAGAAATACGAAAATTAGAAGAAACAATTTAATTGAAAATAGGAATGGTTTTATACAGCAGCCGAATGATATTCTAAAATAGTACTTAGAGAAGCAATGCAATGTGCTATTTCTTTCAAAAGTTAATTTAATATTATCCTGTTGAATTGTGTGTAATTTATATATACAACTTTCACCAAAACCTCTATAAATATTATAAATGTGATATAGAACGTTGTTGTTTATTTTATTTTTCTATTGCTTCTGTTATTTACGATACATTATTATACATTGTTTTTAAAGAATATATTTTAAGTTGTATTTTATTTTTATATTGTTTACCAATGTTGTTTAATTGTTTTAGAGGCTTTTATTATACAAATGTTCACATCTTTCTTAATGAACAGTTTATCAATAAAAGACTAATTTTGATAAATATTTTTATTGAACAAGTTATGTATATGTTAAAAATAATCATATCTATAATTAACACAGTATATCATGGGCAACATGGTCCCACATATTAATACCTTCCTTTTCATTTCTGTTTTCATCTTCATGCTTGACTATATCAACGTCAAGAATTTCTGCCACGTTATTTTCTAGATCTGCCAGTTCAAGGTCATTGTCTAGAGCTAAATTATGAATTACGTAGCTTGCTCTAATCAGATGTATAATGTCCTCTATTTTTCGTAATTTTACACGACAGAGTTGTCGAAATTTTTGTTTTAGTATACCTATATAGTGTTCTATGAGGTGTCAATTCTTACAAAGTTTGGTATTATAATTTTTTGAATATGTTAAAAATCCTGCGTCTCTGTATGGAATTAGTAAATGCTAGAAGCATGCATATCTACTATCTCCTATAATATACATATTTTTGCATTTTTGAGCTATGCTTTGAAATAGAGTAAATGGTAGAAAAACTCTACTGTTGTGCATAAACCTAGGAAAACCAATGAAAACATTACAAATTCTTCTTTCATGTTCCTAGACCAATTGGGCTTATAAGCCTATAAGGCCTGATACATTATTTATAATTTCAGTAACCTCATAAAAATTGTAACTTTCATGAATAGAATAATGCTTCGTATTTAAATAAGAATTTGGGTCAACTGAAGGGTGGTCAAATTTGATGTAGGTTCCAACAATCATTCCTATCACCCCGGAAAAACCATTTTCTGCAAATCTGTCTCAATTATTCCTTTCCTATATCAGTGGGCCGTTTTATTACTTCTATTGACAAGTTGCTGAGAAAATATGTATAGCGAACCAATAACTACACAGAACCGATTAGCAACATCTTTAAAGGATGCTGTCCCATGTCCTATCAACCACAGATACACCCAAGGACTTCTATAAGCACTTAGGATTCCAAACTCTCCAGCATAATGTTTGTAGTAACTTGACAAAGAACATTTTGCCGAAATATTATTTGCAACAATATGAGTGACATGAAAATTGGTAAAAAAAATCCATATCATTATATTGTAGCACTGTCACTTCCAGAAAGCCTTCATCTTTTGGCTTTCTTCTTTGTCGCATCTTCTTCACTAGAACTGTTGTTTTCACTGGAATCACTGGAACTTTCAATGTGTGACATCTATAAGAAAATAATTACGTTCAAGCTTACATACTATGGATACTATTATATACGAATATTACTTACCGTAATTAGCGGGCTAACTAACTAACGATTGTATTTAAATCAAACATAACCTACCAAAGTGGATATCTATGCATCTATCGAATTACACCGTGTTTTGAAAACGATGTACTGCGCATGTCTAAAACTAAAAATTTGAAAAATAGAAATTATCTGACCATTACCAACCGATTTCCAACGAATCAATAACTTTCTTTGAACAGCAAATTTTTTTTTGATTTTGAAATTTTACCTTTTTTAAAGAAGTGAATTTAAGTAACGATGCTCCTGATAGTTTTTTTTAACAAAGTTATAAATATTATTTGCAAACCTTGTCCTTTTCAACACATTTTTGTTTTGCTATTATTTAATGTTTCTTATTTTTAGAAAATGCGTTGATGTCATGGGTACTCTGCTTTACTTTTTATTTATGTAATTAATGTAATATTGCCCTTCCAGGATACTGAAAGTAGAAACAATGTTTTGAAAAATTACATGAAAATATATGGTACCTAATCTTCATTTAAATATACCGCCACTAATCTTATTGTCTTACTATGAGTTTCACATGCGTCATAGGATCTGAAATCTCAACAATTTAAAATTCTTATTTATGTCAGTGATAAGCATAAAAACATACAATAATAAATAATAATAATAAAAATTATGTTACTATTAAAAATTAATCTTCTCCTGAGGTTCGTCACATAAACCGATTTATTATCCAGAAAGCAATTACAAAAAAGTTTGTGATCTTTTATAAATGATTATCTCTTATCTGATCACTCACGCTATATACGTGCTGGATACTAACTTTTTATTTTAATGTTAAATATATTTTATTTAAAAGCAATGAAAACTTTGATTTGTTAGCAGAGAAGCGGGATGTTTGAATATTTAAAATTATTCAAAACGCCTTTGTAAACCATGTCCGCCTAAGAAAGTGTCCGTTTTAGAGAGAGTTAATGGCTAGTAGTAATAATGGTTCTTGACATAAATTTCATGTGTAATTAAGAGCAAAAACATGTTGCTCGTATGTTTTGATAACATTGACAATTTTATTTCTGTCCGAAGTAATTAGTTTGTCAATCCTGTCATCTTGTCAGTAACCTTTTTACATTATTTAATATTAATTTCGAAAAGAGAATTAGATTAAAGTATACAATGATTTAGTAATTAGTTTAATGAATCTACAAAAACATGTTGGGAAACATTTGATATCAGTTTATACCGGAGACATACTGTATAATGCATGTAGTTATTAACGGCACCTTAAAAATTACTCCAAATATCTTTAGACGCTTCTCGAAATTGAATTCGAATTGGATTCGCCAATATGCAATATCGCGTATCAATACGACATCTAGCTGCTTTCCTCCTTCCAGCTATTCCCTTCACTGCAAGTACTCACGCTCCGGCATTTACAAGGTGACTCTCCGCGCTGTAGCAATGGATTCAAATTCCCTCACTAGTGATCCGCGATGGAAGGCTCTTCAAGATTATTTTACCGAGAATAAAGATAAATTGGTGCTGAAAGATTTATTCAAGCAAGACAGCAAACGATTCGATACGTTTAGGTATTTGAATTTCTTTACATTTACTTCCATGACCTCTGAACAATCCTCAATGACAAACGCTCTGTTTCAGAAATTCTTTATTTTTTTCTTAGAGTTTGATTCTTTTTTTTTTTAGTCTTACGTTGTGCACGCCTGAAGATGGGGAAATTCTCCTGGATTTCTCAAAAAATCGCATCAACTGTGATGTTATGGATCTACTTGTTAATTTGGCAAAAGCCAGGCAAGTGGAAGAATTTCGAGATAACATGTTTTGCGGCACAAAGATAAACTTCACAGAGAACAGGGCTGTGCTACATGTTGCTTTACGTAATAGAGCTAATGAACCTATAATGGTCGACGATAAAGATGTTATGCCTGATGTTAATGGCGTTCTTAAGCACATGAAAGAATTTACAGAACAAGTACTTTCTGGAAGTTGGGTGGGGTAAGTTATTTAATTAGTAGCATTAGGTGTTTTGTATATGCTTAATCAAATTTTTGAGGATCGCAGATCCATATATAGTTATAATGTATTTTCGTGTGCCAGAGAGATTCAACAACAAAGTGACTAGCCAACCCGAGAATCTATGTTGAAATGAAATGTTGATTTATTTAATCCAATATGGTGCCACTTTGCAGGAATAGCTTATTAGCTCCAAGAAATATACAAGAAAAAAAAAACAGTAGCTTCTTAACTATCTTATAAGAAATTAACTACATTATTAGAGGAACAATTAACGTTTCTTCAATTTATTTAGAATTTTTTTATTTACTAAAAAACCTCCACTCGTAACATTAATAGTGATGGGGTAATTGGTCACATACAGCAACCGGCGTATCTCTTGGCCAGCGGTGGAGGTGCGTTCCTCAACCCGTTGTCGCTTAGCTTAGCGAATGGTTACAGTAGCGTAGCAAAATGAGTGGAGTGGGCAACAAAGTTCTTTGCAGTTGATCATGTGAAATTGTATTTAATGTGTAATTTTATGAACTCAAAGCTTGATAGATGTAGATAACTCTGATGAACTTTTTAAAACTTAAGGGCACATGATTTTAAGATTACCTCCATACCATCCGGATTCAAATCCAATAGATATGATATGACCTACTGTAAAAAATATTGCTGCTGCTAAGAATGTGACTTTTAAAATGGATGACGAGAAAGTGTTAGTGGAGAAAGAATTTGACATCTTTATTGAAGAGTCTTTAGCGTGTAAATGACGTGTCACCCCCTCGCCATAAAGGGTAAAGCGCATTTAATTCTTCCTCAAGATGCGAATAACAATAAAACCGGTGGAACTTAAATAAAATACAAATTCTATTCATTTTCCTTTTTCAACGAACAGCCAAAATGCAATTGAATAAACATCATGTGTCAGCACTCGGAAACTGGCATTTACAACAGCAAACACGTGATTTCGATAGAGTAAGCAAAAAACGACCAAACAAACATGTCATGGGCATATATGTAATTCACGGTGTCTCTCTATTTTTGCTTCACTTGTGTTTTCAATACCTAACTCAAAGCGTAACGCAAAAATCCTAAGCTTATTAGGTTGATATTAGCTATATTTATTCCAATCTTTTTTTATACAGGTACTCATGCAAGAGGATTACTGACGTTGTAAATATTGGTATAGGTGGTTCTGATTTAGGTCCTTTGATGGTTACAGAAGCATTGAAGCCGTACAGTAAAGGGTTAAACATACATTTTGTGTCTAACATCGATGGAACGCATTTAGCTGAAGTTTTAAAGAAACTAAATCCGGAGACAGTCCTCTTTATAATTGCTTCAAAAACGTTTACAACCCAAGAAACAATTACTAACGCAACATCAGCTAAGAAATGGTTTTTGCAACATGCTAAAGATGAAAGCGCCGTGGCGAAACATTTTGTTGCTCTCAGTACGAATACTCCTAAAGTTAAAGAATTTGGAATTGATACCAAAAACATGTTCGGTTTTTGGGATTGGGTTGGCGGAAGGTATTCATTATGGTCGGCTATTGGTTTGAGCATATCTTTATCAATAGGTTTTGATAATTTTGAGAAACTCTTGGAGGGCGCACATTTCTTAGATAATCATTTTCGAACTGCGCCATTGAATAAAAATGTAAGTGATATGTAATATTCTTTGCGATATATGCTAATGGAACATATTTTCTAGGCACCTGTTATTTTAGCATTGTTAGGCATCTGGTACAGTAATTTTTATGGCTGTGAAACGCACGCTCTTCTACCGTACGATCAGTACTTGCACAGATTTGCTGCGTATTTTCAACAAGGAGATATGGAGAGTAATGGAAAATACGTTACAAGATGTGGAGATGTGGTAAGTGTGCTGAAAAATGAGTTGATTTTTCATCACAAATTAGAAGGAGCCCCTTTCATAATCAGAGTACCAATATAATTTCTGTAAAACTCAGGAATAATAGTAATTAATAAATAAACATAGACAAACGTAATGACTGTGATATTAACAGTTATCTTGCGATCCATTCTCAACGGTTACAAGGATATGTTGTTTAAGTGTTACTTACAAAAAGCTTCACAAAAGGCTAGTTATATTTAATGATTGTTTAAGTTATAAAATATGTAATTAATTATTATTGCTGCCAATACATTTTGAAATATTGTCAAATGTAATCACTAAAGCGCAAGAAATGATAAGAAGGAAAGTAAGCGCACAATTTGATGTGAGCAGTATGTTGTAAAATCACTGTAAAACATAAAATTCTATTCATTTCTAAAGAAAAGCTGCGTAAAGCAGGTAATGTCACGTAATATAAGCAATCAAAGCCCGATTTACGCCGCTTTGAGGAGGAACGAATCTGTTATTTTCGCAATGCTCTCGATGCGAAGTCGGGATACGCCTGTATGAGTGTGGCTCGGAATTTTTATGGGTGTGCATATTTTATTCAGATTTCACGGATTTCAAAGTGATGAGATATTCGAGGTTTCCCCGCACATATCGCAGCTTCTCAATTTCGTCATCCAAAACGTACAGGGACTGTATTCATTATGACTGTTGTGCTTCTACTAATGTGATGGTTTTCGGAATAAATGTTCGGAATGTTAACGAACAAAATTTAAATGAAATCTTAAATTTGTTACCATCATATTTTCTGTATTGTCATAATGTGGACATTATTAATCTGATATCTTGATCCACGTGTTCCATCTAAGTATTACAGATTGTGGAGGCACTGATAACTGCGGATATCTCCCTTTGAAGTGTTTCTTTGAGATTGATGCCTCCAGGAAGATATTTTTTGCACAACTTAACAAAGCATTGACATCATCGAACTGTTGCGTAATTCACGTATTCTATATAAAGCATACGATCAACATGTTAAATACAGCACGTTTGAAAGAACAATTAGAAAAATACTTCCTGCTTTCACCATATAATTTGCCCCGTCTGTTACCACTGATAAAACTTCTCTGTATTGATTTCGGTACTTTCAATTAAATCATTAATGTTCGAAGCCATTAACGTTATAATAACCCAAAAATTAATTTTTTCAACCATTTTAAAGATATTAAAAATGGTTTGGTAAGTACTGTGGAATCTAAGACTGCAACTATTATATTTACTATAGATGATCCTAAACGATCTATTGTTTCATTAGCAGATACCCATATTGCTTTATCCTTAAATTGTGCTTTAATGTTATTAATTCTTTTTTCATATAATTTGTGAAGTTAGTAATACAGTATTCATCAGGCATACGATAAAATTTTTCGATGGACAGGACTCAATCTATTATAGTAATTAAAGAAAATAGGCCACTATGCTCAAAAGTTTTATTTTCGCATTTAAATCAAATTGGCCAAGAAAAGTACTAAATATTTCGATAAATAGACTCTTAACAGCATTTGTTCTTTTGTAACTTTAAGTGAATTCTTGCTACTCTAATGTAGAAAATGAATTGTGAAGCTTTTCGTTACTTGTATCTTACTTCATACCTGTGAAAGGCAAACCATTTTTAAATAAACAATATATTTCATACTATCAGGTCCAACTAGAGTATTGTATTGTATTCGTTTAGAAAGTAAACCAATAAACACCTCTTGAAATCACTAGATATAGCAATGTATGTGTAAGAGATACGGGTTCAGAGAACTTTGAAGAGAGAAAGGTTAAAGACGAAACCTGTGTGGTAATCACAACTTCAAAATGTGCGACCATACCTCCATGCAAATTTTGTATCTGTAACCATTAAGAATTGTGGATGGATCATGTACATATGAACTTTTTAATTCAACTTAGCGGTTGTTATTACCTTGTAAAATATTAACAATTCTTTTGGAAACATCCTGTGATTCTATTAAATAATATTGCACCTACATTTAAAAGCTTAATCGTTGCGCTGCCTTCATATTGATAAGCAACATTGTACGAGATTAAAACAGTATATTTAACTTAACAGGTAGATTATAGTACTGGTCCAATTGTCTGGGGCGAACCAGGTACAAACGGACAGCACGCATTTTATCAATTGATCCACCAAGGTACTCGAATAGTTCCTGCCGATTTCATAGCTCCAGTTCAAACACATAATCCGATTGGTGGTGGATTACATCACAATATCTTATTGGCGAATTTCTTGGCCCAAACGGAGGCTCTAATGATGGGTAAGACTGAAGAGGAGGCCAAACAAGAGCTGCGGAAACAAGGTCTTTCAGGAGAGTCCCTTGACCACATCCTTCCTCACAAAGTCTTTCAAGGCAACAGACCAACAAACTCTATAATGATCAAGAAGCTAACGCCTTTTACTTTAGGGGTTTTAATAGGTTCGTAGAAATACGAGTACGTTTTGTGTCCGAGCCATATTTTTCACTTTTTTTCTTTTTACTTTTCAGCAATGTACGAGCATAAGATATTCACGCAAGGTATAATTTGGGGTATCAATTCATTCGATCAATGGGGCGTGGAGTTGGGTAAACAATTGGCAAAGGCCATAGAACCAGAATTGAAGAATAATGATGCAGTGACATGTCATGATAGTTCAACAAATGGCTTGATAAATTTCATTAAGCAAAATCGTTAAGATGTCGCCAGAATTTTTTGAGTTTACACATTCTCTTTTTAACTTGTTTTTTATTTTTATTTTTAATACCTATTTGAATTGAACAAGTAATTCTTGAATTTAAGAACGGGATTAGGGATTAGTATGTACTTAATTTTGGAATTGTTAGAAATTTTTCAAATTAAGTTGTAAAGAAAAATTTGGACGTGAACTGCTTTGTAATTTGGTCGTAATCGAAATACGCTAATCGCAGTATACAACATTTTACTTATGAAGGTAATGAACTTATGATTCCTGAAGTGCTTAAATAAGTATACGTAAATAGTACTGGTACTATGTATGATGTAGAAGCTGTAGAAGTTAATGGTTTCACATTAGATGTCGTACTGTCGTCCTGTGTAGAATCTGAAGATAATTTATTGCTTTAAAAACGATATCATTTTTTAAGTATTTATTGTAATGTATGTGACTAAAATATCCAATAAATTTTATGCAGCGTTTTTATGGTTTATTTTAACCCAAATAGCAATCTTATATCTAGGTTACTACTTCCCAAAATGAAAATGGTTAGTTAATACATTTTTCTCATTTCAAGCAGTGTTGCTAATTGTGGAAATTTGATGGTTATGATTTTTTGCTGTTATTTTCAAGTTTAATGGAAACATGTCGCACGTTTACGCGTTTACGCGCGGTGATGATCCTATCCCCCATATAGGGTTTGAAACTTGTCATAATCTCTGGAACCTCTTAGTATGTGCATGATGTTTGTAAAATGTTGCTAAATATGCTTAAGAACTGATTGTCTTTCTACCCTACATTTCAATTCGTTCCTTGATGGAACTCGAGTAGATTGTCGACTATCCAACTAGGTCATCATTACCATATTCTGGTCTCGGAGAATGCGGAGATTCTTGAGGGTGGCATTATCAACTGCCATATCTCTGACCATGATTTTGTGTTTTGTGCCATTGAATTGCGTGTGCGATCGAATGGTCCCGTCTTTCGTACATAGCGTAATTTTATGCAATGTCAATGCTAGATTTCGAATTCGACTTATTGCAAAATGTTTATTTTCTAAACTCTATACTTAGGACTGATCCTAATACGTCGAACTTGGATCAGTCGCTGCTCCCTTATTCGTTTACTCTCCGTGATGGTGACGCGTTAAATTTCATAAAGAATCTTTAAAAAATATTAAATCTTTGGCTGTTGGACGTAATCGATATACATACGATCCGCCTTTGTTCCCCATATGTAATACCATATATAACACATGTTAAGTCGTGCATACTGAGTGGAGCCTTTCCCTATTGTTGGAAGCAGGCTATTGTTATACCACTACCAAAAACGAACTTCAAGGGTTTAAAGACCTTAGGCCGATAAGCCTGCTTTCATTGTTTCAGAAACAGTTGAAGCGTTTCATTGGCAGCAAGGGGTTGTTGTCAGAGGCTCAATCGGGATTTCGGGTTGGCTACAGCCGTTCTACCGCACTTCTAGTTGTGACGGATGATGTTTTGGCTGCATCTGATTAGGGACTGGTCACCGTGTTGCTATTGCCGGACTAGTCAAAAGCTTGCGATACAGTTAATCGTCACATGTTGGTCAAAATATCCTTAAGTATCGGGCTAGGCCGCTCCTCTCTTCCGATTGGTCCCAGTGCGTGCGGCTGAGAGCGCTGTCTCGACCGCGTACTTTGGAATACGGTGCCCCACAGGGGTCCGTACTAAGTCCCATGTTATTTTCTTTATACACTTTCTTTCACCAAAGCGCATATATATGGCGATGAACTACACCTTTAAAATAATCGAGAGATATGCGGCATTTGCGAAGGTTGAGGAGGATTTGACCGCGTTAGCTAGTATTTCTTTCTCTTATTCGCTACATCTAAATCTTGCAAAGTCTCAGGTGTTGGTTCTTGGCAATAGGAAGGCTTACAGGGTCCTGGGTGAGATCGCTGATTTTAAAATCCACAATATCAGTGTACCGATTGTTACCAAATTAATATTTATACGCGATCGTTCTGTACAAATTTGAAAATATTATATCACAGAGCAATCTTATATAAAATTTTAAAGAAAACTTTGTACGATGCGCTCGTTCTCTCTAATTTTATATACTGCTGCGAGGTGTAGCATTCGTGTTTAAATTCCATGATATCTTACCGCATACAGAAAGTGCCTCAGATTCATTCATGGCATCAAAAAGTTTCACTACGTCTCTACAAGGTAAAAGGGACAAATGGCCTAAATGATCAACAGGAGGGATTACAAGCAGTTGCCCTCTATCACAAAATTATATTAACAAAAACGCCACCATATCTCTATGCAAAGATTCGTGTCCGTACTGATGTATTTAACATCGCGCGTTTAGAGAGGGCTGATTTCTCCACTGTTGTACAGGATGTCACTTTTAGAAAGATCTTTTACTTACTCTACACACAGTAAATATAACCGTTTACCGCAAGAACTGAAACGATTGAATTGTTGTGGATTGATAAGATGTTGATGTTTCCTCTAGTTGCTTTCTGTTTCTTTGCTTTGCATTATTTTTCTTGTTAAACAGTTGATAATATTTTGGATGGTGGCACACGCGGAATTTCAGATTAGGTTTTCGATGTAAGGAGTAACTATTACATAATGTTTCTTATTGGCGCAGGCATGGGAGGAGCAGTCAACATATTTTAAATATGTAACTGGGCCTCGCTCTGAGATTGTACAAAGTTTCATACTTTAGTTTTTTTTTTTCTATTTGTACTTGTACAATAAAGACTATTATTATTATTATTATTATTATTGAAAGCACTTAAGGAGAAGAATCACTTTTTCCAAGGATAGATTATTTCACAGCGATTAAAATATGTTTTCATCGGTTTGAATAGTTTGCTTGAATATTGTACGTAATAATAAATACGAGATTCACTATTTTCTTGTAAAAAGTATATATAATAATATAATAGCCAGATGAAAAGTTTTATAGGGAAAAATTAAACATTGTATTTATTTGAGTAAAACTCTTTACTTAAAATTAAATAATACAATCTATTTTAACATAGTTATTATTTTCTTTAATCATCATAAATTTAAAAGTATCAACAATATTATGCACATTAGGTAGTTTTATCATGTATTTTTCATTCATTAACAATAAGGTTTTTTTTTTTTTGTTAAATAGATAAGTATAATAGGTATAGAGCATAGAATTCGCTAAGAAACTAAGTTATTAAATCTTATTACATATTATTCCTTCTTATTCATCACTTTTTTTTTCGTCATTGCCTATTTTTCCTGTTATTAAGTATACGACTAAAAGGTGTATAATGGTACAATATATCGTTTTTTATTCATTTTTCTTTATTTATAATATGTATATATACCATAGTTTCTTAAAAGATTAACAGTGTTAAGCTTGAGAACTCTGAAATATTGATATGCCTAAAACTACTGGACTAGTTTCATTTTTCGCTTCCCTTATTAAATATCATTCTTATTAATGTTCGTATTTATCTTCTGTGCGATGTTTATATATGATATCGTTCTTCTGCGAATATATTTATTTATTTGTAAATATCTATGCATTTTATCATCTTATAAATTTATTTCGTTCATTTGCTTATTAAGATTTTTAACTTAAAATTTCATACTGTATCTATTATAAATATATCTTAGCTATGTAAAGTGCTCCCTATAGCAAGGCATTATTATTATTGTTTATTATTAAATAAATACATGCTTAAATTAAGAGAACAATACATGGGACGCTATAAATTCGATATTGAAAATAGCTAAAACATTTAATATTCAATTTTAAATATTATTTCGATTCACACAGAAAAAGAAACAATGTGTTTTTTTACTAAAACATTAAAAAGCCACAACAATTATCTTAAAATTATTTTTTCTAAAAAAATCGTAAGTCGTATAAGATACGTCATTTAACTTGGTTATTCCAATTGTGCTATTAAAAATGTTAGAGTTAGATTTGACCTTTCTCTAAGACATAAATTTAATAAAATTATTAAGAACTACTAATTTACTTGAAGTAGATTCCATCCTGCTTGCTTTTTTCATTCAGATTATTTCATTTGTCTCGTATTAATTTCGAAAAAATCTGATTTTATCAGAAATTAAAAACCAAATTACTGCATCTCAGAAGTAGGTAGCGCATAAATTGGTTATAATTCTGTTTGTTTACCCGTCAAAAATAATTCAAAAGCTACAATTTGCGCAATATTTATAAATATTATATTTTTGTAATACTTGCTGCTTTTCTATTTTACAAAAAAAAATAATAAAAAGCACAAGGCAACAATAATAAATAATTATTGAAGCAATTGTTCAAAGGGATCACATTTTACTAGCTGACTATAGCCAATGGTTAAATTCATTAATTGCAGTCTGAATTAGACCTGATGTATCCCATCTCAATTCATACACCTACATTTTGCTTTTTTCGAACTCCCAATCAACATTTTTAATATTTGCTTTTAATTTAAACATAAAACTAATGTCAAGAATTAATTGAAAAGTTCTTGCATTAAATTCTAGCGATTTCGTAAATTGTGGAATTATTGGACAATAGAATTTTCAAATTTCTTGTACTAAACATTAAACCTCACAAAAAGTCGAATACCAAATATCAACCAATTTATTACATTTTCCTTTTAACTCTATAACAAGAAGTGGAAATTATACAAATAATTAAAGCCGTAGTAGAATCATACTTTTTGGAAAGACAAACAGACAGAAGCCAAAAGTAAACTGAAGGTTTAAATTCAGATGCTGCATCGATTTTTCTGAATGGAAATTTCTCTTTTATATACTCATCTTAATCACAGAAATGTCAATAATTTCATTAAAAAATAATTGATTTTTTTAATCTACTACTACATGTCATTATTTTGAACGCTCTACATTTATTCTTTGAGGTCTCTAAAAAACACCTTGCTATTGGTACACTGTTTACATATCGCATCTGTATTTTTTTCAAAAAATGCACTCCACTTAAAAATTAAGCAACTTATAAACCAATAATATTTTAGTTATAATACTCTGAGACATTTACGTAAGTAATTTTACATTTTTCCTTTTTCCTTCCATAGCAAATAATAATTAATATCTGGTATGCTAAAAAAATGTATCAATTTTATCCTTTATAACCATTTTGTTTTAATACAATTTATGCAGAATTTGAAACATACATCTCTCTTTCTGGTTAAATTTTGTTCACTAGGTTCGGATATGTTGCTTTGAAATAGAAGTGATAGAAATAAAATATGTTTCAGTTTCTGATATATATTCAATACATGGCTTACGTAACTCTAGGTATATCTTATACATAGTTAAAGACTTACTTCAAAGCATTTTGATAATAATCAGTATTAGCTTTTTATTAAATATATTTTTAACAAAATAATCCTGCTTCCCAAAATATACAATAATACATGATTACCCAAAGTTCTTATTATATCCGTTGACAGCAATACTTAAAATAGAGAAAGCTTATAACATAACAGAAAAGGTATAGACCAAAACATATATAGCTTGAATAGAGTCTAAATGGATGACTAGACTGGATGAGTTTGAAAATGTCACAGTCAAAGAAAAAAGTATTCATTAACACAACATTTTTAATATAATTTTGGAATAGTTATGCACATTTTCTAAATAGTTTTGTAGAAGTCGTATAGAAATAATTTTCTGATAGTTCTTTAGCAGTATTTCATGAGCTTATAATGGATCAGCTTGTACTGCGGCATTAGCAAAACATTAACGAGAATTATATACTTTTCAAATTACTGAAGTTATATGTAGGGTTAGTTAAAAATATGGAAACGATGTTTTATTGGCGTTAATATTCATTTTAAGAAATTTTATAAATATTTCTTTTTTTTCAATTGTTTTTAAGCTAATCCTGTACAAGTATTTTTTTAATGGAAATTTGTAAATTTTACTTCATCATTCGATACAGCATTTTTTTTCTTTGCAATAACATTTTTCTTTTAATAAGAAAACGCGGATTCAAATATTCAGTAAATATTAGGTACCTACATCGCAGATACACAAAATTATTTTGCAACAAAGTTATCGGTCATAATATTATCATTAAAAACAACGTGCGATATACCTAACACTTATTAAATACTTGAGCCAGCGTTTTCTTGTAAACATATTAAAAAGAAAATATTGTAACTTGACTCAAAAACAGTTGAAGAAAAAATTTAAGTATTCTCAACAGAAAGTACTAGTAGTCGCTGTAATCAGTAATTACAGGTGCTGAGGTCTAAATATCAATTTCTTTTGAATTTTCAGATAGAATAATTTTAATTTAATTTATTTATTATTATTACAGGCGCTGTGTAATTTTTTTAATTTCTGCAGGAGACATTAGTATGAAGACATTTGAAATAAAGAGAGTAAAGTGTGGCTATTTGAAACTAAAATGGAGTTTTTGTTTCGGTCATTAACTCTTTCGCCATCAGGCTTAACAATTATGATGATTCTTTGCCATACGCTTTGACAAATATCAATTTTTCCGTGTATTTAATGAATCGTATACAATAAGACTTACAATTAGTCACGCATGATGAAGCGATATATCAGCACGGTTGATGAAATGCCTGATCTGTGTTAAAAAAAATAACAAAAATGTTGTAAATAGAAACTTGAGAAGTCATATAATTTTTTGCTTTTTTTAACCTAAAAATATTTTTTTTATATGAAGATGTTACATTATTAATTCACCCCGTAAAAAAAAATATTTATTCTTGACAGATTTTATTAGTTTTATTATTTAGATATAGATTCAAGTTTTTTTTTCATTTTTAATCGTCTTGTAGGTTTTATCAATAATCCGATTACCTTCTCAAAATAAGGAAAATTGAAAAAATGCGGAGATAATACGTTGAGCAGAAGTAACGTAACATCAATCAAGAGACTCCATCAATTAAAAAAGGCAAAAAGGATAGAAAAGCGTATTTTCTTTATTTCAAGCGCCAGTAATTGTTTTTGTTTTTTTTTTCGAGGTTCCACTTTTCATCGGGATAAGAATTATGAAATTTTCCTAAATATTCATAGTGTTGAAAAAATAAAATAATGCCAACAAAAAGTTTTGGAACAACTGACAACTATATTCTTCTTTTTTTTTTCTAATTGGGAAAGTCTGTCATAATGTTAAAACGGTTAACTTGACATTGCTTTAGGCTAGGAACTAATAACAACGAACGGAATTAAGATCTTAAAAGTTCTTGATAATCAAACAGTCATTATTTATAATACTATTTTCGTGGCGTTTCGTATTAACGAAAGCATTTTAAAATTATTGTTCTTGCAAAGGTATACCATACATGATAGGTGATAAATCACAACTTTTTGCTAAGACTGTAATATCTACGATATGAATGTATAAACCTGTTGAGGCATAAATTGTATCTTGAACCTGATTTGTAAGCAATTATGTATATTAAGTATGCAAGCAAAAACAATGTTTAAGCATAAAAATCTTATTAAATAACGCAAATAACATGACTAATAAATCCATCCCATGTCAAAAACATGTCTACTTATTGCATGATTAACTGATCTAATTCTATATATTAAGCTGGCAATGCTTAAATTGTAAAATGTAATCTCTTTTGACAGAAATCTGAACGAAGAAGTTGGATTAGTGTTCGATATATGTACGTTTGAATTTAGCCATATTGAATATAATTTGATACTTTTGTGTTGCCAACCACTTAATTTCTATTAACCATGCAATATGGCGTACAGTCTAATTAGTAACAGTATCTTAGTACTTTATTGTAAAATCTCGACGCACACCATTTACTTCATTTAATGTATATTTTGTTAAATATGAATAATTTTAAGTTTATTTTTAAATCAGCGGATATGTTCTTTATGCCTTTTATACTATGTATTTCTAGAAGTATGCATACATACAAATACTTAGCCACTAATATAACTGATTTCTTCGTTTTCTTATTGAGGAAAGAGCATGTAGATCGCACATTTTACACAGAACAAGAAATAAAATGTAAATAATAGTCCAAAAAAATGGCAGCCCAAAATTTCTTTAAGAATTTGCGCAATTGAAATCACTTATAAGTATATAAGATCACAGTAATTCATATTGTGCCTTAGAATTTCAATAAAAAGTAGGCTACATGAACGAATATAATGCTACAAATAATTTTGATATAACTCATTTTTCTACACGTACTTCTAAACTCGTTCTAGAAGTATTCGATATGTTTGTCGAAGGTTAAATAATGATTTTATATGACTGCTGTGTGCATATAATTCAACTTTTGGCCGCCATTTCCTTTTTCATCAATCGAAACACATACATACTATATTATTATTATTATTATTATTACAATGGCATGAACGTCAGTTGTTTTCGTAAAAACTATTTTTTATTACTTATTATTAGTTAAATAACTCTCTAATTAGCTAACTACTTAGCTAAATATACGTGTTCATCGCAACTAACCACTTTTAACTCCAGTGCTGTGCAATTATATCACATCAGTTTAATAAATAAACGTTTAACCGAGGAAAAATTTCTCATATTTGTTAAACGATTTGACAGAGAATCTCATAAAGTATTAGAATTTAATTAGCTTAATCGCATAATCTAATATTGTCATAATCTGTAACAACTCTTTATACGTAGCCCTTTATCGATATTTTATTGTATTATCGGTTTGAGAAAGTATACATTGGTGAAATCTGAAAATTTGGTGGTTTACTAAAATTACTAGGACCAATTTAGCTGAATGGCTAAGTGGACCTTTTTTCCCGTTTAACAAATTTGTATTCTTCTTCATATAAATGGTTTCGCAAGCATCTGATTCCTATGAGGAAATTATGTTCTTAATTTCATTTCATTTGAAAATTTCTAATTTAATATTATACTTGTGCTGTGCTGCAATTAACGATTCGATTCTTCCGTAGTAGTAACGGACTATATGTTCTTTGAATCCGGTGCTTATCTCCCGTTTCGTTTAACCTTTTTTAATTTTCCACCTGTTCTTTGTATCCGGTTTATGTTACATTTTTTTTCTCATATTCCGTTGTTAAAAATATTTTTTGTTGAAGAATAACCGTTTTTATTAACTTTTTCAAAAAAACTCTGTAATGAGTGAAATTAGTTACAGAGATTCGTTTAGATCAGGGATTCCCAACCTTTTCCTTGCATCGACTCCTCTTACAAGAATGTTTTATTTCTATCGCCTTTGCATTCTTGTCTATAAACATAAACGACTTAAAGATAATAATAACTACGTATAGGAACAAAAACTTTAAAGAGAATGGATTATTTCGTGTTTTATTATAAAAATAGGGGATTAGTCGTGAGAACCTTTTGTATTTCTCGAAGATAATGAAAGTATTCATGGTTAGCGCGGGTGGTGGAAAAGAGACTGCCAATGGAGCGGAGGATCATGGGGCGTTGTATTGAAGCAGAAGGAACCTTTAATTGCTTTTTAAATATTCTACATTGTCACGTTACGCTTTCCAGTTCCTCCTGGTTACTCGCATTAACAAGACACGTCCCCCTGTTGGGTGATCTCTATATATGGTACCCCATATTAAAGGGAACATTCACCAAAGTAGATAAAACTTACTTAATAAAAATGTTTCTACATTAAAAGAACAGAAAAGAAATAAAATCAAAACGGTATGAAGAATAATTAACGAAAACCTAAATCAACAAAAAGTTAAACTTAAAACAAGGCGATAGACACCTGGACTACACTGATTTTGTTAATGAATTTAATTTAGAAAATAATAGTGACACTAGACATTTCAATAACGCATCGCTGCCGCATAGCATCTCTGAGATACTCTTTCTACCTTGAACCAAATTTCTCCGGCCAAAGTAGAATATCATATAGATAAAATATGCATTCGTAGATGATAGCCTTTGGAATCATCTAATCAAACAAGTGTTGCTGTTCCACTAAAGCCCAAAATATTCAAAAGTCATACTGATTCACAAGCGGGGTAGCAGCGCGATCATTGAAAAGTATAGACCGATGGTTACTTTTTCAAAATACTGGAAAAGGTGCGGGAGATTGTCCGAATTTTTGGAGAGACGCGATGCTCTGCACGTTTTCCAGTACGATTCCCGCAGATTGCGAAACGTCGATACAGCTCTAAATGTATTTATTAACTGTATTGCGACATCGTTTGAAAAAAAATTATATCATTTCGCAGAATTTCAAAAACGTTTGATTAGGAGTGTTTTTCTTGAGTGGTTCTATTCGTATTTCAGCCACAGGTCGTAGTGTGTAAAGACCAATGGTGTTGGTCTATGAATGGGCAGATATTGATGTTGGTGTTCCACAGGGTTCAGCTTTGGTTCCACTGACATTCTTAATTTATATAAATTAATTATCATACACCCTAAATAATGAAAATGAATTATTTGTGAACTATTGGGATAACACAAGTATTCTGATTATTCACAGCGATTAAGAAGTATGAATTAAAAAGAAAACTACAGCCACCTTTAACCTCATGGTGCAGTGGGTAGCACAGTGCTTTTGTGTAATCGCAGGAGTGTTAGCATTGACGTAATGAGCTTTGAAGTTTTATTTTCAGAATCCGTAAGAGTGTTAAGATTGATAGCTGATACTAAGATTGAAAAGCTATATTGACAACCTGTTGCACTGATTATCTCGTTGAATTTACGCCCTAAGACAAGTGTTGAGATTTTATGAAATTGGTATTTTTAATTCTCGTCTTTCATGCCGCTTTTGTAGTTTGAGATTAAACATCCGAGGTCATCAACTGAATTTTTTTAATACAAAAGCAGGCTTAACAATAGCCAGTTTCTTCTTATTAATTCTTTAGCTGCTTATCACAAATCACACAAAATATTTCGATCTTATGTTCACTTAAATAGTCAAATGTCAAAGCCAAACTAACTTCATTAACCTCGTGTAATACCCAGGAATTCTTAAGTACTAGTTGCTGAGGTGCTTCGTATGCCGGCTTTTCTGTTTCATTGTTTACTTTTATTCATTTATTTGGTTAATTGCTTGTCTTATTTATGAATTGTTAGTCTGATATTTATTTTCTTTTACATCCAGTTAGATGGCATCATTGAAAAATATACATACGATACTTATGTGTCGTTTAGCTTATTTCTTGTTTCCGTTGTAAATTATTGCTTTGATTAAAGCCTGCTTCCGTTCACTGCTGATCACGCACTTATTCACCGTGTAGTGTAATGTTCAATCACCGATCATTTTGGAAAGCCCTGGTTTATATGAATATCTCCTAGTTTGGATTAGATTGTAGATTGTCGATATCTTGACTAATGTTTTTGATGTTAGCTCATCAGTACAAGCAGCCGCCTACCATTAATAAGAATATACAAGCTGATTTACATACCTAATATTGAATAAAGCGTATCGATACTTACATTAATGAATTAAAGTAATAAAATATTTTTAGAAAAATGTTAATTTCTTGAAGTATATCTTATGTTCGTGATACACATATTCTCCATTAAAATTTTACTTTCAGAAAGTATATATCTAACAAAAAATAAATACATTTAACAACGGAATGTAGTTTAGTCCAGATTGTAACGTGGATAATGGCGAATTTAATTTCCTACATATAATTTAACTTAAACTAGAATCGGAAAGACAAATTTTCAGATATTTTCAAGTCACACCTTTCCGGATATTAATATTTATATTCTTCAGTAGGTCACGAGCAGGGAGCATTTGACTTTAACTATAGCCTGCTTGTTCTTCAATAATTAATAGCCCACATCGACATCATTTCAAAAAATGAAGAAATAAATAAATAAAATAATTAATAAGTAAATAAATAGCGTAATTTTCTTTTTACATAAAAATAAGGATGATTATCTGCAAAAGCGGACATTGTTTGAATGTAGCAGATGTAAATGGATAATTTTATGAAATTCTCTTCCAAAACGTTTCCAAAACACATCATTTCGTATCATTCGTTTAACAAAAAGTAACAATAGGCACTTTTAGCGAAGACATGTCAAGTCCTATAAGTGCCACACAAACTACCGTACACATTATTTAACTATTTACATGCTTGTTTTCTTGCAACTGTTGATTTACTTACTTATCGTTATTATTTTTTTCTCAAAATTTCATATTATATATAACTATTAAAACTACATACTCGAAATTGTAACAACGTCATCTACGTCTCATTTTTAGGTCACTATATGCATCTTATTGTTACATTATCTACAAATAACTACAAACTCTCTTATTTGTTTACTGTTTCACTAGATTTGTATCTTTCACTTCTTCATTTCGTAGGTTATATTCCTTTTTTCTCTTTTATTATACTAATAGTGCGTTTTTTTTCGGGAAGTTTAATTTTTTCATTCTTTTAATATTATTCCGTCAGCGAACTGGTTTGTTGAATATTTGTAGTTGGTGCAATCAGCAGACGGTTTATCCCTAATTAAAACTAATAAATAACAAGTACGCCTGTTTACTACTGGATAAACATGCTTAGAATTATATGAAACCCGAATAAAATTGGAAGATATTAAATTTGTGAGCGTTTGAATTGAATAAGCACGGTTAAGGCTTATATAGAACGGTCAGAAATTTCTTGTGCGGTTTATTTTTCATGCAATGTAAACCTCACAAATTTAATAATTCTGCGTTTTGTCGACAAAAAATTCCTGCACCCAAGCCCCAAAAACTCCTGTACCTTTTAGGTTTTTATAACACACATTTTAATAAAATAAAAAAATAAATTACATATTTCATATGGCAAACATGATGAAATAACTTCTGGAAATTCATTTCTGTATTTTCTTTAACAAGACATAAGATGATACCCCAACAAAGCAAACTCGAACAAAACAGCCCCGCCAAAGCTGCCCACAGAAAAATACAGCCCCCACAAAACAGTCCCAATCTTAATAGTTGGATTTAACTTATTAACAATGATGAAAGCACATAAGACATTGCAGTTGACCTACTTCATAGATCTTGTTTTTGACAAATAAACCAGACGAGTAATAGTAAGGAATATCAGTGCCGCCTGCCCCCTGAGGAAATAGCGTGCCAAAATTCGGTCGAACCGCCTTTCTTACCTTAGTACATTCCGCGTTAGGCTTTGCTGGGTGTAAGTTACTTATTTAGTATCTATTAGATATCTTCTAAATATGTATGACATTTATCTTGACGGAGTTGTTTTGTCGAGACTATTTTGGCGGGTCACCAGATAACCATATGGGCTGAATTTCAAATTGCCAATACGAGTTTTAACAATTATATATGCAAAAACGGTTAATTTCAAAGATGCGGCATATTTTTAAGACTAAGATATTTCGAAGCTCACTACAAAGCCGATAGGAACATCTTTCTGAACAGTTATCAACATTTGACAATTGTCAACACTTTATTCTTTAATTGCATTTTTAATTGAAATTCCAAAAGTATTCACATATAACTTATTAGTGCCCAAAATTCGTTCTTTCTGTAAAATTGAATTATTTATTGCAGTTTAAAAATATTGTTTTGGATTCTTACATTTCAGTATTTCTTAACAAAGATATTCTTTTTAGAGTACGACAAGATTTCCTTTCAAACAATCATGTTTTAAGAATACTAATAAAATAATGTAGAATTATCTACAATACGTCCCAACATATAGTTGTTAGGCGTCTCAAAGGAAAACCAATTTGGTCATACTCTCTATGAACTTTTAATAAATGTGTACAGGAAATTTCACTCAAATGATTTTTTCCCTGCCCCTTGATGTCACACAATTCCTTAAAATGCAAAGAGAAAGTTAAGAAGATAAGAAGCATGGCTACACTAACTTAACTTGGGTATTCTGTTATGTTACCATCTCATCTCAATATCAAGTATTTTTTCCACATACCTCAGAGTCAACTCCGACCTAAGACATCACTGCATTAAGTGCTACGTTTATCTAAAAGATATTGATGTATAGAAACATTGAACGCTATCGGTTCCTCACCTTTTATAAGTTCGGGAATGGAATTGTACAGTTTTTAGATGTTGTAGGAAAATGAATTTCTGGAAAGTGTGATATTATGTAGTGGAATCTGTGTCTGACGAAACGATAAGGTTGGCATTTGTACAATAGCAGCTTATGATAGAGGTTCAGAGAGGCCAGAGCCATGCGGTCGCGCATATTCAAAAAATCTGTCTGATGCAAAAGCTCTGCTTTCTCTGAACCCTATCAAACTATGGCCTATAAACTGGTAGGAAGTAGTCAGAGGGGGACAGCACCATATTCTCGCACAACGTTCGTTTAACGCCGCAACTAGCGTAAGTCTTAAACGTAAACTTGTTTCAGGTTACTATACGGCAGCTTTAATGATGTCAAAAATGTAAGATCGATGTACTTTATTTAGTCATGAAAACATCCAACGTTGTCGCTCTAAACGTGGGGTTATAAACAAATTTGAAAAAGCCCAAACTGTGACAGGCATCGTACGGCGACGGAAAATTCACAATAAGTTTCACTAAAATAAAAAAAAAATGAAATTATTGTGTTCGTCAGATAAAGAAAAATTCTCAAATGGTGATGCCGAAACTGTACATTTTACATGGTTGTTACAAGAAAAAGCGTAGCGCATTCCAATATCTGGTGAGATATTATGTGGAACAACTAAGTGATTTTCGTCTACAAATAATTGGAAGAGACGATTTTAAAGCAAGTTTCGGAATGCCTGGAACGTAGTGTATACTATCGAGCCATTCCAGAAAACATTTTTAATGAAAGTTGCAGAAGTGAATTTAAAATAAAAACAAATGGTGCTAGGGTCGCACAAAATGATTAATATGCCTTGTGCTAATGCCTCTAATATACAAGCTGAAGTTGCTAGCTTTTAGAAAGGCAAATAAAGCTAGAGCATTTAAGAGACGTCGAAGTCTTGCCGTTGAGTATATGTCCTAAAATGGCAATTTTTTAAATATTAAAAGTGTTATATACCAACCAGTCTTAAGTTAATATTTGCAACTTACTTATTTCAAATATCTAAATCATTACCTCTCAGTATTATTTAAATATTTTTTTTAAATATTTAAATTGATTCATAAATTATTATTAAATTGAGTCAAAAACATACATTAAATACCAGATGGGGTACAAATGTACCCCAAGTAATAAAACTCACGTTAACTGGTTACGATAAATAACTATTTATTGTAAAAATGATCTGTATTCACAGTCTTGCAAATGATAATCCAAAACAAAAAAGCATGTTTGTATGAAGGAGCTAGCTCAGGTGAAGTTGAATAAGAAGAAATAGATTATCCGGGATTATGGCGGTTAAATGTAATACTCTGTACATTAATAATATTAGACTCACGTATTTAGTTAGTATACCCATGCATTCTTTATTTTTCCATGATGTAGTCGCCTATAGAAAAGCAAGTCGCTGCTTTCTGCTAAATGGTAAATTAGTGATGTTTTGGACTGTCCTATTTAAGTTGCATAAAATGTAGAAGATCAGAGCTTAAGTGCAAGAACTTTCACAAAATATTACTAGTATAAGGTCATCGCATCAACCACAATATGAAAACATTCGTATATATATATATATATTTTCCTAAAAATACTTATAAAATTCTATACTTATACAATGTATAATAGCGATAATATTCAAGTGGAAAAATTAACAATTATTATTCGGAGGTACATCAGGTAATCTATTTTTCGTTATTGTTTATTTTCTTCTAAGATACTCATTCGCTTTTTCATATTTACCGAACAAAAAAAATCATCGGGAAAAACAAAAGTTTTGTTCACATTTCCTCGTTAAATAAAACATCTCTTTCTTTGTTCCGTAGTACATAATATAAATACTTATTATTGCTATCGATTTGTCGAGGAAATACATAACGGAGATAATAAAAGTTTCGGCCAGTTCTATATAAAAGTTAATTACTGAGCGCGCGGTGTGAAATAAAAGGAAACGAAAAAAAAAACACAATCACGCTTGAATACACTAAAACACACGAATAACGATTGTATACATGTTCATTCACACATTCTACGGCAATTATGGAAGTCGATATTGTTTTTGTTTTATTTATTTTGATACAATAACTTTACTGTTGTGCAATTATATGTACTTCTGCAACATTAAGAATTTCTTAGCGTATAAATGCAATTCATGTTCTTATTTTATACGAAGAATGTTGAATAGACGCCTACACCCGTTGTAAATATTAATAGAGCCATATCACCACACTACCCCCTATTTAAGTTTTTGAAGCTTGTGTTAGAAGCAGGGTTAAAGAATACACTTATTAAATAAATGGTATAACAACACCATCTATGACTTTCTCGTATATTTACAATTGGTATGCATAAATCTTATTTATGAGTTTTTGGATTGAATAATTTTATTCTGTTTTGTTGATCCGATCTGATATTCACCTTCAGTCGTCTCACCAAATTGTTATAGAAGATGAATCATTTCTGGAGGGTCTGAAGGTTGTGCTTGTATATTACTGCATTTTTGGTGTCCTCGTTAAATTGGGAGGCGAAAAAAAAAGGTTACGATTTATTTGAAAAAGTTAACATTTACAATTTTTGGTTATTGCTTCTTTTTGTACTTACACATGTAGATTAGGTATGACATGCACATCTGGACTAACTAAACGCGCGTAATATCGCAATATTACAATATTATGTTTGTTTGTATAATGCATTTTTATAAACGCAAGTAATTTTTTAATAGAGCGTTCTGAAGATTAAAGATGAAGATACAGGAAATAATTAAGATTGGCTTCACAATTGGCATGAATGTGAAGACCAAGAATTACCCGAAACTGAACGTCAATTATACGCAAATTATGTAAACTACATGCACAAATGATAAATAACTGTAGGCTTTCACGGCCGTAGTCTGAATTTGGACTAATAGTATATGTTTACGGGCTTGTAGTTCGTGGTGTTAAATACATATCGATCGATTTTTTGCCAAACCCTGCGGCTGGCAATATTGACGGTTTACTAGTCGTCTCGCCAGAGAAACATGGTAAAGAACAAGTACCACCAGCCGACGCCATATTTCTGCTATTCATCCTCCAGGTAACCAAGTAGATTGGAAAATTTATGGGCATACACAACGTCAAAACCACTTATCGGCGCACAAAAAAAATTGCAAGAAAAATGTAGGTCAGCGGAAGACCATAGAGGCCATTGTTCCCCGTTAGCAGCCGTGTATCGGAATTCCGTGTAACTGCGGTAGTGCCTACATAGGTACCACCAAACGGTGTGTTCTATTGCAAATGTTGCCGGTAGGAATATTCCGATAAATTAGCGATCACTTGCTCAGAGGCACAGATCATCAATACCATGTGATAATTCCACTCACAACTGTTGTGAAACTATAGAGATACACAAGCGTAAGAATAACATCAATCGAAAAGAAGAAGCTCTAACATCTGGATTCGGGTCTTAAGAAACACAAACACACTACGACACACTATAGAGAACCATCTAATTAGCGCTGTCCGCTTGTCACGACCAGCGCGCTGCGCGACTTTTGTGAAGCGGTCGCAGTCGAAACACCATTCCTCAGACGATTAATGAACCGCCAACATCGATTACGAATTTAAGACCACGTAACTCTGGCATTTAACACAGATGTGTGCGATCGCTCTTTTTCTTATCCAACACGTTAGAATTATGGATTTCACCAACCATTCTTACGATGGCCCGTCGGTATGAGAGGATCCATTGCTGCTGCTTTAATCAAACTAAACTATTTGGAAATGGCTTGGTGAAAATGGAGTGACGTGCTTTCATGCGTTGGTATTGCCAATTCAACTTTCAATACTCTTTATTAAAAAGATAAATAATGGTTGATAAAATGATCATCCTAACAAAAAGTTTAATAAAACCATCCGTATCAGTTGTGGGGTCTCCATCCCGTCTACACTCTAATAATAATCAAACTGACAACTGACATTTGATAATTTTCTCACTGACCGTCTACCGACTTTAAAAGCAGATGGAAGAATTTGATATTTGATGGAGTGACCATCTCATCAGTACAAACAAAAATAGTAACTGATAGACCTATCACGTACTGGATAACTGGTACCACCAAAAACATATGCTCAGTGCATTAAATATCAATAGGAATAAGTAATTTCCTTCGGAGAAAAAACCGTTGCAAGGGGCAATTTGTACGTTTGAATTATAACTAGCAAGAGCCGCAAGTTATAATTACACACACAACGAACTGGACAATACCGAAATGTATGGTGCACAGGAGATGTAGGAGTTGCAATTTCAAGATTAATAACCCACAACAGTTATCTCACGATGTTATTTATTTTTAGTCATTTGTTTAGGTGATAAGTTCCAAATATATACATATAAGTTGACCCAATAGCAAAAATGAGTAAACAATTACCCGTGATCCTCATAAATCTTATGTTAATGCGTGAACGCGAACGTCTAAGTAGAGTGATTTAGCTTCTGTTTTCGCGTTTCCGTTTGCGTTAGTGTCATTGAATAGACGGAAATGAAGCTAAATACGTTCTTTATACGTTGGCGCCAAACCATCTTAACATGCTGGCAGTTTTCAGTAGTGACTAGCAACCTTTCCATTATCGTTTTGTCAACTTTTTTCGTTTTTTCCGTTTATCTTACAGCAAATAGATAAAACAAATTCTGAAAGTAAGTTTAATTTTAAAAATAGCTGTAACTAGAAAACGGTAGATTGTAGACTACTAACATTGTTTACTATTGATTGTTGTTTTAATTTTTGGGTTACAGGTCGTTTATTAATAGGAAGAAAAAACTATTTTACGCTTCTTCTTTCTTTTCTTTATTGCAACTTTTAGTTGATCGTCTTTTGTTTGCTTGTTTGTTGTTGTTAGAAACAAAAGGATCTTGTTATCTTTTTGTTTCTACCGCTTACTAGTTACGGCTATTTTTTAAATTGAACTTAATTTCAGCATTTATTTTATCAATTTGCTTTGATAGAATCAAGTACGTCATTAGATCATTCGTTAAGTACGACGATTTCTACCAGTATTTTTTTCTGAGCACAACTATGTTGTGTATTCTATAAAACATTAAATGGAAGAACTTTAAAAGTAACGATTGTAGACAGAATAATATTTATTACGTTTTGAGAATGATAAAGACAGAAATTTAACGATGAATTTTTCATGATGTAAATATACTCTGTTAATACTTTGTAGATGAAGAGCTGTTAACAGACATTTTATGAATACGAAGAAAAAGCACTGTTTTTTTTTTAATTTAAGAAAAAGTGGTTGTTCTCAGATTGATATTTGACGTATCACAGAAGTTAGTTACACATACAAATAGATACTAGTCAATCATTTGATTCGTTCAAAAAAGATGCAAACAATTTTAAAATACACGTTCTGTAAGCAGATAGGACACTGCTCTTAATTGAAAATGTACAGTGCTTAGTTTTGTTGCAAATAAAATTATTGTTAAATTTCATCATACTGAACAATGACTGCGAATTACGTAGTTTAATCTGTCTTGGCAAACTGACAAAACAAAGGTTGAAAGTAAGCTCGTACCAACATAGGGTAAAGTTATGAGCATCTCATTAGCATTCTAGAAGTGCACAATTGTGCACGAATGGTATCCTCTTATGTTCACCCAAAGCACCAGAAATCGTATTTGCCTAAGAATTTAATGAGAGTTCCAGAAATACAATAATATGCGCCAAGCTCCATTTGAAAGAACATAACTTTGATCACGAGTATATGTATCACCTTGTATGATTGAATATAACTTTAAAGCGCGCTTGTCATTGAAGTTGATTCAAGAAGAAAACCGCAAATTTCAATTCATAAAGAAGAAAGCATTTTATTTACAGAATAATTATGAATGAAAATATCTATCGCCATGTTAAAAAGTGTGTATCATAGTTTTTGTCCATTCATTTTCAATAATCGGTTGGCAGTGTATTAAGAATTCTGTTTAAAATTTAATTTTCTTTCAAAATATGTAGAAATGTACATCTGAATAATAAGCTGCTACAAATTGTTTGCTATCGAAGAAAACATTTCCACCATAGATTCAATTTCTTAATCAACATTTCTGAATCCGATAATTATCTACATACATTTAATTATCAGATCATAAGATAAGCTGGCAGTATGGACAGCGAAATATTGATCAAAAAAATGAAAACATGGAATGTTTAAAAAAACGGGAAGATTTCAAATTCCTTTCCTTTACTGGTTTTAATGGAAATAATCCTTGGAGTCCGTTGAATCCGTTAACCTCCTAAATATCATCAATATGTGGAACCAAAATTATTTCCAACATTATAACTTAAACGTTCGTCAAGGTGTATTTAGGATATCTATCAGGGTAAACTCGATTACAACCCAGCTAGGCAAGTTAACATGACAATTGAATTTAGCAACGTACACAACTCCAAACCTCGTCCAAACATTTTGGTATTGTTGTGAAGGTGAGCGAACATGAACGTCGACGTCCTAGGCAAGGCAAATGTATGATTATGGAATTATCTGATTACGGTCTCGTAAGAACATGAATTGCATCGAAATTATACGTTATATAATTCGCACAACAATACCTCGAATATATATCTTTCTTTTTTATTTTGTGTAACAAATTTTATCACTAATTAATTACGATGTATATATAAAACGTTTTATTGTTTTATTTCGTCGAGAACGTGCTAAAAGGTCAACGTTTTATATTCAAACTAATACATTTCTAAGAAAACGCGCTAGATTCGTCGAAACTAGCATAAGAAAGGGTAGATTATTGTATGATACTTTGAAGATTCTATAGATTATTTAAAAAACATATGTGAAGTGGTGGTCTCATAATATCTAGCTGTAAATTATACGAGAAACTTCAAAAATCAATTCGTCTACAAAGTCGACTCCAATTCTCTAATAATAATAATAGTAAATACTTTTTCTATTTTCTCAAATGGGAATATCGAAAATTTAGACTTAAGATTTACTAACGTATAAATTTGTAACTACTGGGCAATGTTCCATTCTATAAATGAATCGCATATTGTTGAAGAATGTTTAATCAGTTTCAAGATTTTTTTTTAGAACTGAAAAGTACTGCAATGGGCTCATATTATTAGTATTGAGATATGTCTAATCTTATCTTAATCCAAGTTAGTTTCAGCTACTGATTCCCAACATATAGTAGGCGGATTAACTTTATATTGACTATTACAAGAACTTTATTACTAACTCTTGATATACATAACTGGAGAAATGAAATCTTCGAAACAACAATTTAATCTCAAATTAGACCATACACGAAAATGTCAACAATAATCGAATCTATCCGATAGTTGGACATATTTTTATAGCTTTGTATGTTATCGACTCATACTTAATTGATATGACAATATTGCTACGAAAGCATGCAAGCCAAATAGCATACTTACAAGGTGTACATCACTTCGAAAGAATGAATTTAATTGAATCATTGGAGAACAGGTTGTCATCAACTACAAGCAATGAATCGTTAGAACGTTAGAGAGTGGCCACGTCACAAAATAAGTATCAACCCCGGTGCAGATTAAATGGAGTGAAAGAAGTGTTGGGCGCTTCAGGAACCCCATCCGAACTAAGTCGAGTAGAGATGTACGGCACACTTCATGAAGTTCCATAAGCTAAAAAGTTTCATGAACCAATGAAGGAGTATTTCCGGCTCAGAAGCTTTATCTGAACCGAGTAGGGTGGAAATGAATGGAATATTTCATGGAACTTGAACCAACCATGAGAAGAATTTTGTCTGAATTAAGTAAGGAAGAGTTGAGGTGCACACTTTGGGACTAGTCGTACGAGTGGCAAAGAAAGTGTTCCAAAGATCGCAACGAAGACGACTCTAAACTTCAGTTGAAGGATTTGGAAGCGTTTTACGCTGGAAGATGGACGAAAGCCAGATAGGATATTTATAAATTGCGTAAGAGCAAGACAAAGATCCTAGGTACTAATATATTAATGGAAAGTAGATCATATATCGAGACATTATGAGACAATATTTAGCGAGGTCCAGTGTGATTCTTGAGAAATTGATAATTAACAGAATACGGCTCTAGCAGTTTCGAAATTATACTAAAAAGTAAAAAACAACTTTTTCCTGTTATCGGATATCATTATTGCCCCGACTGGAGGACGTATGTGCGATTTATGGGACTTGCGGGATGTAATAAAATGTTACATCCCTACGCATGTAAATTAATAATACATGGCAATAGATATCAATGTATAATAAATACCGACAAATTTGACAATTTATTTTAAGCACATAAGCGAATGTGAAATATTGCTGACTTTTTCGAAGTTTTACTGCACTTATGATTCTTGTGATATAAATAATTATTTCCTTGAAACATAAAGCTATGTTTTGTAATTTTTTGAAAAAATGTGAAATTTGACGGTTAAAAAATTACGTGTGACTAGACATAATTTTTTAAGCCAGAACAAAAAGCAAAATCAAAATTTGCAATAGGATGGGAATTTTACTAACTTTTAGAAGTATATTGATTAATCTTTATGGAAAGAAAATGTCGTCAACATTTACTTACTTGCAAAATATGAAACAACCTCCATTGAAACATTCCTTTTGAATTAGATTCATTTGTTTGTCAGCATTTTGATATTAAAATAAAATTATATATTTTTAGCGATGTAGTATTTAACTTTTAAGCCTGCGTCTTCAAACAATATTGAATAAATATTGTTTCATTTTAACCCAATATAACATTAAATCCTTCTGATTGTTCACATTATTGGATAATAAAGCAAAATGTTCAAAATAACTTAAAACTTAAGCAGAACGTGACATTAATTTTGAAGACCTTCAGACAGTCGAAACGTTTCTCAAGATCAAACGATGGAGAATAATGTAAAATATTAAATCGTGCCATTATTTCAAAATGCAAAACTTCCTTTAGCAATAAACGATTCAAATAAATATGGACTGCCTTGAGATCTACATGGTACTTCTGATAAGTATTCGTAATAAAAGTTTTCCGAAATAGTTCATAGTAATGAAATATGTAAAAAAATGACGAGTTTACTTGATGGAACTGAGAAAATATCCCATTACTAACTCTTTTTCATGGCGATTTTATAATTTTTATAATTTTAAAAACCTTACACGATATCTTCATTTCAAGGGTATCTACCTTCAATTTATCCCTCTACCTACCAATTGCATGATAACGCAAAAAAAATCTCTAACGCATACACAAAAACATAGAAAATTAACGGGTCTTTGGATATCGAATTGATTTATGAAAGAATCTCCTTTGATTCACGTACAATTGTATAATTATTGCATAATATAAAGGGGCGTTATTTTCCTATCAACAACGAACGTATACTAAATTTAACGGGTTGTTCTTCATTTTCTTCGTCGGTGTCTTTGCGAACGGGAAATGTACAAATTAACAATGTGTAGACATAATATCGTATTAGGTGTTCCATTATGTAATAAATGTAATATTATGTGTTATTATTGAATTATCTAAACAGGGCACACTATAATTTCGTATTCGAACATGAGCGAGACCGCTACGAATACAAAGTACAGCAAGAACATGGTAAAACCGAGTCCCTTGTTCATTTTCCACCTGAAGCACGCTATGGACATGACTACGAAGAGCAACATCATGAAGAGTATCGTTATGGAACACACCATCCCCACTGAATTTACCTCCACGGGCTTGCTGTAGATGATTCCGTATATCAACCAAGGCACTGGTAACCTGAAATTTCAAATAAATATCAACTGTAAAACATGTGATATAAAAATGTATTTTATATACAGTGGTACCTTGGTTTGCGGAAATAACCCATTTCCATAACCAAGGAAATAATCAAAATTCAATTTTACGCATTTTAAATATAATATAACACATGGAAAATAATTTTATAGAAGGGAAACAACTTTATTTATGCGTTATTAAGCACCTTTAATAAGGATGCCTTTTAATAAGGCAGACGAAGAGGGTGATGTGGATTTTCCCATTTTATTACAATATTACGCGACACGCCAAATAAGAAATTGTTTGATGGTAATTGTAGAACCTTCGCGTTTGCTCTTTGAAGGAGAGATTACAAAAAGACAAAGATATTTTCGAATAAAGTAAAAATAATAACAATTATCGTTTATATTACAATGAAAAAGTATGTCTTTTGTATTATATGCAATACACAAAAAAGAAAATGACAAAAAAACATTAAGTCTGCACATAAAATTAATATATAGAACTAAGAACTAAAGTTACACGGCAGATGGTGCATTCAAAAACCAATTCAAAATATAAAATGCTTGATGATAATTACTGTTTAAATTTTGGTGGAATAGTGGAAGACTAATCACACAAACTATGTAACCGAATCGTGCGGAAACTCTGCATGTTATAACCCACGTTTCGTATCTGGGAGCATCTTCCGGTTTCCGAAACAAAAGTTCACAAGTTTTTCTTCGTCATCGGAAAATTTCGAAACAAGGTACTATCGTAAGCCGAGGTACCACTGCACTGTGTTTTCATCGTAAAACTAATGGTTCTTCAATTAAGTAACTAGAATAAGTGATAATCTTTAAGAGAAAAAAAAGACTAAATCGATGTCACCCCCCAAATGAAAATACTTTCGTTGATAAAAGCTTATAAAAGGTACTCCTTTTTAAATGTATACTGACTCGATCTCGGAAATGGTAAAAGAAAATCAACAATAAAAGTGACTAAAAGTAGTTTTAAGTTCCGTAATTGATGGATTGAGAATGCAACTAAACAAAATGGAGAAATCGTAATTTCTCGCAAAATTCAAATGGACTGCTGAGTGGATATTATTCGCATGGCCTACATAATGCTGTATAAATTCGTCTTACTGTCGCCTTCTTTCAAGTAAAGTGAGAGCGTAATATTTAAAAAAGTTCACAATAACTTTGGTTTGTTAAAATTTGGGATTAGTTTCAAAGAGAATTTTCAGATGATTATCAGATCTTATTCAATTAGATCATATGTTTCTCTAATCGAGTGCTAAGGTGCACCATTTAAGGGCAACGTCTTTTAACTTTTTTTTGAAATAGCATTCCCTGTGCCCATTTTTAAAGAATATTTACTTATTTCAACTTTTAATAATTTAGGTCATTAATTATTTCAATAGCATCCCGTGCGAATGGCAGCTTAAGTTATACTGATCTCAGATTAATATTATTATGAATAATGTTCAATTTTAATTTCTATGAAAAAGGCTTTTCGGGAGAAATACCAATCTAACCTTTAGCTCTAAGTCTTTTACTGAATGTATTGCTCTTTTATACGATCTCAGACGTAGAAATCGAGTCTGGTTAGATCGGATACCTAGGTGGCCATCGCCGTGATCCATTGTGCCCAAAACTAACGGTCTTAGAATATGTCCGTGAGTTCATGCTAATGGCTCAACTAGCTCAAGTCCAAATTCGCGAGTGAACGGTTTCAATCGTTCACCTTGTATACTGTATACGTAAAGTATGGAATAAGTTTATTATTCCTCAAACTTTAAATATTAAAAGAAATGGTGGAACAGATCGAGTTTAATTTTGAATAGCGCCATGAAGAATGACGTTCAGCCATTTGCCTTCCGGAAACAATTGCCAGAGTGAAGCTTTTCTAAATCCGTCCTCAATTGTATAATCCTAAAAACAAATTGTATTTTGCCTTTACAAATCATCAACTCCGATAGAATATTTCACGTTTAAGAGTTGCCGACACTCACCAATGTCAGTTCGTTAAACATTTAATCACTAATCTCTAGTATAGTATTATGTGACGCATTTAATGTAAAGGAAGAATGTTACATATTCTTAACAAAAACTATCGGTAACAAAGTAACTCCAAGACAAGGAAGCCTTTTAGTTCGAGCCACCTTTGTGAGAAATGTATATTTTCAAGTGTTGTAGCGTTCCAAATTTATTACAAAGTTAAATTAATTTAGGTCGTTTGAAAAAACGCAAAGTTTCTTGTGTGACACGCGACACGCTAGCATAAAAATGGTAAATGTCAAAGTCTAAGATCTATTGTTTTTGTCTTCAATTCATCTTTCTTACACATTAATAACAATCTCTGGCTGTTGGTCGATCTTTGTGGCCATTGAAGATCGTGATACCAGGAGTCCCTGTCGCAGTCGCAGAGGTGCTTGCAAACATGTCGACAAATTATTAGGTTTTAATTAGGTTCTCTCGTCCGTCTCTATGTTATCCGTATTTATACGACAATCAGTCAATAAACTACATTTTTCACAAATATGCACTGATGAGCTGTTACACAGCGATACTTTCATCTGTACATGGTGTAAGTTAATTGCGAGAATTCAGGCGACGTTAAAATTAAAGCGAGCTGGGACCTCAGTTACGTATGACGGCATGCATACGTTCGCCCGGCATTCTCAGAGTAATAAAACCGGTATGAGCGAATACAACCCTCGACATTAAGTAGGGCACATATTCGAGTCCGGGAACAAATGGTTTCACCGGCTTCCGTATACGCTTTTCAAAAAACGCGAATTCTAGCCGTCATGTCACTTAATAGTAGTATTGAACGGAAGCACACAGTCATCGTCTCCGCCGTTAATCCGGTCAAATACAAGGTTAGCGGGTCTCTAATCCATATTCCACGTATCGCCAACCCCGCATCGTCGAAAATGCGCCGACCAAATCGACGGAGTAACGAGGAAATTTAAATTCTGTATGCATGAAAAGATCGTTTTACAATCCACGCGAGTATTTCCTCGCAAAGATCGCTATCAAAGAGGACGGAGGACGGAATAGATGGGAAAGTTTAACGATGGGATTTGTAGCGATCGTAATGAAAGGCGATTGTAGGGTTTGCCTAGGATGGAAAGAGAACATTCTTGCGTCGTGGATTTCTCAATTATATGACTTCGACTGGACAATTAGATGCTCCGGATTCCGGAAACCTATACTCAACTGATTTTTCTTTAAAAATTTAAACCGAAAACATTAATTGCCAATATATGTATTTAGAAGCTGGAGAAAAATATGGAATAAGAAATGCGATTCAGCTGCTGAGCAGTAGCAGTCGATTCCAAGAAATAAAATTGTAAGTAGAATGCTGGTCGTGGACCAAATCCATCTTGATGAAATATTTTCGTTTAGAGAATCTAATTTTACTTTTTTTATGTGGTTTATAAAAAATTGTCTTTTATATTTTTTTGCCTGTTTGGTAAACTACGAAGGTTGCCACAGCCATAGGAGTTCACTATATACTGATATATTTCGAGATAGTAAGAAATACGTTGGAGTAATTGAATCGACCGCTTTGTTTTCAGTTGAAACTTTTACAAAAAAATAAAAATTTCACATAAATGCCCCCCTGGCGTATGTAGATTATAAAAATCATCTTCGGTGTACGTTTTATGTTCTTATATAAGTCTCTCTGCAAACTTGATTGAAATCAGATATGCCATTGTGTCAGCGTGTGTCTTGCAAAATAGTCTATATTTAGATATAGATAATTTCTAGTAATACTATCGACGGCGAGTTTGTCGTCTAGTTATTTAATATATTCTTTCAGAATAAAAATTGAGAATAAGAAACTATTGACGAGATAGGTGCCGTGTCTGCTGACGTTTGATCAAAAACTGAATCACGTGTTAACTCTAAAGTAATGTTTGGACCTATTTAAGCGCAATATGACTGAGCTTCTGTGGCATTATATGACTGTAGATAAGACACGGATGCATCACCATACGCTAAGAACCGCCGCTTCTCTCGGCGAACGTAACCGTCAGTCGGAAAAGTCATAGTGACGATTTTTCGGGATTCACAAGGCATTATTTTAGTTGATTATTTAAAGAAGGGAAGGACAATCACGAAACAATAATATGATGATTGTACTGATTTGACGCTGAATTAAAGAAAAGAAAAACCCGCGTAGTTAAAAAAGATTCTCAATCATCGTAAGAAGGCCTTGGCCCGGTCATCGGTAATTGCGACAGCAAAACTAGTCTACATACGAATTAGTATCCCATCCACCATTCGGCGGATTTCGCCACCTGTGACTTCATGCTTCCCCAAAATTTGAACACGTCAAATGAAGAGGTTATTTCCGAAAAAAGGGTCTACTTTGCGGAGTTCGAAAAATGCTATTATTTGAATAGCTTTGAAAATTGTAACATCGTTAAACTAAATATATAGAGATAAAAGAAGGTTATGTCCGGAAATAAATTTACTAAATACGAAGCAATTGCGTTGCATTCTTTAACACAAGTACATATCGTACCATCCCCGTACATAGGTATTTAGAGTTATTAAATCACATTTAAATACGAAATACAGGCGACTTTATCTAAAAACATTAAACATACATTATTTTTATTGCATCTCTCAATGCATGATATGCTATCTTCATTAATACACACAAAATTCATCCAAACAATAGCAAACAAAAGGAAAATTATAGAACAGATGCGTACATCAGTGTTTCCCCACTTAAACTAAATCAAATTCCCAACGTACTGTAATAAACAAAATCATCTAATATTTAACAAACCGCAGAGAATATTGCGGGTATTCTAGGTTACCATCGGCCAAACTTCTCCGTTCCGATTCAGGGCACATGACAAACCTATTTTCTGCTTAATTAATAGCGCTACACAGTATTACTGTCATTCGGGCTGCTCACCCGCTCGTACAACTGACGGTGATGGACATTTTAATTTAATTTTAAGCGATAAATCGGACGCGTGCTTACCGGACTACGGAACATCGTAATCTGCGGGGGATTTAGCTAACATCGCTACGCACTAGATGTTTTATTTATCTTTCTGCTATATTACATACATTCCTGTATTTGGCGAATTTTTGAATTAATTTGTAAGTGGAAATGTGAGCACGAATTCAATAAAATACGGAGTACAGCTCGGTATATTTATTCTAGACAGCGGATAGCAGAACCATCATCTGAAATGAGAAGAAGACATACTTCATTCAATAGTATATCCAAGAAACTTATTGCACCGGCGTTGCCACCAAAATATTTCTTAAAGGGAAATGGGTTATATTCACTCAAGTTGATTATTTATATAGGGTGAACAGAGTGGAATGAACCAACCCCCAGCAGTAATGTAAAAAAACGGAAATGTTCTCGTCTATTTTCATTGGTTTTTCAGTTATAGCGCATCTAAAAGATTTAACATTTTAACTAGTGTTCTCGTAGTTTGTCCGAATTTTCACTTGTTCTTGAGTTAATACGTATTAAACATAACAAAATAATTCTTGCATTGACTACCAACGTAGAACAAAAAATCAGGTAGATTCTGCATTAAACATTTTCCCATTCCTTATGTATAACGTACCGGATATCTGAACCAATCTTTTCGAGGGTCAAAATAATTTCAATAATTTTGTTGTCGTGATATGTATCAGCGTATTAAGACAATTACTTATCTTTTGTTTCCGAGTTGGTACGTTATTTCGTTAGAAAGGTTCGTAGGGTATTTATTTAAAATTTAAAATGTACAAACATGGTGTTTCCGCGCCAGAGAAATCCCGGTAAAAAAATAATGCTCAGAGCTTTCAACAATCTGATCGAGCTGCTCAACAAGATATAAAGGAACTAGAAAATATTTTGGGGTTAGTAGAGGAATCATCGTGTTGTACCGCGCATATTTTTACGGATAAATCAACATTCACCCGTGACGGCATCAATAATGCTCTGAACTCTGGTTAGACGAAAATCCCCACACAGCAGTCGATGTAATTTTCAGCACAAGTTTTCGGTAAACGTGTCGTCCATTAATTCAATTGTCCCTTTCCTTTTGGAGGATAAGGACCGGATATTCCCCTAAATATCAAGAATGCAAATGTAGTATCAGCATGATGGAACTCCTGTACGTTTCGTTCGTCAGGTTAGGCAACATTTGGACATAAAAAGACTTACATCTAAATATTTTGAAAAGCAGCCAATTGTTTGTCTTTTATTAAAAATAGTAGAACAAGGTACGAAAGATTGGTTGAAGGTATAGGTGAGAATCTAAGTACACACTCCCAATACAGCTACTTCTTGTTCGTAACAAAACTTCCGGAGAAGAGATAGACATAAAATTCCACAGTGGGATAGTTAATAATAAAACACTACAGAAAAATTATTTCCTATTTGCTTTATACACAGAATTACCATAATTTCCTGCTGGTCCTAATTTAATGACCAACGTCCTATATGTTCATATGCACGTAATACTATTATGAATATTATTCCGTCTCGTTGTTTTCCTAGAAATTAATTCATTTTCTCTAATTATAATATTCCAAAAGACTTCTATTGCTTTACTCCTTAAACAAATTTCCGGAAATTTAGGTTGAATAATTACGGGAAATGAAAGCTTTTCCTTGATTCCTACTAAGCTGTTCTGAAAAAAGCTGGTGTCACACTTATTATTTGGCCTTCGCAATCGAAGGCTACACGAACAAAAGTTGTGGCATAAATGTGTATAGTTTGCGTGATTTGTTCCCATACCCCAAAAATTATGCTGAACTTAAATCTGCTTTAATTTCCTTATGGAGTGTTTCTAATTGCAAACGTCCTTATTTTTATATACTATTCATAATACTATTCAACAACTGAAGTTGTCAATGTCATATTGTATCAAATTTTCATATTTACAATGGGGTGGAATTTACTGTGTATTTCCTTAACTAAAAAGAACAGTGTTTCAAGTCTGTGCGTAACATTTGACATTTTATACTTGAATTCCCATTAGAATGTATACCTCTTAACGACTTTCCCTGACAAAAATTATCACCCCCATTTGGCCACGCTAGTTTTGCTCCGATAAATGGTCAGACAATATAACAACTATTGCATTGAGATTCTTTTAATACGTATATAATATAATAGTAAAAATACCATATTTAAAATGACAGTCAACCGTTCACCGTTTACCGAACTCGGTTAACGGTTGAAAATGAGGATCGACGCAATCTCGAAATGGCTGTCCCAGATTAATTTACTAAATTTGTGTAGTGCGGAGTGTGTCGATACTTTTTGTGCTGTTTGCCATACATTAATAGAAAAGAAATCAAGTAAAATGTAATTTTATCATGAGGAGATCAAATATTGCTAAAATGAAAAGTCTATCGTAGTTAGCCGAGGTTGAGAATTAATAAGAGCTGTAAGTAAAAGATGAGCAATGGGACACCAAGACAATCGAGGCTTTTTAGCTTGAGTTGCGTTAGGAAGGAGACGTATTTAGTTGTTTGTTTCATTTCAAAATAATTCTCAATGTTAATGGTGTCCTTATTCAACGTTGTAACAATGAAGCTCTGAAAAGTAAGTTTTTTCAATGGAATATTTTGTGTACGTTTTAAATCATACAATACATGTTTCACAGTCTTTTTTAACAGCAAAAGCGTTCCTAATTTCAGCTCTCAAAATCCTAGTAGTAGTAACACCAGACACTTTTTTAAACGTGTGGTGGCGGTCTTGGGTGGGTTGTACAACTTTTACGGCTTATAATTATAACCTCAGTAACTTTCTAACGTGTAAATGGTGCATTGTGCCGGATCCACCAGAAAAAATTGCCATTTTATCCTGGCGGGATTCGAACGCATAGCGCTTACATATTAATTGACCAACTGCCATTTTCATTTCATTGGAATCATCGATATTAAGAACCTCATTTTCATCTGTTATACTCTTCAAGCATCATCAATCTTACTTTGTTTATTTACAGTTATAGTAAATTGTGAATGGAGCTCTTTTCGAAAAGAAACTGAATTTTATCTTATTTATATCTATATGTAGAAATATACCATGTAACAGAAAAGACAATTGAAATTCTGCAAACAGAACTAAGTATTTGAACTTTGGTGCAATAAAATGACTAAATCTCGCAAATATCTATTTTTAATAACACTGCGTAGGTTTTCACGGCCGCTATAACTGCTACTGCTTTAGCTTCTTCCGAGTTTCGCAATGTGTCAAAACTTTCGCTTGACGTTTCGCCATTCATGCTGAGGGGCTTCTTCAAGATAACCGAACCGATTCTCCGTTCTCCGACATTCTTCTTATATACGCTGTTGGTGCATTCAACTGTGAAGTTTCCGTTCCACTGAGCGTGACAGTTCCACGTAGTAGACTGTTCCACGTGTTGCTTCTTCTCTATTGACGGTCTTGTTCTTTTTCTATTTCTATAGCTTTCCTGATGAGTCTTTTTCCGTAGATCTTGGTGGTGGTTATCACTTTTACGTTGTTGAAGTCCATTTTGCGTCCAGTCTTATGTCTATGTTCTGCCACCGCTGATTGCTCGATTCTTTTAAATCTTGCGTCCCTTTCGTGTTCCTTTATTTTTACCGCGATAGCTCTTCCTGTTTATCCAACGTAATACTGCCTGCACATGTTATCTTGTAGGTGTCTTCTGTGCGATTTTTGTCAGAGGTCGGTAGATGCTGCTGGATTGACTTTGCAGTTCCGAAACGTACTCGTATGTCGTGTTTCTTTAGGATTCGTCTTATCTTTTCGGTGACTCCCGCTACGTATGGTATGTGGTTCTGTAGTCGTCTTTAAAGGCAACTTCTTCCTAATCTTATGTCAATATCAGAGTAGCCATTCTTCATCAGTGCTTTCTCCAGATCTACCTTTTCATTGGCTAGGTGTAGCTCATCACTGACGGTTTCAGCTCTGGATAGTAAGGTTTTAATTACAGTCGACTTTTGCAGCGGGTGATGGTGAAATCTCGCATGTAGATATTTATCGGTGTGCGTCTTGTTTCTAAATACTGCGTGAGGTAGTATTCCCTCTTCCGTTCTTTTCACCATGACATCCAGGAAGGGCAGATTTCTATTTTCTTCTTTCTCCATGGTGAATTTAATGGCTGGGTGCTGCGAGTTAAGGTATTCCAAGAAATGTTGTAATTTCTCTTCTTCGTGTGGTCATATTACAAAAGTATCGTCGACATATCGCAGCTAGCACTTCGGTTTCGTTTCGCTTGAGCTTCTCCTTCAAATGCCTCCATAAACAAATTAACTGTTATAGGAGATAGAGAGCTTCCCACTGCTGTTCCACTCTTCTGCTCCTAATACTTTCCGTTGTACAAGAAATATGTCGTAGATAAACATACTCTTACTAATGCGATGATCTCATTTTGCATTCCAAGTTCTGCTAGTATGACCAGTGCGTCTGTAGGTATGTTGGTAAATAGCGAAGCAACATCAAAACTTACTAGAATGTCTGTAGGCTCAGTTTTCAGTGTGGACAGAATATCTACGAAGTGTTTTGAATTCTTCACATATGAGATAGTTTGTTCGGTCAAGTCAATAGCAGCAGCAATTATCTATTTTAATGTTAGCTACCCGTTTCGTACGTTTTCCTCTACACGTACTTCATCAGGCTAAGACATTAATTAATAGGCCAAGATATTAGTTAATATCTTAGCTAAGGATGTACGTATACACGACAACCTGTGTAAAATCTGAATATTATCCTATAGTTGCACTTGCTGCATTTGTAATGTTTCTAATTAAATTGTCAGCCTTCTTACTAAATTACAACACAATTGATTATACAAATGCCAATTATTTAGCAAAAGTATTTTTGGTTTACGAACAAAGATTATACAGTATTTTTATTCTGAATCTCAAGTAAATGTTTAGAGGCTAGCTTTTTAACAAATGACAAGAATTACTTTCCTTCCGAAATAAATTCTAAATAGCTTATCTGTGTACGTGCGCTTGTTTCTTTCGTAACAAATTCCCTTAAAAAAGGTTTCTTTCTCACAATTTCTCTTGACATGAAATTTATTCATTTTGGTACGTTTTTCCAGAATACTGTTTCTTTATATCCCCTTTTTGGAACAAATTACCTTCTATTCCTGAATTACTTCCGGGGACTCCTTTTTTTCCAATTAATTTCTCCAATTCAATTGATTTACTAATAATCTTTCGTTTGGAGCGGCTTTATCTTTGTTTGGAATGTAATAGACTTGTTTCGCACCTTAATCTTATTTTTCAGACTCGTTCTATATAAATTTGTAGCGATGGTACACAAGTACTGTCGAATGGAGTGAATCGGATACAAAGAATAACCACAGAAGACGGATTGCTCATTCACATTATGAATACATAGCGCTGCCCGCATAAAAAAGAACCCCGGCACAAACTCAGAAGAGCTACATCTGGTACTAGCAAGAGAGTCCGAGAATACATTGATGTCGGTGGCGGGATTTTGTATGTTTTATAAGATTTAATTAATTAGTACACGCAACCCAGTAAGTCTTTTATTCAAACATCTGTACTTATGGAGCCATTAAGAATTGAACACATGGTTATATAAACTTTTTTATTCAAAATAGCCATTTCCTAAACTATTTACTATTCATCCTGAAACACCTTGTCATATCCATTGTCCACGTAGTACGGGAGTGGAACATAATTCTTTCCATGGTCAATTTAGCGAAGAACTTTTCAAATTAAACATAATCAAAGAATCCTACATAGTATAAAATGTTATTATTATTGAAGCATACAAAATGTTAACCTATCGCTGCTCAAATTCGCTTTTTCTATGTGGAACATCGTCCATACTACTATACTTCTAGATTCACTCTTTATTTAATCAACTTTCCTGCGCATTTCCTATACCTATCTAGCATTGATTTTGAGGTAATTGAAATTATTTTAAATATGTTGATGGTTTGTTAACTTCTGATATTTTAAGCGCTTTATAAGCTATGGTGATTTAAATTTTATTTAATAGTTTTGAGCAGTCCATCAAAATTAATTTCAACTCATTTCTGCAAAATGGTTACCAATCTGAAACTACAATTTGATAGATGTTCATCTAAAACATTCTGTACTTTAAGTCTTAATTTAAGTCCCAGAAGTGTGAAAAATTTTTGTTTTTACAAATAAAGCTTAGAATTTATTTTTTTATTAACTAGAACCTTCGGTAAAATTCATATTTTCAACTTGTATTTCGCAAATCTTTAAAATTATCTGACCTACGAATTAAATAAGAAGCAGAAATTATGGATGTGTAACGACAACAGCCTAAATCTAATAAATTCATTTAAATAGCAAGCAAACTTCTAAGAACGGCTGAATAAATTTTCGAAAATTATTGCTAAGAGAACAGTAAATATTTGCATTTTAAAGTTATCCTATATTTTACCATGTAAAGTACGAGAGACAAAAACAGAATGGCGGACAACTGGTAATCGCGTACATATTAGCTTGTACGCTGAAGTTCTGCGCCTTTGTGTGAGATTCTCGCATAGTATTCGCGACATTCAAATGTGGCTACAATTTAGCTTACATACATTCGTAGACACGTAGCTACTTGATTTGGATGGTTTTACATGTATTCGTGTTATCGCATTTAATGTGCTAAGATAGCGAAGTTAGAAACATTGTGTAGTATATATAGGAGAAATATATACAGGATGATTTAAAATGGGTGTAAAAAACTTGGATATCTTGTCATTTAAGCCAAAAAATTGTTTACCAATCTAGAACAGATTTAAATTTTAGTGATTTAGAAATTGTTAGTATTACACTGACCACAATTTAAAAATGCACCACCAAAGATTTCTGCAAAATAATGTTTATTAGTATCAAAAACGTTTATGCTACATATAAGGTTCTTCTAGAACGTCTATGCTCACGTGTTAAAGTAATTGCAATGAAGACCAGGTGTTACGGAACACCATACGCACTATTCGTTCGTAAACAGTCCGTAATGATGTTCTACGACCGAAAAATGTTACCAGCTGAAACCACTAGTGCACAACCAAGCACCTCAGAAGAGTACCTTCTCGATGGGTAGCTTCTTGGCGCTCCTGGACCTGCTCCACGTGCTTTATCTTGATTTGCAAACCGCAGCTTCCAACATCGTAAAGCAGTCGATAAATTTACGCCCAATTTCTCGGAAACTAATACCGCCTTCATGTAGCTATTTGGCTACACGACCACGTTCGAAAGGGGTTGATTGTTTCGTTAATTGTTGCGTTCTCGTTCGCGAGACATCATTCACGATTGATTGAAACAGACTGCGTGCATTTTACCCATTCCTATACATTTGGATTGTAACAGGTGTTCGTGTAAAAATATGTGCGATATATCTGGATATTGTAAATGCTGGAAAACAAACCAGATCAATTTAGGGGTGGTGCGTTTCTAATTGCAGCCAGTGTATCATTGCGCACATATATTGAAGTGCACAATTCTCAAAATGAATAACTGACTAGTGCAGTTTTTAGTTTAGATTAGATATTGTAGCAACAATATAATTTATGAAAAAATTAATTTGAAAGTTTGCAAAGTGAATGAGTCTAATGCAGTTGAATGTGCAGTTACTAACATCTCAGAGAAACTGCTTCGGTTGTTGTTCCACGTAATAATCCGGGTAAACAATGAATAAATGTTGTTGATGTAGCATTGGACAACTTCACCCTGAGCACTAAGCGCATTGCAACGCAGTTTTGTCTTTCTCAAAATTTTGTATGGCGAACACTTCATCGTGAAGAGTTACATACCTATCATATTCATTGCGCCCAAACAGTACTGGAAGATTGAAGTCAGCGTAAAGAGATCTGTACTTAGTTGTTACAAAAGATTGATCGAATATTTTCAACTAGAACAGGGCAAATAATTCCCAATTTACTATAGACGCACGAATAGCGCTCAATTACCTTTAATAGAATCTTCAAAATCCTCATGCTGTTGGACAATTGCAATTTCAACAGCGCTTTAGTGTAAATACTTGGGTTGGTATTGTTAACGGGAAACTGCTTGAATTGGAAAGGCTAAATACAGAACACTATCTAACTTTTTTGAATGAAAAGCTTTTTAAGAAGAATGAACATGCTCCGCTTCATGCGGTTTCAATACGATACCGCGGCAGCTCACTTACAATAGACATATATGTATAATTCAATGGTTGAGTGCATATTTTTGCTAAACGATAGATTGATTGTAGATGTCTCAATGCTTAGCTCCCTATTTTAGTTCTGTAAATAAAAGAAAGATTTATGCTTGGTTCACATTTTTTTGTTTTATATAACATCTTGAACAAGATGTCAAAGTTTTTTATATCTATTGAAAGTCATCCTGTATACATCTACGTATAATTAAGAAAAAAGAGAAACATTGCTACATCAAGTAAGTTATTTTAATCACATTTTTGTACGTAATGGAGGAACAGCTTGCTGCTTTATCATTACCTATTGTAAATTACATTAAAATATTGCTTTTGTCAAAAGTATTAACGCTTAATGTAGTAGGTGCGCCTACCTCTGTACGTTTCTACTAAAGATAACAACTTTGTTACGTTTGTCTCTACTTTGAATGCAAATTTTATGCTAGTTATAACATACTTTCCTTGGCAGCTTTATTTTGATACTTTTAAGATAAAATGTTACATAATACAAGGTAAAGCACGGAAATTTTACCATTGCGTTGGGCAAACTGTGCAACCGACCGCACCAGTTCCGATACCTTATGAATATTTAGTAATGTTCACTTGTTTTATGATAGGATGATTATTCTAGTAACTGTCTTATATGTAAGAGTAATCAAAAGAATGTTGGCTTATTACGTTCTCCTGGTTTGAAGAACAATGCCGCTAGTCGTCTGCTTCGGTTTATCGTTCTTGCGAAGAGGGAAGACCAATTGCTTTTGTTTAAATTAATAAAATAGTTGCTTATTTGCCCAATAGTATGTCAATTTTTTTTTTATTAAAACAGTTCCCTCAATAATAAAATAAGAAGTAAAAAGGAGGCGAGGCTTCCCTCGTATCAAGCCTTAACACTGCTAATGCAACTATTCATGTTATTGGTGGAAGTATTCATGGCAAAACGTTGTGAGAAGAGAGAACGCACACCAACGGAGTTTTTGCCTAGTCGGCATCATCAGCGTTGTTTCGAGCGTATCTCCACCTCACATGGCTGTTTGTCTCTCGGTTTATATCACCTTCTTTCGAGAACAACGGGCCAGGTGTATCTAGTACTAGGTAATACGCGCACCTGTCATCTGAAAAGCAGCGACAAAAAGCGGGTACAATTTCCCAACGCACTCCAGAGCAGTTCTTGGACTGCTGAATTGGGATAAGCGCCGCTCTAGGTAGCTGCACATGTAAATGATTTCTCAGGTTCAACATAATATATTAAAAACACTCGATATTTCGTTCATTTATTGTGAATTTCAGTCGAAGGTGTTAGCGACAATAATTTAACAGAGAAGCATTATAAAAAACAACAACAATAATTGAGAAAATTAAAATTTCTAACTACTACATTTTAAAATATCTAAAACAACAATTTATACTGTGACTGTGACATACACTGTCGTCAGTATTTTGAAATGTAGTAGTTGTAAATTTTAATTTTCTCAATTATTGTTGTTGTTTTTTATAATGCTTCTCTGTTAAATTATTGTCGCTAACGCTTTCAACTGTTGTTTTAACTTCTGACAAAGTTCACAATAAATTAACGAATGTTTTAATAAAACCATTTAGACAGACCGCACACCTGATCTTTCCAAATTTTGTTATTTTACATTTCAACGTTGCACGATCGAGTACTTCCTCTTTGCTTTGCTTCCATTATTATTCTTATTATTGCAAACCGCACAATTTACGTATTCTTTTTTAAATATAAAAGCAGCGCATGTTTAAACATGAGTTGGGAAAAATCTAGAAGTTTTAGTTCAATGGTATCTGCCGATTTCAGATTTTTCCTATATCGACCGACACATTTCCCCTATATAAGACACATTATACATTAGCGCAGGAGCTTACACCTAAATAGGATCTTTGCTCGAATAGCTGTTTTCATTTTTTTTCCTCCCCCAGCGAACGTCGAAAATTTCTCCCTTTTAGGAAGGGAAAACCAAGTCGTTCGGCACGAACCGCACCACCTACGCACGCAGCGACAGTCTGTACAGAGGGCGTTTTGTACGGCGTCCCTCTTGATGCACGCAACGAATAAATAATACGAATCATAAATCTTTGTGCGGAGGGCAGCGTAGTAGGTATCGACCGAATTTTTTCCGTTTCATTTTCCGGCTTGCAGTCACAGGCAGAAGGTATTAAATGTCGAGACCGTTCCGTAGTCCCTTCATCGGTCATACCGGCGAATATAGGGATAGAAGGAAAGGAGAAAAAATTTTAAGTGAAAGATTTCGGAGATTAAGAAGAAAATGGATTGGCATAAAGATTGAGGATGTGCTGTACCATATGCCATTGCGTGATCTATGGATCAGACGTGCTTATCTGTTTTGGGCAAGATACATTTTGATAAGAGCGAAAAAATAAAGAAATACTTTCCATTCTATCGCAACGTAATGTAACGCAATGTAGGAAGTTGGGAAATTTATATATTCGCCGGCAAAGCGGAATGACCGCTCATCCAAGTATCTGATTAGAGTTTGTCTCACGAGGATATGTGGACATTGTCGGCACGGAATCAGAATTTATATCTAGTGCTAGTTCCTAGTTTTAATAATCGCAGCATGCATACATTAAACAGTTAAGATGAACTCCAATTCATTATACTATGCAATCAAAATTATCCATGTGAAGATAGTCATGAGCGTCTTATTTAACAAAATTGACAACGTCAAAAATTCAGAACACATCAGAAAATAGCCATGAAAGAATAAAAAAAAAATAATGCTAAAATAGCTTCCTCATGGTATTGATGGAGTCATTCACGTCAAACGCACGGCAAAAGAGAAAAAATTCACTACCCGCGGACATATTTCTGCCTACTCGGTATAATCAGCATGGTTGCGAGAGTATTTTAACTCTACCCACTCACAGTTAATGCCATAATGTTTGGAAACGGTAAGCTATACTTCTTGGTGCTGTGTAGTGCCAAGAAACAAATACGTGACGTTTAGAAAGCAGCGAGATAAACCGGGTACTGTTCCCCAAACCCAATAGAATACAGTCAGCGTTTGGGCTTAAGTAATCTTCAGGAGCAATTTCTAGACATTCCTGTAATTCCCGATCAATTTTATAATTGTTTGAATCATCGCGTTCATGTTTTTCGTGAAACTGGGACTGTAACCCGTAAGAACGGCGCTGGTAGGCCATCTGTTCGCACAGAGGGAGTCATTATTGACTTCGTGAACGTTTGGCAGAATAATTTGAAAAATCCTTGATGGTATTCTACCAACAAACTGGACTTTCGTTTGGCACGAGTAGAACTATTCCTGAAAACGATTTACCAAACAATTTTATCAGATTTGACATTCTTTTCTGATGAAGCGTGGTACTCGCGATACGTCATTTCTCAAAGCATGAGAATGTGAACCAGTCAGAACCCAGGCCATTTTACTGAATCTCCACTATTTGCTCAAATACTTGCCGTTTGGATAGAGAAGAATAATTGGGCCTGTGTGTTTTAATTCTACCGTTAATGCTGAAAGATATACGAATAACATCTTAACTTAATTTATTCATCAATTACACGATGATGAACTTCAGAACGGTTATTTCCAGCAAGATGGCACAACAGCACATACAACAAAGGAAACAATTGCTTTTCCTGGGTAATCGCTTAATAAGTTTGCATACTGAGGTTGAGATCCCTCTAAAATCTTGTTAAACTATCCTGCATTACAGGATTTTCAGAACTACTATGCAATAATTTACAAGAACTGCAAATTAGAATAACGCCAGTGATGTTACAAAACGTTTTTGCAAGCATGAAAAGGCGTGCACGTTTGTATATAGAAGGGCAACATTATTGTAGAAATTTGAGGTTAAAATAAGTTAAACTTGAGGGTACAATCAAAGGCAGAAGCTTTTTCTTTCATGCCCATCCTCGACTTAAATAATTTTTGATCGCGTGGTACTGATATACAGGCATTACAGGTATTACCAGAAACTGCATCAGTCAATAATATTTTCAATAACTCAGGCCTCTGCTTATGTCGTAAGTAGCTGCCAACCTTGTTATTTTAAACAGAACACCTATATATTGTTAAATTTTTGAATTCTTAGCTCAATTTTAACGTTTGTTTGATGAAACAATTACGCTGCTATTTCTAACTGTTTGAATTTTTTGGAAATTTTCGACAAATAGACAAGTACATGTAATTTTTTATAACTGTGAAGGTATATGGAAGTGTTACAATACAGGAACAGAAAAAAGAACAATAACGAAGTATAACAGTAAATTCTTGACAGTTTAGTATGTAAAACTATAGGATCTGGTGTGCTATTTTCCGTTATTATTAAAGCTTGTCTACAAACATACACTAAATAAAATTAATAATACCAGATATGAGAAATGTAGTACCTTTTAATATAATTTATTGTACCTTTCATTGTTTAGAAAAAGCCAGATTTTAAACAATCTCTTCTTAATAAATTTGATAATTTGATAGAACTTGGAAAATTGAAATTCCGCCCGTACAAAGGAATATTAGAAAATGAATGACTTTTTCGAAAACATTCTACGTGTACAACATTTATGATTGAACTTTCAAATGAAAAAGGTGTCGAAACTTAATTTATTTTGAATATAACCTACTTTTCTCTTTTTTTGTCAAATTACTCTTATAAGATAAAAAAAATGTAATATTTATGAGGCATCTAAAATTAATATTTTATTTGAGGGTCCCCTTTAACGTCAATTCTTGTCATTATGTAGCTCCTTATTATAACCGTCCAAATATTTTAAAGTTATGGAATGTCTTCTATTTAGTATTTGCATGCTTAATTTTCTCAGTTGTTTCAACTTCAATTCTCCCTTATCTGTTCATACTACTTGTACAAAGAATTGAGCAAACTAACTGCAATTTACGTTCTATTATTACTATGCAATTCCTCGTCACAACCCGTATAAATTCAAATCTTGCTTGCTCTACCTGTTCCAGCTGCTCCAGCTGTTACAATTTTAAACAATTATTTAAATGCTTTCAATAACTTTCAAACACATGCACCTTTTATATTGTACTCGGCACAGGTACTAGTTACATATTTAGGAACTTTTGATAGCATTTCAATTCGACTGTTAACGGTAATGTTATAAAATCGGGATAAACGCTACATTATGGGTTTCATTAATATGTATGTTTTACCGTTAATGTATATGTATAGTAATATATTGTAATGGGCCATGGGGGTGGAGTACGGGCAGTTGTACTTTAATTCGTTAATTTTTTATTATATATAATTTTGGTTAATATTCAAATTCTGGCATTTTGATAATGTATGTTATTAATTTTATATGTATAAAAAGATTCCATTACTTTGTGGAGGATAATCAAAATTTCCAATTATTAACTAAATTTACAATATCAATCCATAACGTCAAAGATGATCGCCGTTAGGCCAACCATTAAAAGTCTCAGGAACATTGAGTAGACAAAAACGTAAATATATTTTGACAATAAACATATTTTCGAAGAAATTATTTTAAAATTTAAATTTAATCGGTGGAAGAAAAATTACATTAATTTAAAACTGTTAAAAGCAAAAGAAAACAACCAGGAAGGATTTAGAAGAAAGGGATTTGGAACATTAACGAAAAGGAGGAGGAAAACAGGATTTCGAGAAGCACCTTAACACAAACACTACACACTTACTGTAAGTAAATTAAAACTATTTCTGTAAAAATCGCTGAAAATAAACATAGGGACTTTTGATTATCATTTAATTCGATTGTTCATTTATTAGAACACATCAATATTTTGAAATTATTCTCCTGGGTTGAAGAACAATGCCCCTGGTCGTATCTTTCTTGAAGAGGGAGGACCGATAGCTTTTGCTTAAATCTGTAAGATACTCGCTTATTCACTTGAGAGCTTAGTACCCTCCAAAATGAATCGGTACGTATGAATAAAAAATAAATTTATTGAAGCAGTTCTCCTTATTGCAATTTAAAAAATATTAAAAAAATGTGTCGTTTTCCCTGTTGCCTATATAAATAATATACATCTACCTTAGTACTATGTGGTCTCTCTACTTGCTTATGTACATACTTTTGGGCGTATTTCTACGAGGACGAGACATTTTGCTACCTTATTGTGCCTTCAATATTGGCAACGTCTGTATTATGCATTATTAGGACCAACTCCTGTAGGACCTCGAACGTCCGGTTACAGGGATAGTAGCTGATTATACCCGAAGATTTCGTACCACTTCTAGTATGCATTGTTACTCCTGCTTTCGTTTAGAAGCGAAAACGTTATAAACCACAGATAATGCGGGTTTAAGCACTGGATGACGCATAAGGAAAGGAGCGACGGATGGCGGTCGTGGCAGTTGGAGGCGCTAGTTCTCCGCCGAAGTTTTGATACCATAAAGGCATGTATATGTGCGTTACCGTTTCATGCTTGAATAAGGCGTTTCTCTAGCTAGTATCCACCTTATCTGTGGATTTGGAATACAACAGCTTGCCGAATTTGCGATTATTTCATGTAATACAATTTTACGTCGATTTTTGTTTTTTCTGTAGGTGATTCTTGCGTGTATTAAATTTACAAAGAGAAACAATAGAATTAAGTTAATGAAATTGTTGATATAATAGAACATGTAATAATAATGTTAAGAAGCCTTAACAGGCTCTATACATCGTACCCAATAAACTATATTATTATTGTTGTTGCTTCTAAAATACTCAAAATAGGCTTTTCCGCTCGCCTTTGGGAATTTCCTTTTTTTGCGGATGACATGAAAATTTTCTACAAATTTGATTTTCTTAATGACTACTTTGGTTGGTTGGCTCAGAACTATCTGTGTAGTGTGAGCTCATGGTGATCTGCCAGTAACCCAAATTTAAATATCTCCAAATGCACTATTATAACTTACATAAAAAAATTAATACTAAAGCATTTGATGCTGTTCACAGCATAAATATGAAACGTTGCTTTAACAAAAAAGATCTCAATGATGTCAAATTAGCGTTTCTTGGACACATAGGTGGCAGAACTATTAAAGCTTATCAAATGCATTACGTACTTAAAGAATTTGAGTTTACGTATGTGTTAATGAAATTGAAGAAATGGAACGTTTTGGAAGTTATGCTTAAAATACGCTAAATTCAGATTCAGTATCCACGTAATAAATTTGGTAAAAAGAACTTATTTAAACTTCAAACTAATTTATCCCTATAGGCAGTATTTGACACTGAACACAAATGATTATTTATGTCACAAGGGATGTAAGTGCGGTTGAGGATATCGTCATAATACATTAGAGCAACATGGTCACGAGCTTTATTAATCTACCAAAAAATTAAGCATTTTTGAGTAATAAATATCGCCACATTAAGCTTTATTTCCAATGATCCGTATATGTAGAAGTAAAATAATTTCAGTTTGTATAAAAATTTTAATTGCCCGTTTTATGCTTTTAAGTTAAACGACGCCAATATAGTTTCATGGCTCTGCACGCATAAAATTGGCAAACATAAAGTTTACGAGAGCGACGGTGTAAAATAAAAGTTGTTCTCGTGAAATTGGCCGCACATTTATTTTTATCTTCTAGGGTTTTGGATAAAAAATAAACGTACATGGTTAATAAATCAAAGTGAATACCCTGAATATTGCACTTAAATTGATTGCAGACAGAGGGAGGATATCAATTCTGAAATCCTAAATCATAGTAATATGTTTTAAAACACATAATTGCATTGTATTGCAATATTGCAATACATATAATAACAAATTAACGTAGACTGGACATACAAAATAAAGCACTCAGAATATGTATAGTGCTACGCAATCGACGCCCTCTGATACAGTAAGTTATACAGTGACTTCCGTTACTAATGCTGAAGTTGCAGATATTTTCACATTGGAGATTGCGCTAAATAGGGAACATGTGAATACAATGTTATAGCGTTAAAGGACACTCAAGACCTTGAGTTTAATGAAAAAATAGACAATCTTTCCAAAAGAAGCTGTAGTGATGGTATTCTGTATAAGCCTACCTTAAGGAGTAAGGAACTTGCAAAATTAATAGACAAATGGGTACGACATCGTACTTGGGAACACTCTTGGCATAAAGCGCATACCATACACCAATGACCCAGTACGCTAGATATTCGACAAGGTAGCATCCCCAGATTTTACCGTACTACAATTGCTCGTATTAAATTCGAGCATGGCCAATACCCAGCACACCTGTACAGATTGGGCATAGTAGAGTCCCTGACTTGTTAACGTGGTAGTGAAGTAGCTGATCTTAATCATATGTTGCATAACTGTGGTTTACATAAAGTAATCTTAGATGCATTTGTTTTTCAGTCATTTTGCCATGGCAACAAGTCTACTCTATTACTCTATTATTCTAATGTATTCTAACTCAAACACTATATTTGATCTTATACGAGGATAACCCTAAACATTTCTGGAAAAAGAAAAAAACAGATATTTTATTGAAAAAAAAAAGACACTATTGTTTCTCAAAATATAGCTTTTAAGTTTTAAGCATTCAAAGAAATTAGTTGTCAGAACATTTATTCCAATCTGGGTGAAAAAGAATCCTTCAACATGACAATGTTAGCTCTCACACGGTACGTCAAACAATTGATTATTTGAACCGAATATCAAACAAAAAAATGTGTGAACCACCAAGAAGTCTTCAAAAACCGTTTTGAACATTAGTTCCACCCTCAGACTGGAAAAAATGTTTCGAGAATTGGTTCGAAAGCATGTGAAAGCGTATAAACCTCAATGGGGGATATTCTGAAAAATAGTAGAATGATTTGTAGCAAAAATTTTGTTTTGCTTCATTGTTTTTCTAAGAACTTAAAAGGTACTATTCGCATATGCTCAGTAAGATATGGTATTATTTCTGAAGAATAATAGCTTAATTCTTCTCATTTGTAGAACTTTGAGTTGAGCTACATTTTCAAGACTTTATGGATAACGCCCTCTATGCAGTTGCTTCCTTCGTTTTAATGCGCTTCTAAATAACTTTTTTAGTCTAGTTATACACTTGCCTCAAATCGCTGGGTATGTGTATAGTATGCCACATAAAAAATAATCGTTTTTATTATCTATTTCAACGTGAAAGTGCACGTGACAGTTAAGATAAATATTGGACCTCATTTATTAGTTCAAGACTCATTATTCTACGACGTTCTTGCTGCTTGCAATGCACGATTGTATTTGAACTATTGATTTTTTACTAAATACTTACCTTACAATGATAGCAAGGACTGTGAGGTAGTATGGCTAACAACACAAAAATAGCTGTCAGCTATCCACTGCTGCCCCGGATTAATCAATTAAAGTTATGTGGTGCGGAGTGTGTCGATATTTTTGTTGTTATTTTTGTTTGTTTTGTTTGCAACTTACCCCAGTTTACCCTAAAGTTACATATTTTTTTTTAACATTCTTGTTTCTAAATAAGTAGTCTTATCCAAACGTACCTATAGCAAATTAGGGCGGTAAAAAGCTAACAATGTGATGTGTTAGACTACTTAGAGATTATTTGTGGGTGCATTCATTTTCACTGAGCGTTATTGCGGTAAAACACGATCAACATTTTTACAGAGACGCAGTTTAATCAGTGTAATTTGGCATATTTGTGTGCAATTTGAAGTTGTTTCGGCATTGTAAGAGTGGAAACTGGAGGTTGTCTTTAAGGATAAGGGAAGTAGTGACAGTTTCTTTTAACATGTTGACGTACACTCAAGCCCATCAACTGTTGCGAACGATTAATGATATTGGCAGTTTGTCCGTCAATGTGTCAATACTACATCATACTACAGTATTTCGGCAATATATGTGATAAATACACAGATATCGTCCCACTGAAATCCAGAATACATATATACGTACAGCTGAAAGTAACTCAGATTTCAAGTATCATTTTTACGCCTTTTCCGTTTACTACTAAGCCAGGAATGCTTCAGTAATTTGGATTAAGGAACTTATCCCTATACTGGATGTTTAAAGCAAAACTTAAAGAATACCACTGAATTATTCTATGGGCAAAGAAAAAATTTGAAGCTACAAAATATATCTGTTGAAGTTTTTAATTTCTTCGCAGAATTTATTAAAGAGCACATGTTAAACAATTATTATTGTTCATATATAACGCAGTTTTTTAGAAGTGCTTCATAGGAAATAGTATGGTAAAAACTTCGTCTCCTGTTAAGTTTTTTGCAATTTGGGTTTTTCGATAATTCTTTAGTACACCAGCGGTTTACAGCATGTTCTTCAAGATTTATTAAGTTCGAAGACGTTTACTAGTATCAGCTGCAAGAGGCAAAAAGGCATTTTCAAGATAGACTTCTCCAGTAGAGGAAGTAAAGGTTTTTTCACATTGGCAATCTTTATTTTACTATTAAAATCACGTAATACAATTTGTTTTAATTTAGTAGCGCCAATTGACAAAACAATTAAAGAAGAAGCAAAGAGAATATTGTAGTAACCTTTGCAATGCAACAGATCATTGACTAAATGTTTACAACAATATTGAGTTTAATAGAAATGCAACCTGTTAATTACAAATTGCAATCGAGTATCTCAGAAACATGCTTTTTAAATACTTGAACGGTCTCTTTCGGTGTCGTAAACCGCTCACCATGCAATTTGTTTTTGACAAAAGGCAACAGGAAGGAGTCATTAGGTGATAAGTCAGGCGGATAAGGACAATGAGTCGTTAATTCAATGTTATTCTCCCTTAAATAATCGACTGTTCGATGTACTGTGTGAGACCTGGCGTAATTGTGGTGAAGAATGATACGCTGATGTCTGCGGTTTTTTTTTTGTTTCATCGAAGACTTGAGGCAAATAAGTTGTTGTAGTCAGTGTTTACTCTTTTTCAGTCCTCAATAGCAACGGTAGCAAAAGGCCCAGTTTGACGAAAGGAAAAAGCACTCATTTTTTCGAAGCGCTTCGTGAAGGAACAGCTTTTGTTGGTTTTGATTCACTTTGGAACACCCAAGCAGTGCTTTGTTTCTGATTGGTATAAATATGTCACCTGTAACGATACTGTATATGTTGGAAGAAGCACCGCAATTGAATTTTTGAAGCATTTTTTTGCACCAACTCACATGGGCCATTTTTTGAGCTTTGGTTAAATTGTGTGGAATCCAACGCCTGCAAAGATTCTTCACTAATAAATGCTCATGTAAAATCGTTTGCATTTCATTTTAACCAGTACCTAAGGGTGCCTCTAAATCTCGATATGCCACATGTAGATCCGCTTGAACCATTTCTCGCCCAGCATTGATGTTTGCCGGAACAACAGCGGTTGGTGCACGGCCTTCATGGAATTCGTCGCTGACACTAGTACATCCACGCTTAAATTTTCTAAATCAATCATAAACTGTGGGTTTGGGTGGCGTTCTATTACCAAAGGCAGAATGACGTCAATGCATTGAGTTAAGCCACTTTTAAAATCGTAAAAAATCCCCGTAAGTAATGTCCGCTTACTCATTAAATTGGTTTCTTTGAAACGGTATTAATACTAAACTACATGGCCGACTATTTTTCTGTTAATGGTGTTTATCATACAGAATGTCAAAGTTGAAAAACATGGGATATGCCATCTAGTGGCCAATTCCGGAAATTTTTAGGGTTCCCCTCGTAGTTACTGCCCTTGGGAAAATGAAAGTAGACGTTTGAGATCGACTTTGTAAGGCTCCCTATTCTTAGACTACCTGTGTGAGTCTGTTGGTTGTTTTTGTGTTATGTTTATCTTGTCAATCATCGCGATCGACCCCGGGATGTGAAATGTATATCGCTGTTGGCACCTCAAGTTTTGCAGTTGATCTCAATGTTGTAGTTAGATCTAACATTGCGGTGTATGAGTATGCGGTGTAAAAGCTCGTCTTCGGCAGCTTGATTAAGAGGCACCACGACGAAAACGTCTGACTCATGTATTCGTTAATAAATTTCGTCTACACGTGAAACAATACAACACTCTGATATTTTCGTTTAAATCACACAGAAGATGCGTATTGAAATCCGGACTCTATGCCTAAGGACAACTTAAACCGTATCCTAACATTTTCAACGGATACCTCCGTATTTGGTGCACAAGGAAATTTTTTTGTATATAGTATAGTTAGAATAAAAACATCTAGAAATATTCCCGCTTCCGAAAATAGCAAACCTCAGTTATTACTTTATATAACAGGGGAATGCAGTCGACAGTCTCGTTTTATAAGCCCGTCCAATATCTAAGCGGTTTAGCGAGGCAAGAATACGGATAAAAACGTCTTTAAAGAATTCTGAATATGTAGTGTCTCCGCATATTACAAAAAAACACGGGAAAATCAGAGATCGGAAGGAATAAAAAAACAGAGCGACTTATTCCGTATTACTCCAATCGCGTCCAATAAACTAGTTCGCAAAGGGATATGTGCATAAGCTGCCCGTGTCTAACGTTAAGGTAAAGAATATCCCCAATAACGGACAACAACGTAGGAAATACGTCACGAACGAAACGTTTTGCTTGCAGAAAAGACACGGTAACTTCCAAGTGCCGACCGCAAGGCTAAAACTTGTGCGTTTTGTCTTATTTTCTTTTCTCTTCGTTTTGTATGTGACATAAACAGCAATATCCTAGCACATTGTATCAAATCTTATTGCGAAGATCTATGAAAGGATTTTCTGGATTTTGAAGTATAAGGGAGTTAGTTTTGTATACACATCTATTCTGTTCTGTACTACACGAAAATGGATCTTCGTCTTCTAAAAGAATTCTTAAGAGCGTCTGCTTCTCGAACTAAAGCACGTTTTAAACTCTTAGATGCGTTGGATAAAACCCAATATTTAGATAAAGTTTCATATGATTAATACGATTACACAGAGCTCACTTCAATAGTAAAGCACTTGTAGTGTATTAAGTAGGGAGCAGTGGGAAACATATAACAATTAATAATGTGTCATACGGGAGTGCTTGATTGCGAGATTGGTAGCGCAGCGCTTTCGGCTATTCGACTTTATATATCGGGTTTGAACCACGGTCTTATCTTAAAGTAAAATTTTCCCTGATTTTCCCGGATTTTTTGAAATACTTGAATAGTATTAATGGACACAGAAACAACAACATACTAAACAGGTAATTGATATTTATAAATTGCAAAAACGAGGTTATTACCAAATTAATAAAATATATTTAATCCATTTATTATCTCTAAAATTTTACAGTTTTTTAGTTTATTAGCCTAAGTTCTATATGATTTTGTAATAAATTTATGAATTTATAGTTTCATTAATTTCGAAATACATTTAGTTCTTTCCACTGTTTATTAATTTGCTAATGGTTACAAATTTAAATGTGTTCTAATTAAATTTATGTTGTGAACAATTCATCATTTTATTTATTTTATTTGTAAAGACATGTACATAGTTTATATTTGTATAATTTAAATATTAATGTATACGTATTTAATGGAAAAATTGAATGAATTTATTATAATATAGGTAATAGGTATAAGAGAGAGAATGTCATTAAATTAGTCACAAACTGCTGTGGGAAAGCTGAAAATAACAGTGAGCTATTTCCTTATCTGTCATTAGGAGTCAGCACAACCCAGCATTATGATACTCAAGTCACAGTTGCCGTGCACATACGCAGGCAGTGTTAAAATAGTGCTCGAAGAGTGCACTGTGGAAGAGTAGCGTGCTGTTGTGCTTTTGTCTTGGCAAAAGGACTTCCTGCAAAGGATATCCATAAGGAAATGTCTCCTGTTTACGGTGAAAAGTGTTTGTCGCGCAAAGCCGTGTACAACTGTGTCGAGAAATTTTCCCAAGGGCAAAAGGTCAAAAGTTGTTGACGATCAGCGAAGTGGCCGTCCCGTTCAGATTATGACAGATGCAACATTTCGACGGGTGGAAGAGGCGGGTAGCAATAGCTGCAATAGGGTGTTTTCATGGTTTAGCCCTTCGAGCTGATACACGATCGCTTGAATTTCCGAAAAGTTTGCTCGCGGTGAGAGTAGTACCTAGACAACTAACCGAGGAACACAGAAGGAATTGAATGGGCTTGTCTTTGCAACACCTCTCTCGATACGCAGAGGAAGTGGAGGACATGCTTAACTGGATTGTTACTGATGATGAGTCACGGGTGCACCCCTATCAACCTGAAACAAAGCGTGCTTCTGACGAGAGGAATATTGCTGCAACACGATAATGCCAGGCCGCATTCGGCCCCCTTAACCCAGGTGAGAATTGAAGAATTAGGGTGGCAACCCTAAGCGACTATCATTTGTTTGATCCACCCAAAAAGCATTTTGGCGGCAAATATTTCGAAGGTGATAACGACGTTCAACAAGAAGTACGCACGTGGTTCAGACGGCAGGCCAAACACTTTTATGCAGCAAGTTGAGGCATTGATAAAGCGTTGGAAAAGTGTATTAATGTAGTAGGGACTGTTGAAAAATAAAACTTGTTTTTGGCTAACTCTTTCTGTGATTATTTTTGTAATAGCTTTTTGCGACCTACTTACTGACTTTTCCTCGTATTAAAATCATCAATGCACAAATTAGAAAGCCGCCTAATTAAATATTTGTAAGAGGGAGCTACCGCCATCCATAGTCGGTAGAGTGTCAGCAAGATATACAAGACCAATGGTTCTTTTCTAACGTTGGGTATCGATTGGTTCTAGGTCAGCAAATTTGGTTAAGCGTTGGTTAACAATCGCGAAATGATAAACAACGCTCAACAGTAAACACGAGTGACATAAATAGATCGATATTGAACCAATTCAATCGATGCAGCGTCGGCTGAAGATCAGTTGGCAACTTTCAGGGAATGTTCGTTAAAGATCGGTGCACGGCAAAAGCAGATAGTTCGCCCAAATGTCAGGGCAGTATGTGAGAATGTTGAGACCCAACGGTACACTTTTTCGTAATGCCGACATCGCTGCTATACCGGAACCGCCGCAGCCAATTCTTATACGACGGGGAACATGGTCAGAAGCAGCATTCTACTATTTTAAACATTTTGGAAAGATCAAATTAGTGATTTTACAACTGGACGGTAAAGAAGCAGCTGCAATAAAGCTAAATCAAATGCAATTCCAAAATTTTCAAGTTGCAGCAGAGTTAAAAACTATTGACGACAATTACGTTCCAGTAGTCGACGCAATAAAAGAATTGCAAAACACATCGTTGTCCTTACGGGATTTGTGGGAAATTGTAGACCACGTACAAACAGTGCTACATATTTTAGATCACGAAAAAAATGTTTCAGTTGGAGAAAAATTGAATACCACATTACGTAAAAATGTCGATTTTTCTAGATAACGTAATCTTTTTAACAGTAGTGTTGCGGAAGATCCGTCATACAAATTCATCAGTTCATTCTTCTGCGTATAAGCAGATATAAACGTCGCGCCGTACGGGTTTCAAAGAGACCACTATAGAAACGTACGGTATGATGCAGGTGTGGAAGGCCTCACTTCCGGATTTCATAAATTCTCTTTTTTTCTATTTTGTTCTAAATAACGCGTACGTTTATTACGTTGTTTTGCTGCGTAACAATAACTGCTGTAAATTCTGAAAACATGCTATCCACATTATTCAAAGTTCCATATATTCGCTAGGTATCCAAAATTATCATTTCAGTCATTCCTTTAGCACTTTAAGCGTTTGTGCTTTCAAAGCTTAACCAGTTTATAATATGATGATAGAATTCAGAGATAAAAAACCCGGAAAATTTTAATAATGAGCGATTTTCTATATATCCAGATATTCGTTTCAAACATTCGTGTGATACATTCATAATATGATTTCCGATTTGCTGAAGACTTGACTTTCAAAATTAATTGACGAAAAAGGAAATGTCATGGACGGTTTCCTATTGAGTCGCTAATTAAGCTTTCATGTGATGTGGTCTTTATAAGGGAACACTGCTAGGAGCGGTGCTATTTTCAAAGAGCCGTTATAAATTGCGCTAGATAATTCGAAACTGCCCTAAAAAACATCAAAGAGCTATTTATGTACACAGACACACAGACATTGGTAAACCATTCAAACGACCTAAACGTATATTTGGCCGAATATTTTGGAACGCTGGCGGGAAACATCGATTGAATTTGTAATTAAAAACAAAAATAAATACCATGTAGGCGCGTTTGTAGGAATCGCGAATCGATAAAATCGTTAAACCGGATTGAATGCCACGACGGATTCCGACGGATTTCGTACTGATAAAATTTGTCGAGCGGTTTAAATAATATATCGCAATTTACCAATACCTGTCTAACCAAAATGTACCAACTGCGCTGATTCAAGAGCCATATGTTTATAGAGACCTAACAACATCAATGGGTTAGCTGACGGACACGAGCGGCAACACTCGCTAAATCATCTCTCAGATGTCTATCGTTGTCCTAATTTATTTCTAGAGATTTAGTTGCAGTAGAAGCAATGTTACCGATGGTGGGGGGTACGTAAGGGGTAATTATTGCCTCGGCCTATTTTACCGATGATTTCGACGAGATACCTTCACCGGAGGTAATCACACTGCAATTAGACGAATAAGAGTCTCATGCTGAGCTGCAGCACAAACACACACCGCGTCGTCTGGGGCAGCTTGGATATAAACAAAAGAAGGGAACACCTATATAAATTTTTGTCGCTAACAAAGTTAGATATAATTAATAGAGGTAAAGAATCAACTTTTATAACTAAGAATAGAAGATAGATGCTAGATCTTGCTCTGGCTCCTCTCCGTCTTAGTTCTAATATAATAAACTCACATGTTTCCTTAGAAGCCTTACTATCAGACCATAGACACATACGTGCAATTTACTAACGGTTAAAATTCCTACGATAAGCGATTGTCGTTCTTATGAAAAACACATCGTGGAGGAAGCAGACGAAATCTCTACCGAGATAAAGAGCACAGAAAACCTGGAAATAGCTTTAACTCAGCTGCACGCTCTAATGTAACAAACAATCGATGTAAGTTGCCCCAGTACACAAAAAAGGCACACACGTAAAGTGCCTTGGTGGAACAGGGAACCTGAACTGCTGCGAGCTAAGACTAGAAAGCTGTTTAACACAACTAAAAACTTGAAGCTCGAATACCAATGGGAACTGAGTAATTCCGAAGTACGGAAAGCCAAGAGAAGAATTTAGCGAAGCTTTTGCAAAGCCAAAAGTCGTCGCCAAAGAGCATGCAAATGAACTCCTTCAGAAAACTGATGCCAGCTTTACAGAAATTTCTAGAGAAGAACTAGAGGTAACGTTAAATACTCATTTTCCACCCTGCATTGCATCTACTAACAAATACTATCACCCCGAAATGGACGCAAGTCGTCTATGTTGGGGTGCGAAATTGCAACATTTACGGTCGCTCCCAAGGAGAGGTCCTCTCACCTCTGCTTTGGTCATCATTCTTCGGGGTAACAGTAAAAACTCCAGTAGAATATTTATTTCTTGAATTTATTCACAGTTGTAGAGAAGTATTTAGGAAAAAATAACGCCACTTATATAATAATAATAAATGGTCGTTATTAAATAGAACGAAATCCAGCAAAGTTGTTCTACTCAACCACAAATGTTTGTTGTAAAAGAAAAAGAGTATCTGTTTCTTTCTTAAATGGTCATACCTACAACACACATCTAAAAGGCGTGAATTACAATTTCCTTATCCATAAGCTTATAGATAGTAGCTTACTTTGATAGAAAAGGATGTGAATTACTTCTATTCATTAAACAAAAGCTATGTTCATATGGCTCATATAGGCAAAATCAATGTGAGGAGTTGTTTTTCCCTACTTGGTGTTATTAGTGCTTCTCTACCTCACACCGCTATTTATCTGTTGACTTTTATCACTACCTTTCGAAACAACAACCTATATACATTCCAGCGCCATTTAGTGCCAAGGGGTATATGCTTGGCGTCTGGAAAGCAGCGACAGTGGGTACTATTTTCCCTCCTTACATTGCTATTGCCGTGAATAAGATTCTATCAATTGTCGATTTAAGTTCGCCCATTCTCAAAAAAAAAATCAAGCTGTGAAGTACGCAAAAGTAAGATTTTTATTCTTGACAAAACTGTTAATATATTCCAGTACCTAACATCGTTAAAAAATCTTCTTCTCTACAACATGGACGTTAATTGTTTAATTGTGAAGGCTTAACTTACCCGACGGTGACATCAAAGATGTTACTTCCGACGGAAGAAGAGACGGCCATATCCCCGAAGCCCTTCCTAGCGACGATTACCGAAGTGATGAGATCGGGAATGGAGGTACCGGCGGCCAGAAAGGTCAGCCCCATCACTTCCGGAGGAATCAGCACCGTTTCGCCCACCATATTGGCCCACCACACCATCAGGTACGAATAGGCGGCAATCCATAAGATACTTCCGACGAAGGTTATGGGAAAGAACTTCTTACCTGAAAAAAAAGAAAACAGATAAAATTCAACCCTATCTATTGCGGCAGTCAACATCCGCTGTGATAAGTATAACTTGAACCGTACATCAACAATACCACCTATCATATCGCTCCAATTTATGCAAAACAATCGAATGGTTAACCGTATCAAAGACCTTCGAAAGATTTAAAAACGGACTTAAGTAAGTGTAATTAGAATCAAAAGTTTGATATATCTGCCTAAAAAAGTAAAACAAGAAATAGTCAAGCTATCCACAACATTAATCAAATTACTACACTAACATTGCTGTATTATCTTTTAAAATCATCCATTCAAGTTTCTGTATTTTAACAATTACTCTTAGGGCCATTTATACGAACAGAGTTCATCAATGATTTAAAACCATATTTATATTGCACAAAAGCAAATTATAATTCAATAATGGACCATCAGTTTATTGAACTGGCGTTCGTTCAGCAGTCGATCAAGTTGATCACTTGTTACTTCTCGACAAACATAACTATTATAGACATTATCTGATTCATGTTCTATACAGCAAAACAGTCTTTTATATAAATAAATGCTATATACCCATCAAAAGATTGATTCTATCGATCACTTAAGTAATACTTGTGAACACTTTTCATTATTGACGTTTACAGGAATATGGTATAAGCGTTACTTCTACGTTATTGACGCTTGGGCCTTATTTTCAAATGACATTCACATGAGAAACCATTAATGTATTGGTCCTGTTCAATAATAGGTTCAGTAGGACGTCGAATGGCATTCTAATTGAACTGGTACTGAATATCGATCGTATAACGCCCTTCTCATTAAACTGCATTTATCCTTAACTTGTCGATCAGTTAACTAGTTAACGTGAAGATCCCTTAATATTATTTTCCAAAATAAATCTATGCATTTTGGTTTCCAAATTATCATGAATGGTAATCCCCACACTGAGATAATATAGTCCGTCTAGAAAGTATCCGGAAACCAAAAAGCACAGCTATAATTTGACGGTATATATTTTTATTACTTGAATAATAAAATCACAACATCCTGAAAATAGGTCAACGCTATACTTTTCGGTGATAGTGGTCCAGGCTTGTAAAACTGACCGAATTAAATCTTCTTTATTTCGTGGTGCTGCTCGTTCTAGACTAAGATCTGGGGAAGCTGCTGGCCATGGAACTGTTGCCAAGTTTTGTTCTAGCATCCAAGCTTTAGTGTATTCGGAAGTGTGGCATCTTGCATTATCCTGTTGAAAACGCCACCCTTCGGAATATAAAGCACGAGCCGTTTCAAGAAGAAAGCCGTTAAGAATTTCACAATACTTTGCACTATTAACGGTGCCATCAATTATACACAGAGGTGTAGCACCACCGTTGGCAAAAATCTATTCTTCGTTGCTTTTGTAGAGGTGTCATTGCAGGGATTCTTTTTGGTTTCCTTGATAAGTAACCTTGTCTTGTCAGTGAAATGCGGACAGTTTCTGGACACATTCTTATTTGACGTTGATTTCCAAATCTGTTAGTTAGTTTTCGAAACCCTAGGCGCGGGGTTTGTCGTCCTAAAGTCACTAAAGCGTTTAGATTGTTTCCGCTAATCTTACGCGGTCTTCCAGAAACTGGTCCATGGCTAATATCTCTCTTATTTTTTATCCTGTTTATTGTCTCATATACTGTACTTTTTCCGAGTTCAGTCAATTGCACTGATTTTTTAACGTTTTGAACACCTTTTCTATACAAATATTCCATCAACTTTCTTTTTTCTATTTGCGACATTATTTCACAAATATTAAGCCTGTTGGTAATCAACAATATTTGACAGCTGGTGTAGTTATATGATTTTTGCCATAGCCTACAGTCGGTACAACTTGATGCATTACTTTTGTCTTAGGATGTAACAAAAAAGAAATATATTAAAATTAAGAAAAACAATAAATTCCGGATACTTTCTAGATGGACAATATATCAAAATTGACGCAGTAGATGCAGTAATCACTAAAACCCTTGCCACAATATTTCACGCGCAGGTCTCAATAGACATGCAATGACCATCTGCAGTAAAACTGAACAATTGAGAAGAAGTACAGCTGTACTCGTTAGGTCCACAGTTTCCGTTAATAATAATAATCCATGCATTTACATCCCCCAACAACTTTCGCCTATTACAAGCGGCATTGGCCGGGCATGAGCTATTTTATATCTGCGCACGTTTTAACATGTTTACTCTCAGTACTTTGCCAAATTTGTACACTCGACTGTAAGTGATCTTGTATCTGTTGTAGTATGCATTGTAATTTTGCCTATAATTTTAGTGGTATTCTCTGACGAAGCAATAAACTAATTGCTCATAATTTGAACAAATGATTGATTGTTTTATTTTTTGGCTGCCTAACCCACTATCCATTCTTCGTGGACTGCGGTCGTACTTCTTTTCAACTTAAGGTTACAGATGCTTGTTTTATGAGACAGTTTTGTTGGCCCAGCAATGCGTACTTGCAAAGATCTTATAAACTTGAACATCAAATTGGCCAAATTAATTAACCCACCATCCATCCTTCGCGAACTAGTTGGTTTTACCGCAAATACTGACATTGTAATTTCAGCAAGGCCTGATGATTTCCTTTTAAATTTGAGATGATCTCAATGGATCCGTATGTAGCGTACGAGTACTTGTTTTAACATTTTCATTCAGCTGCTGAAATTCTGAAAACCACCAGTGAGGATTTTCGATGAAAAACAGTTATTAATACAAATACTAATATTTAAATATAAATTTGATTTTTCTGCATAAATTTTATTGGGATCGGGTATATTTATTAGCTTCATCAAATAAACCAAATAAAAGAATAGAAACATTCATTAGCCAGACATAACATTGAAATTATTGTTTTTTCCTATTTTTAATACTACGGTGCATTAAAGGTAACAGATAAAGGTTTATTTACGGGTTAAACTCAAGACATTTGAGGGAGAATTTTTTTCCAATCATAGTCTCTATCAACCATAATCTCTATCAATAGTCTCTTGGCTCTAGCCGCTGATTTCTCTTCTCTCAAGCTCGTTCGGAAGATTCCAATAATACGAAGCACCAACATTATGAGAGGTAGGATTCCCTTAAATTTTTATAGTTTTCATTGCTTTCAGGGCCACCAGTAGTGTACGACTAAGACGTGTCTATATAAAGGATAATTTTGCTGAACCATACTTATAGCGTTAGGAACGGCAATTCCAAAGCAAATTAAATAATAGCATATTGCCGTTTGGTAAATTTCTCTGTTATACATTGACCTCAGTGAAAATAACATGTTATGCCGATGTAGGGTTGTGCAATTTCCCCCAGATCGTGGTCGTAATCGTGTCTGGACTCGGAGCATAATCTGCACGTCGATAACCTGATATAAAATCATACAGCACTATGCAGACGTCATTAATGACGTACCCTGCTTTAAATTACGGCAATTCTGAGAAAATGTTCTATTTCTTACGAAATCTTATATATCGGCCAAATTATTATTAACTTCATCTACATTAACTAGCTGAAACCATTTATTGATTCAAAGAGCTAAGGTATAGTCGCAGCGTCTATGAATGTTAACTTAACCTTTCACATTTCTTATCCTGCTATTTATCATAGGAGAAGGGAAAAATATAATGTTTCGGCGTTGCATGTTGATAAATATCATGCAGTTTATCTATACGCGCTATTCGTACATGTGTATACGAATTTTTGCGCCGTCATAAAGGCCGTGCCTATATGCTTTCAATATCGAACTATTGTACACGTTTGTGCTGCATAAAAACGCAATTTTGGTATATATTATCCTGCCTGACAGTCAGCTATGGTGTAACGCAATATTGTAGCTGACGTTTTCCGGCATGAATTCATTTCAATCGAATACGCCGTGTGTAAATAAAGGAAATCGCCACAAAAGGCAGCGCAAATGTATTTCGTCCTGAATATTAAAAATGTTCACAATTACGAGCCACAATTGCATTTTTACACAACATCCGATAAACCAACTGCGAACTAAAAAGACATAAAAGAGTGTTTAGAAACAACCAAAATAATATGTCCTCGTGGTATTGACGGAATCGCGCAATGCGAGAGCATCGCCCCGAGTGCTTCCCTACCTCACGCCGCCATTTGCCAGTCAGTTTAGCATTATTTTGGTTACGGTTTCTAGACACTTTTTAGCAGTGCGGTTACCAGAGCGCGCTATTTTGGGATGAGCAAGACGACAACTGCCCAACAGCCGGCTTGACCCCAGTTTTCTGTCACTATTGTGACTAAGTAAAGGCGTGAAAGGATGTTAATTAATTTTTCACTTTTAGTCTAATGTTCATCCAGGCTACACGTGTTTGGTTCCCATCTTGTAATTGTTCATTGATTGAATTCTACCATTATTTGAGGTTGTTGATTTACAAATTAGCTGGGCTCCAGTACGTAAATATAAACATAAAGGTTATATTAGAACGTCACAATTTAACTTCATTAATTGATATCTATTTTAATTTATATTGGCGAAAGTGTTCTTGAAATACTCTAGAATTCTATAGATCTATTACATCTATCGAAAAAAATCTAAAAATATCTAAAAATACCTTCTTAGCGGAGGGCTCTCGTCAGCAGATGAGTTTTAAATTATTTTAGGTTTGAAGGTAGACATTGTAATGTTTGCTAATGGGAAATTTCGAAAATGTTGAAATTATTGGGTTTCCGAAATTATTTAGATTAAATTTAGGGTCGCGGATTTCGAGAGTGTCTCTAAAACGTTCTTTCGGCAATTCATATTTTTGAATGAACACTTTGACTTCCAATTGCAATTCTTCAAAATAACAGATAGACTCAAAGTAAGATGTAAAATTAGCGTCACATCACGCCATTTAAACGCGTTTAAACGCGTTGTCGATCGTTTTATTCCCACAGCCACTTTTGATGATTTTTCTATCTAAAATTACATTGGTATCGGAACAGATACCGAAACTATTCATTTTTGATGTAGCATGGTGCAAGCGATGCAGGGGTGTAGCATAGATTCTATGCTTTTTAGTAAATTGGTGATAATGTTGTACGGAGACTTTACATTATTTCGCTCCACGATCCAAAAATAATAAGCCAGAGAAATGCATTTTGTTCTAGAAATTGATCTCTCAACCACTACTTTGGATAGGTGAACAAACTGAAATCATTAGATGACATGTATGGGTTTAGTTGATGATGAGTTAATCTATGGGGCGTTAGTTGTAACATTATAATACTTTTTCTGTTATAGCTCTTTTATTAACTACTATTTAGTTTGCGGAAGAAGCAGGAATAACCACCACTCGCGCTGCGTGCATCTGGCATGTAAACTGCTTCACTGTGGAAAGTTGGAAATTTACATGTACAAACAACGCATACTCATACATCTAAATCATTGGTAACGTGAAAACGCCATTTGCAGCAAACACTTCTTCACAGCTCGATGGGCGATCTGGCAAATGGCAAATGAAATACACTACAGCGGCATCGTTCCTGCAGTTTAAAAATTTTGTGAGAGTTACTCCAAAAAGTTAGGCTGTATCATAAAGTCCGGTTTCGATTTTAATAGATCGAAACATTTCCAATGCATAGCTCTAGGATGATAAATTTGTGAGCGAGGAATCTTTGCAGATTTAATCGAGATATCTTTAGCTTTAAGCTATTCGATCCGCGAATCAAATTTGGCTAAGATGTCTGCAATCTTGGCTAATTAATTTTTTATTGAAACTTCGAGAAATTCCTTTACGTATATTAAGAATAGGGACCTAATACTGAGCCCTGCGGTACTTCCATTTTTATCACTTGCCGACTTGAATACACTTTTCTATGCGCAAAGTACTTATAGACCACAACCCTCTGCAAATGGTTGCTTTAATACGATATAATTAAGCCAATGGTATTGTTACGTTTTCCTGGTTTGAAGAACAATGCCGCTCACCGTCTGCTTGAATGTCTATCTCTTTGGAAGAAGGAGGATCAATTGCTTTCGCTTAGATGTATAAAGTAAATTGTAAACGCACCTAATATGAGGCATTTTGCTGTCTTCATGTGTTTATCGCAAAGCTTATTAGTATATTAAATTCGCGCCATACATATTAGGGTCGCCATCACGTAACAGCTCCAACGTCTGGTTACGGAGACAGTGGCGACCCAGACATTCTCGTTATTTAGTGTATTTGTTATACCACTCCTAGTATGCATTGCTTCTCCTGCTACTGCCTCCTCATGGAAGCTGAGAAGTTGTAAACCATTAATAGTGCAGGTCCAAGGGGTACATGATGCATAAACGAAGGAGCGACGGATGACAGTCGTGGTAATTTCGTAACGCTCGTTTTCGACGAAGTTTTGGTACTGTGATGAAAGCATGTCAATGTGCATTTCTCCCTCAGCGGTGATTGTTTGTTTAATGCTTGACTAAGGTTGTTTTATTTCTTGTGCCTGTCTTATCAATGGGTTTCAATATAAGAGCTTACCGAAATTGCGATTATTTGATTTAATACAGTTTTACGTCAATTTTTATATTGTATACGGGTGATTTTATTGCATTATAGATATAATGTTTAACTGTAACTATAGATGAATAAAATAAATGAAAAAATTATGAATCTACAAGTAAGAACAAGTAATAAAGAATGAAACATTATTTTACAAAATAAAACAATGGAATTCTGTAAAGTAAACAAAGTAAAGGACTTTTTAGAACGAAAATGAAATGAAAAAAAATGTGGTACACTAAAACTTATCATATTAGTCGTCCTAAACTGATTACATACGACACAGCAGATCCGCCAATGGAAAAAACGACGAGAGAAGCTGTAACACAAGTTTACGATGTTCTACACACGCTAAGCAATTTCACGCTCGGCATTTCGTTACCAAATTTACATGCCGCTGCTCCAAGTTGCGTTCTGTTTAATACAAGTATGTCTGAGTGGTTTTCTTCGCATTTGTTTTTGCCCAATTTTATGATTCCAGTAGAATTGGGGTCCATCTCAATAATAACAGTTCACACCATTAGGTTAGCACTACACTGCCAGTTTTAGTTTATTTATGAAGAAAAAGTAACTCGATTCTTTCATATCCAGATACAAACAGTTCATAAGCCCCCAAATAGTTGAATGTTCATGTGATCTCGTTAACTTTGTAGTAAGAATATCTCCAGGCTTATATGACAGTTAACACAAACTCGCCAATATACACATTCGGGCACCAAGAAACTTCCCCTGATTTAATTATCGATCCGTTTAGTGCAACGGATGATCGCAAGGTTGACTTGGGCGATATGACGCATCGGACTTGTTTACAAATTAATGCGACACAGTCCTGCCGTAGTTATCTGCGGCGTGCCGATAGTTCGAAACAATCCAGTCCGCACCTAATATTGTTTATACGGAGCATAATAGAGCCGCTCATAATGAAATGCCTGAACACCATTGTGGCGAATACAACTTATACAGCAGATTACTTACAATGAATGGGGATTAGTTAAATTTAGTTTAGGGTTTGTGTCACCGCTGTGTATTATAAATTCTATGGTATATGCGTTGATGATATATGTGTTTTGTGCAGATTTAACAATAGCAAGTTATGTTAATCTAACATTTACTTTGGTAAAGAAAAACCCATTCTTCTGTTTCATATTGTACCACTTATAAGGAATACAAGAACTGAACTCCAGTGCCCACTTCATTTTTAGTATCTACTGCTCTACTATTGTATCATTTTTCGTCTGACTTCAATTCATAATTTATATCATGGATGTTTTATGTCAAAATCCTTTCATATTTTTGTGAAATCTTCTCTTCCAAATCACAAAGCCCAAAGTTCCACAATTGCTAACAATTTCTTATTGGCCGAACCGTTAATATTGTAACACAAAATAGAAAACGATTGCACGTATCATCCGTTCGTCAGCAATTCCGTACAATTACAGAGCCATAGGGTTGTCGCAAATTTAAATGTTGGCAATGTTAGCCAAAACTTAATTGAGGTGTGATAGGACGTTATAACACTATAATGCAGAGGGGAAATTTACTGAAACGAGGTGTGAAAAGCAAAGATTAGCGGTAAATCCTTCCAAGACTAACCTTGTCCCGTCGCAGGAATAAAGCGATTAGGAGTACTCGCGTGTGGGCTTCCCTTACAGAGAGCGGATAGTAAGTTTAACTTCAAATAGCACGTTAAAAGAGCTACAAACAAAACAATCAGTGCTTTGTAAGTCAGTAAACGATTGTTTGGAAGAAATTGGGGATTAATACCCAGGGTAGGTCGTTGGATCTGTACGGTAGGCCAGCCTCAAGAAGCCCGCGAGCATATTTCAAGAGGAAATTTTTGCAATCACTTTATGTGCTCGGGAACTGTTGGAAAGCTTGGTCGAAAAGAACATGATCTTCGAAATAACCGACAGGCAAGCGGCTTTAAAACCACCCAGTTCGATCAGGAATAGTACAGGAAAGTATTGTAGTGAAACCATTAGGCGACCAACTCAATATAGTCAATTTATGAACATATTTTGAGAGCTAGAATTTTTAGAATTTCCAAATTATAATTTTATGTAATGTCAGATCCAAAACGAAATTTAGAAACTAAATTAATAATCTTAAGCTGACAAGTATTATTTAAATTTGCAAATTAAAATTTAGATGTGTCAAGCAAAAAGAATATGGTCACCATTCGCTCGCGTATTTCAAAATAAGAGCGATACATACACTTCAATCCTTATTTCCGAAGCCAGAACAACAATCACAGTTGCTATGGATATCAATACATTTCAAATGGGAACAAACCTAAAGGTCAAAATTAAGTTCATTTTTCCCGATTCCACATTACAATTGTCTTCAGTTAACCAATCAAAAAATACGACGACGATTCGTAAAACATTTTATTCCAAATTTTCAAGAGACGCCGTTGATACCTCATCAAGAATACACACTGTGTTAGTTGTCCTCTAAAATTAATTGAACATCGAATATTAATTCAAATTTTAATATTTTTTAACTGATTTTCGGTTATACCTGATTAAATTCAGAGGCAACATTTTCCTAAATTTACTCTACGAAGATTTCCCTTTGAATAATCCCGAGTCCAGAGGAGACCCGACCCGATCAGATCCTCAAGTCCTCCCACACCGTCCAAACGAACGTTGCGCTAGGCTGTGAGTCCTTCGTTTCGAATTTCAAGATTAGCTCCACATGCGAACTAATAAAAGTACAAATAAAAACGATTTACGAGTTTTATTATTTTTCGGATTTACATACTTATTTGTATTTTTTCTGATATGTTGTATCACAATTATTAAAAATCGAAACACACCCCATAGAAAAAAGTTCCCCATAGAAAAGGCTAATCAGATTCTTTTCTTACTTAGTAAGCTACGTACACGTAAGAGGGCGAGTAATGTTAAGATCTTTTAAAAGTTGCCCCATATTATTTAGTATTTGCTATTCGTTATATTATTTGATTTATTTTGTAATAATATGGTTTATAATGTTTTAAAATAAGAATCATTTGAAAAATAGCTAGTTAACGAAGCCTGGAGCCCCAAAATTAGATGAGTTACTCATTCATTAAATATTGAAATAATTTAAACCTAACAATCTAAGTATGTATTAATCCATTTATTAATTTAAAAGCGACTAGTATTAATTTAGTATTTAGTAATTGAATATACTCGGAGGAAAAAATATATTAAAAGTGGTAAGTGGTAAGTAAACCAGAAAACGTGCATTTGATAGATTTCATCATAAGACCCTCAGAAGAAATGTCGGAGGACTAGGAGCAACTGTGTTGTTATATGCTAAATTGTAGACTGTGGTTACTGTCCACTAGACAGCATCTACACAAAATGGGATTTTATAGGCCATTGCAAAGCATACAACAGTATAAAACTCGAGGGAGCTCTTAAACCTAGACCCGAAGAAAATTCTGGACAATTTAAAGGCCACAGAACTCCTACTGGGTTAAGAAATTATCCAAAGGATGCAGATCAGTCGACCGCCGCGCAAGAAACCACTGGGGAATGTTATAGTAGTACGAGAATATTATTTGTGCACTAATGAACACAACTGCCAGTTGCTAAAATTTAATAATTGAATAACGGTAAATAATATAATAATAATAAATTCTACTAAGCTAAAGAACATCAAACTTCAGGAACAATTTCATCCGCAGCTGAAAGCTCATATGAAGCTTTCATAAGATATTAAGCAATTTACTCATCAGTAAATCAAATATTATTTTTATTTAGTAGAATTAGAGAAATCGGCTGAAGAGCATGGGTAGCTTAGCTACAAACGAACTTGACTAATAACAAAATATTTGTCAATATTCCCGCAGTAAATTAACTTGTTCTGTGAATTACCTCTGTGTACGGAGCATCAGGTTTCAGGTATTTATTAGCCAACTTCAAACCCTACACAAACCCTTTGGTCTATTAGTTTTCAAGAAAATTAAATTCTGAATCACCGAAATCGTTTCGAATTGCTTGTAACGCTCTAACGAACAATCGTTGCAAAGTTATAAATTCGTAACCGGTACAACAATAGCACCATCTGGATGTTTGAAATAGAATGGATAAAGTTACCCATGCTACGTCGGGACACAAAAGCGGCACCTTAGTGATCCGAGTTTCTTTTCTTATAACATTGCGTATCGCTTCTCTTTTTCGAAGAGTCCTACAACAAAACCTCGTTGAGTGCGTCATGGGAAAATTCGCACCTGGGTGCAAAATTATCAAACTAAATCCGTCGCACGAACGGAACGAAGCAATTCATTATGGCATCAAAACAGCGTGTTACTAAAATGTAATGAAGCTCGCCTAACCTTTAAGTATTCGTTATTAATTTATTTTGGATACTATGTGAGATTAATTACACTTACTTTTTCTTAAATTATTGTTTTCATAGACCGTGAGCCACTTCTCCTTTAAGTATTGAGTAATAATAACAGACGTTGCTGCTTAAATAGCTGCTCTTAATACCACGGGAAGTGATATTAACTTACGTTGTATAAATAAAAAGTCTGCATATTACTAGATATTTGAAAAGACAGTGGAAAAGCGAAAACGGCGATATGCAGCAATAATAGTATTGGTAACCGTTTTTTGTTTCTACGCAAAATTATTTATTATCCTTAGTGTAACATTTAGACGTCAAAACCATTATTGAAAATATCGTTTCAATGAGCCAATAAGACCTATGCACTGTAATATTATAAACGAAATTAATTAATTAAATTGACAGGCGTATAAATTCGGGAGTATCCCCAAGACATTCTTTCAGCAGCTTAAATACGAATTAACCTCGCCTACCTACCTCTTAAAAGAACTAAATTCGAACCGAGAAAACTAGTCCTAGTTATAAACGCTATATTTACAGTTTATATATATTAACCATGTATTTTGAAATTACAAAACTTAACTCCTGTGTTGCACGTTTGGTAATTTTTCGCTGGTTCTAATGATTTTAGAACTAACTTAGTGATTTAGAGAAAACTTCTGCCGAAATGAGATTTTCTAGTAATTTTTGTAAAATTCTAATAATACAAAAATTAATAATGATATCAAGGACTGCGGCGTAGTATGGTAAACAACAGATACGTATCGGCAACCTCCGTTTAATTAATTAAGTTTGTGTGGTGCGTAGGTTGCCGATACATATGAATACAAAAATTAATATTATCAGAAACATACGTATTAAAACTCAATTGTGGACGACTTCAACAAATTATGCTGATCGGGCTATAGGGTGGACTACAGGTCAGTTGCACTAGCAATCGTTAGACATTATTTTGCTTGGCTGATAAAAATATGACTATAGTAGTTACAGTAATCCTTGTGCTTTGTTTGCGGAACGTTTTCCAGACATCCAACCTTCACTTCGGTAAGGTATTCGTAAATCAAGTTTAAGATTTGAAGAAGTGGGTCGGTATATAAAGCCTAGGTATATCATAAATTTATATTTTTGATAATTGACATGCCCCACTTTGTATTTTAGTGACATGGTAAGTACGTATGTTCGTATCGAACTGCTGAATGAGCAAAGTTAATATTAGCGACGTCTGCCGATCGGCGATGCATGAGTCTGTAGTTACTTTTATTTATAGCAGATAGAACGGATTACTTGACGCAAAAGAAAAACTGCAAACTTCCGGCTACAGTACAAAAGATATAAGGAAGATCACGAGAGCAGAAAAAAGACCCGAGGATAATACGCGAATCGATAGAAATAATGAAGAACACCAACAACTTCAATCGCGAAGACGGATACAAGATCAGCAACACGTGGAAGTTAGGACTACAGAGTCGTCATACAAGGAACGACGTGATTCAGCGGAACGGAACGGTTATAGATCAGCAAAGCGAAACGGTTATGGATCAGCAAAGCGGAACATGGGATATATAACGAGGAGCAAGAGACAACAACACCAGTAGAAATCTTCTGAAGAAGCTGACAGCATGATCAGCGAAACGTCAAGTAAAATATTAACTACACGACATGACCCGAAAGACATTTCTACAGCTTTGAAGATTATTTTAACTATACCTGTTTTACATTAGTAGATATTGAACGGCTTTTCTTAGGATCTAAAAACATTTTTTCATCACGGCGAACGTTCTTAACTGAGAAAAATGTGGAAACATATTTGCAAACGCTCGATGCGTGGAGCGTCATTTAGTTTGTGGTATCTAATTTTGTAACAGCTTTGTTTATTTCATTATTTACCTTGTGTTACGGCACCGATCATAGTGCTACATCTTTACTGCCATGTATATACGTGCTATATACGAATATGTATATCCATCATGCACCTCCAACCTGGCAAGCTCTACTTAACTCTCACTTTGTAGTTAACAAAAGAACAGGCAAATACGGTAAAACGGAGAAAATTTATGAAGGTTCTCAACTAAAGGAATGATTCTGTGCCTTTTGGCGTTACTGTTAACCATCGAATATTAAATTTTTCCAACGGACACGAAAAGAAATGTATAACCTATGATACTAGAACAGTGATACAATTGAATTTGTCATTAAAATTCACGTAGAAAAATATTACATCAAATCGGTAAATTTAGAATGTACAGAAAATCAGTTCTTCATCCATTCCACCAAGATCATTGTTGGCCGGACCTAATATTTTCCTAACTTTCCCGCTACCCAGATAGTAGCAGGTAGAGTTGGAGGTACGCAGAAAGAGCTCATAAGAAGTTTAGTGAGGAACTGGAATGGTGATGTAATATAAATTGTAACATTACCCTTGGGCTTTTGTGCTGGTTTAAAGTTACAAGAACGCTATTTAATTTGAATGGTTTCTTATCAGGAGTAGTTCTGTCTTTAAGGTCCGTGCCTATTTTGATGTTAGTTCACTACAAACTTATAGCGCTAGAAATAGACAAAAACTGAAAATAGACAAACAAATTGAGCTGTTTTAATTACGTAAAGTAGCTCTTATTATTCAAATGTATATCCGTTTTCTGACGAAATCAATTTGTTTTACAAAAATTATCCAGGCCATCAATTAAAACCCATATTGCAGGTATTATCGGACATGACTTTTTTATTATCAGAAAATTAATATTCAATTTTTTTGTCGTCAATGCTATTGTATTTGAAATAATTCTGCGGTGGAATTCTTCCCCTTTTCATAATTAATTAGACGAAATTATTGTATAGAATGCGGCGGAATGGGATCGGTGGACCGGGTACGGATCATCATCGTGTTTACGTCTCGTCGATAAAAAATACAGAAAATTGCCTTTGGGAGATTAACAGCGTGGCTCTCATCGATTATCTCGCCGGGTTTATCCGCCTTTTGTCCTTGTTATTATTATTTATTTAACGTCGAAATCTTTGTTGTGTACGCGAAAGTAATTAGGAAAAGCGGCGGTACGCGTAGCACATTCCTAAAGGGTGATTAATTGTTTTCTTTTGAGCTTAATGGGTTCTATTTACTTTCGTGATTAGCTGAAAAGAAACAGATGACGGGGCGTATTCGCAGTAGGATGGGGGAGTAAAAGAGAAACATGTGAAACAAGCCAAATTCCATTTGCGTATATAATATTCCAGAGTTTCTAAATAATATCATATTGTTGCTTTCAGTTTCTAATTAGTCATAGTTGATGTTGCTCTTGCCACTACCGCTCAGTAGGGCATATTAATCAATGACATAACATGCTCAATAGCCTTCCAGAAATATACACAAGGAAATAATTTAGTGAATGTTAAAATTAAAATACGAAAATCCTCTTTTACCTCGTACCGTGTTCTTGTTTACATTGGAACTACTTTCAGCAATATACCATCATCAGCCAAAACCTACATATATAAGTATATTGTTATGAAAAACTATGTTTTACATTACAGCTTGGCACCCCTGTATTTTTATTATTGGTAAGCCAATTGATTCCATATTTTTTTAAAGCATAGAGCTGCTTCAATAACATTTTTGCATGATTGGAACATTTACATACCGTCATCCATTAGCCTACTGCGATCAAGTATTACAAGTAACAAATCTAAAAAATATAGTAGGCCTTGTTTAATCTCACAGGCAATTGTGAAAATCGTTTTAGAACCATCTGAAAACCCTAAAATCAAATTTATTTGATGCAATATTAAAATTACTTCATTTTAATTTTTACTTTGTACATTAACACAGTTAGTTCTTTTGCCTACAAGCTACTATTGAAGGTGCTCGAACACATTTGTTTAATACGATTACAAAGATTTTTATTTCAAAGCGGTACATTCAAAAACTACAATAATATCAAGATTAGTTGAGCAGCCGTAACATTAATACGGTGTTCTTACCTAATAATTAATATATCGATATACGGAAATAGATTTTTCCAATTTGCACCAAACTCCATTATTGCCTAATGTTCAAACGACTTTCTGATATTTCAGCCAGTGTTTCGCAGTTGCCATGAAGTTCTGCTATTTTCCATGTAAAAATCTAGGGGAGTTATGTCCCCCTTGATGAATCCATTCCATCCAACAAATCGCGAACAATTCTAACATTACGAATTGGCACGCCAGCTAATTGCAGGTATAAACCTCTTCTTACTACTAATGGTACGATTTGAAAATCGATATTAGGGAAACCAAAAAACCGTTGTGTTGTAACATCAAATGGACTAATAATTCTGTAATTTAAGATTGTGCGCCAAACTTTGATCTTCTGAGGATAGTTTTCAGTTTATATGCTTTAAGTTTGTGCCACTCAGCATATGTTGCAGTGCAATCCTACATACTCGTATCCTAGGATTAGCACGTATAGTGTCTAAGATCACCTCATCTGCAGCAGGATGACCAATTCTGTTTTTATTTTATTTTTGAAGTCTAGATTTAGAAACGCTACCAAGATCATTATTAACACTTGGATTGAATTTAGCTGCTTCTCTGGATGAATGATGATTATCAACCCTTGTCAGCAACCGACAACAAGCATGTATTCGGGCGACTTCACAATATAGCACTGTAGTAATGTGTAAAATAAAAGGTAAAAGCGCAACTTTAATTTAACATTCATATTGCATAAAACAATACTCAATATTTTTAACCAAAATTACATGTTCAAGTTTTTTAATGGCCCTAGAATGATTTTCGCTACCGCTTTTGTAATTAAACAAAATAATGCTAAAATAATTTTCTCTTGGTATTTTACCATTATTTTTTTTTTGGTTATTCCTTCTAGGCATTTTCTGATATGTTCTAGCAGGCTAATTGTTAATAGTACGTACATTTTCTAATTATACAAAGATATCATTAAAAGATACAAGGATGCCAAGTGTCGAGCTGTAAAGTAAAATACATTAAATTTTATCTATATATTGGCGTATTATATCACCGTAGACTGCTGATGATGGTATATTGCCGAAACTAGTTCCAGTGTAAGTAGAAATTTTGTAAGGTGTACCTTTATTTTAACACTACTGAACCTCGCAGCATGAAACCTGCAAATTTAGTGAATGTTTTACCGCTACTCTTGTAAAACTGGATTTAAATATATTTTGATCCATAATGGAGCAAAAAAATAAAAAAAATAAAACAATCACTCACAATTGTTTCGATTCTGAGGTCTCGCAATTAATTTATTGCTCCATCGGAGAATGCCAAAGTAGTTGTCAATTAGCAGCAAAACTGAAAACTCTCTTTACACGTATTTAGACGTCTAGAATCGTTCTCTTCGTTTTAATTTACTAAAATTGTCTTAAATAGTTTTTAAATTGTTAACTTTCTTTAAATTTTTACAAATCTCTAGATGTAATAGATTATTCTGTCCAGTTTTATGTTTTTCTTCCAATTGACATTCACCTTGATGTTCTGTGATAAAGCAGTAAGTTAATTGCGAAAAGTTAGACTCTTTTGGCTGCCACTATTCACCCTACGTGGACCTAACGAGTACAGTTGTACTTCTTCTCAGCTTAAATATATAGACTTTACTTTTTAAAATAAACAAATGCTTATATTATCCCAAAACTTTGATACTTTATGATTTATGTATAATTCAATGGCAACCATATTTAAGTTTAAGAAGATTAAGTTAATAACGTTTAATTAGCCAACAACCTAGTTAACTCCCAAAAAAAGAAGATGAAAATGGGATATACTGTTTCAATAGATTTTATTAACAATACTATACGTAAATGACGATTAATAGTTATCTAAAACTAAACTTTTGGACTAAAGTTTTGGATCACATATGCAATTAACAATGACTATATAAATGAACAGATGCTACTCAAATTACAAAGTATTCAGCTAAAGAATAGAATCGGTGCAACAGCGGTAAGTTCATGTACTAGCAGTACTAGTTTGGTCACAGCTATTGGTAATTTATTATAGATTTTGGTTCCCATAAAACAAGGACAATTCTCAGATAGGTTGAGATTGAGATATATTTGCTTTGGCAAAAGTGGACTAGTTCAGCTTTGAGTCGAACGAGTGTTCCATTTGTGTTTGTTTCTATAAACATAGACACATGATTCTAAAATATAACAGGCATGCCAGCGGTAATATACCTGGTTTTTCAAATATAGGTAGACATGAATCTGTTTAGCTCTCACAATACGACGCAAAGCTCGTTTTTGTGTTTTGAAAACTTGCAATGCGGAGGAATAGTTTAAAATACTGAGTCTCAAATGCACTTACATCAACCAACATGGTTCATGTAAGTGGAAAAATCTTAGTTGATAAAAAGCTCTCGTTTAATTTACCACACAGGTTTTCACAATGCGACTTCCAAACTATATGTGATGCGAATTCCCAAAAATTTCGTCTCATATACAAGGTTTAAGTAATACTGATTATATAAGGTATAGATTTGCGTTTACAATCCTTCTTCTTACCTACGTCGAACCATAAATGAAGCTTTTCTAAGAGTAAATTAATAGCTTGAATTTCATCTTCTTCTAATTGGCCATTTGCAATTGCAGAGGCATCATCAGCATATACAATAATAAAGTAATCAAAATATAAAAATCAAGTAAACATTACCCCATTATGAAAAGTGCAGCGCTACACAATTGAATGGTTCAGTTTAATTAAGACTGATTTTATATATATGGGTTACGTTTTGTGGACAGTTTGCAGATTACCTGCAACTTTTGTTGGAGCAAATTGAAAAATCTAACAATAATTGGTTCAGTTGTCAATAAAAGAAACATCGATTCGTAGTTGACCAGAGCAGCATATCAAAATTATGGCCACAGTGACTGAAAGTGTTGCTGAGAATTCACCGAGCGGGCAGATTCAAAGTTGACTCTACACTAGATATAAATGTTGCTCTTTGCACTTATCAAGTTCAATTGATTCAGAAACTAAGCCTGTAGATCATGCATATCGGCTTGCGTCCACCAACTTCGGATTTAAAAATGATTGATTCTTCCGAAAAAATCCTGTTTAGTGATGAAGCGCGTTTTCATTTGGATGGGTATGAGAATTCTCACAATTATCGTGTTCAGGCTGTTGAGAACCATCAGAAAAAAAAATGCATCCAAAAAGTGTACTTGCTTGGTGTGGGTTTTGAAATGGGTGGAGTGTGTCACATTTCCTCGAGGGCGGAGTCGGCAATATAGTTGCAGTTAATGGCGACCGTTATCGTAACATGATAAAAGGGTTTTTGTGGCCTGTATTGGTCGATATAAATCTGCCATACAGCACAAGAAACATTGCAGTTGCTACAAGTGAGATTTCCAGGCAGTGTTATCGCATGCAAGGGCAACTAGAATTGGCCGCATCGGGTTTTCTTAAGTCTCACGTTTATTCCGACATCCAATAACAGTTAGTGAGCTTAGGGATGCCATTTTCACCAATTTCACCATTGGTGAAATTAAATGGCAAATGTCGTCGAGATTTTTCCTAAAAGAGCAATACCGTACGTACAAAGTCGTGGTCGCCATTTGTTGGAAGTTCTGTTTCATAACTAGTGGGAGTTTTATTGCTTTAAGCTACATAAAAATAGTACAGCTTTTTTCTAAAGGAGCAAGTGTTGCGCTCTTATTCGTGCACTTATTAGAAATACTATTAAATAAATAATGTACTTCTCGGTGACCATTAAAAGTCGCTTTATGTTCGGTTACACACAATATATGCAAGGATGATGTTTATTATAGTTTTTGTTAAATAATATATATAAATAGTAGAGATTATATTCTAGATTATATGTATATAACCTCTTTCCGACGGTACACCATTATTATTTTATTTACTCCTATAAATATAAACAAGAGATCCCACTACAAAATTCAAATTGGATGTTACGTAACTATCTCTTTATACAATTTAAAACAGAATACTATCTCTCGAAAAATAGTTTCCTCAAAAACCTTAAACCATAATTAACGTCGGGAACAGATACCCTCTATTTTTATATTGAATGATTTTACTACCTGCTAAACGGTTGTTAGACGGATTAACACTTCAGTTGGTGTTGCCAGCAGCGCCCGTTAATTGACGTCCTGATGAATTATTAGGGCTTTCATGCCAGACTTGTGCTTCCGAGTTCGAATTTAATTGAGTGGCGACTACAAAAGGGCTGCAGAGAAACTGCTGTCCAATTACGAACGGCCACTGCGACGGCCAAGAGGCTGCCAAATGTTCGAAAAGCAGCTCTCGGCTCAAAATTAGACTCAACTGACGAGCGGAGAAAGTTAAAGAGCTTCCGACGGAAAAAAATCCGAACAACGTAAGAGAAAATTATATTACATCTGCATTTGTTGGCAGTGGGCCGCTCTTAAAGTTTTTAAATTTTATTGTATGCCCGGAAGTTAGAAGGAATTCGTATTACATGACCTGATAGTGCGCTGTAGCGGCGCAGCTAAAAAAATTGCCTCGGGCCAGAAAAGCGGTAAATGCTTTTTTATTCTACGTTTTATTTAGCGTTGGAAAGAAATGCCGTAACATGGGTTTAATTCTTGATAATACGCTAACTGTGAACCATCATTTTGCGCCGTTTTTACTGATCCATTTTCACGTAACGGTCAACATATGATGACTGAATATTTAAAATGTATCACAAAGAAAGATTCGCGGGGATGTTCCTTCATAACATTGATGAAAATGAGTACGTTAGTGTGGTGGAAGCGTCACTTAGTGTTTTGTGTTTATGTTGCAATAATTTTCCAAATAAAATTTTACGTCGATCCTTATTTTGACCGTAGTCGGCCAACGGTTGGAAATGAGGATCGACGTGTCGTCGAAACAGTTGTCCGGATCGATTAATTAAATTTATGTGGTGCGGAGTGTGTGGATTCTTTTGTATTGTTTAGGTGTCTTACATAGTTTCTCGTTAAACCATCTAATGTTCTTAACATTATCTGTTTGATGTTTTATTACGATAGAAAGGTCAAGTTTATTACGCTGCTAATGGTCTCTAAAAACATCTCAATTCCAATATCCAAATTCAAATATGAATCTTTAACAAAGGACCAATCAAGATTATTTAGTATTTGATACAGACAGAAAAGACCAACTTGCGTTGTTGAAGCATAGCTAACAACAGCTTTTATATTGTTTTACAATTAAAATGAGGCAGTGAAAAGATATTGATGTTTAAATTAAAGTTTGCATTTGTCAAAATTTTCAGAAAGAAAGTAATTTCCCGACGTTAATGCATCCTAGCATGCTACACCATTTCACTGACATTTAAGAGAAATATGCAAGACATCCGTAGTAAACAGCGAAATAAGAAAATCCGCTTCTAATTCAAAGGTGCGACGAAATTGATTAAATATTAAATGAAAACAGACCTTTATCGATAGTATTTGCACCAAAGTTTCCAATAATATTTTAATTACTTCTAAACAGACTATTAAACGTAGATCACCGTCGTGAAAGGACCCGTATTCTAACTCACGAAGAATATTTTTATCAAGCTTCCGTAATTTTGCTGAAAAAGGCTACAAATTCTACATCTCGGGCGTATATCTTGAGAGCCGTATCAATACATCTTTCACCTTTTCAATAAAGGTTGGGTGCTAAAGTCGTTCTTCAATTGGTAAAAACCGTCAATTGAAAATAGTTGCTTATATTACTGCTTTCCCGGTTGCAGACGTCGCTGTAAGATATTTAGCCTCCTGCCGAATATATTTCCAGGGCTTATACCGTGCAACTATAAATCGTATTTAATGTTCATCGATTTTGACTTACCATTCGTCGCTGCAGAATAGGATGCATTTACGACCCTCATTGCAGCTGAAAATTGCTTGGATTTGGAATAATTTATGATCGTTGTTAATTCGTAAAGCAAAAATGGCGAAATCTTGCAGATATTGGAATATAGCAATACCACTGGTAGCTGTAATTTGTAGATATACAGTGTATCCTCAGATGGAGTTGACAAAAGGAAAAAACCTTTATTATTCATTTTACAAGGAAGTTATTCATTAGGAAAAATTATTTTAAAGTTAAAGAAACCGAGATCAGATGTACAAGATGATAGCAAATTAAGAAAACTTAAAAGGTGCTTTAAGAGAAAAGTGCTACTATTTACTGTTTTAAACAAAATACTTATAGAAGAAAGTTGTTTGTAATCCAAAATTAAACTCGAATGCAAAATTAATAGTCGGAATTTTATTCTTTTAAGTTAATTTATGTTACATAGCGTGCCATTTATAGTACGAGGATTTATTAATATCGATTGTATGGATAGCACACTACATTTTATACTTTGGATTGTAAATAATAACGAACTCATAGTTTCCTCCAAAATCTACACATCTCTCCATTTTATTAACAAATGCACCATAGATTCTATGGATCTACATGATTTAGGTCATCTGAACAAACCTTTTGTTTTAAAACAGCCCATAAAAAAAATAATTGGACTTCTCCGAAGTAATTTGTGTCAAGTGTCAAGAAATGGCAACAGAAAATCTTCCAAAAGACACAGATAAACATGCGGATTTAAATTTTCATCAATAAAATATGGAGTGACGATTTGATCATAAGCAATTCCACGCCAAACATTCGCCTTGTGAAAACGTTGAATTCGGTTGCGACTGACAACTTGGTTTTTTTTAAGCCCAAAAGAACTATCTTATGATGAAGTATCACTCTTCGTGCAAATGGTTGATTCATCAGTAATAAAGAACATTTACTGAAAACTATCTACAAGGTAATTTTTACTAACCCGCAAACAAAACTCTAATCTCGTCTCTTCATTTCCATGTTTGAATGTTAGTTCAAAAGACAGACGTTTGTTTCCTTTATAAATTCTTTTTACTTACATATTTGCAATCTTTGCCTAAAAATAATTTCTGAGTGTCTGTTATTGGTTCAATTGCCAAAACTGTTCTTGCATCCTCTTCATTGTATTGTTTCTTAGTTTTTGTAATGTCTGAAACAAATCCAGTTTCAACTTTTGTTTACCAATTTATGTAATGCAATAATTCAGGACAGATCTGGTCGGGCAATTCGGGTATCAATAACTCCACTATTACCAATTCAACGATTTGTACAATATCCAGTTGTTTTTAATTAAATTCCTGTTAAACGTAAACATTACGCGGTTTGGTAAATAATCCATTCTCGACCAAGTTTCTACCGACATCTAGAAAAATGCCACATATCTAGTTTGTAATGAATAACAATTGAATGTTTGGCAGCTTGAAATTTGATGGTTACATTAAAATATACATGTAGATGTACATGGTTGAAATCAGAAAGAAAAGCTCTTTCTGACGGTATCAAAATTCAATGACGCCCATAAAAAAAGAACGTTGACAAAAATTTCGACTACACATTAGATAGGAGATCAAAAGTGGTGTCGAGAATGTGTTTTTAGTTTCTCTCTGCAAGGACAAATAAAGGTACTGGAAATAAAAGAAGAAAATTGGCTTCCTTGATTTTTCTTTTAATCTCGACCATCATTTGTTACATGTTAACTCTCTCTCCGGATTCATAACAAACACAAGACATAGCAACTTTGTTCAATTCAACCCTCTATCCAACAATAAGCAAGAGCGAGGGTGGAAAATTAATTAGCCTGTATATGTATTTTAATTCCTAAAACAGTATTACTTACTGTCGAGTTTTGGAGAAGGCAACAAATAAAAGCGAAATACGGTCACGGGAACATATCTAGTAAATTAGCTGGTCCCGCAAAAATTTAATAAAGACGAGAATTTTTAAAAACAACTGGTTGTACTAAACTCTTGGTTCCGTCGAAATTACCACAATTACTGCTGCAATATCCAATACAAATACTTCTGTGTAGGTTCTAAATTACAGAGGACTGTGCTAAATGAAAAGCTACTAATAGTAAGCCCTTTCAGTATTATCTCGGCACACTGGGATAAACGCATCGTAAAACTCTTCAACTTCTAGGAAAGAACTTCGTAGGAAAACCAAAAATTAACGCCGCTCTCCTTTACAAAATTTCGTTTTCTTTTTTCAACATTTGCATTATTAAACGTAAACCATGCACATATTACGGTCTATTTTTTGCTCAGCGTAGCCGATATCGATTCTTTCTTAGGATACTTGAAAAATAGCGCGATACGACAAGCCAAATGCCACTAATTTTCCATCATATCGCATCGCTGTATTAAAAAAAAAGGAATCTCATAAGAAAGCGCTGTACTAGAAGAGGCTAGAGCTTTATCGAGGTTGAGAGTCTAAAGGCCAACGCTTACACTAGGTCAATAAAGAAACCCCTTTTACAGAAAAACGACGACATTCTTCGAGCTTGCAGGAAATTTACATTATTACTATGCACTAATATATTCTAATACTTCAAAGTATATTTACCAAAAGAAAACAATCAAGTAATACTATAATAATGAACAAAATTGTTCCATTGTGTTACATTAGCTTTACGTAACGTTGTATGGACAAGTGCAGCGGAAACGCATAAGATGATCAAATATTCCAGGTACCCTGCAAAATTCACCATATTATTGGAAATTTTGAAATGGACGTTTGTTCTACATCAACTTGCCTACAAAATGTACATGCGACACATGACATTTGTCCTAAACAAGAGTGAAGCAATTAATCAACGACATTTATACTGCACCTTGCAATTGTGATAATTATTATATTAAAAAATACTATATGAAAAGTCGCAGTCATGTGAGGAGACCTTCAGCCTAATTGCGCTTTGACAGGGCCAAACTTCAATTCTTCAGCGGCCTACATAACCTCGGGTCCCTTCGTCTTCTTCCTGGTACTTCATTAGGCAAATCTGTCTGTAGCAAACAATAATTCCGGGGAAATGGCAATGTTCTTCTTCACTCTTTCCTCACGCGCTGTATGTTCTTTTTTAATGCAATTTCTTTCAAACATGCAGGGAATAAACTCTAAATCACCAAATGAAATATTACGAACAAGTCGTCAACTTCAATAGATTGTCTGATTTCTGATATTCGCTAATGCCACATAGTTATGTGTTAGATCGTCAACTCATATGGTACATTACAGGCTTTAATATGGTATTTTAAAGAAATGAAATGTAATTGACGGCGCTACAATCCCCATCGCCCACTTACTTCGAATCATCTTTGAGTGAAGGCATATTTGGCTAACAATAAGTGATTCATTTTAAAAGTACTTTAATGTGTACATAAGTATACAAAATTTTATTTCGTACAAAATTACTTCAAGGAGGTTTTAATATGTGACGACATCATAGTGGGGGCGCATAAGCGTTAAATTTTATCAAGTTTTTACTTGAAATTTTAGGTGATACTCCGTACAACCTTGAACATTATCTTTTATTAAGTAGTTTTCAGCTAACATTTTTGATACTAAAATTGAATTTGATATTCCCTTCCTAAAGGTAGGCTAACCGGCAAGTTATACCCCAGCCTCTATATACACTGCCGTTCAGTGAAGTTCGGTCATACTAAAAAATATATTATATCACACTGTATACAATTATTAATACATAAAATTAGAAAAATATTAAGCATATACTCTTTTCTAAGGGATTCAAGCCATGAATTATTATGTAAAGTAGAAATATTGCGACAACCACAATAAAATCCCTTTTATTATCATTCCAAGAATTTCTCGGAAGTCCCGATCTTTTGAAACGGGTCGTTTGGGGATTATTAACGAACAATACATTTAGGAAATATACCGCAGTATCATTCTTGTTTATTTATCACAGGCGTAAAGATATAAATTTGCTTCATTTTACTGTTAAACGTGTGTTGGTGTGCATCTGTCGTTTTTGCGCGAAAGCTTTAAGAAAATTTACTTCAAAATGGCACGTGGCAAGCCTACCACTGTAGAAAAACGTTCACGCCTTATTACGTTGTTTGAAGAAGGATATTCGGGGAGACAAATTGATGAAAAAATAAATATGAGAAGTTCAACAGTAAATGACATCATAAAGTGATGTCGGACAACTGGAACTATAGAAAATCGTGTTCGTCCTGGAGTATCTAGGAAAACAACAAAAGCTGAAGATTTGAGAATTGTATTATTAAGCAAACGCAATATAAAATTAACAGCGCCACAAATAGCAGCCGACGTCAATCGCGGCCGTGAAGAACAAGTTTCGGCGAGTACGGTAAATCGTCCATTTCAACAAGTGGACCTTCATGAACGCATTGCCATTCGAAAACCCTTATTACGTCGGGGCAACGGAGCAAAACGGCTACAGTGGGCCCGTTATCATCTAGATTGGTCGTTAGATGATTGGAAACACGTGCTTTGGAGTGACGAGTCAAAGTTTGAGGTTTTTGGGCAAAATCGACGAGTTTATGTCCGAAGATCTAAAACGGAAAAGTGATCCCGAAGTGCATTGTGCCTACAGTGAAGCAAGGGCGTAGTTCTGTGTTAGTGTGGGGATGTTTCTCCTTTGCTGGGACGGGAGATTTATGCAAAGTGCAGAGTGTAATGAGGAAGGAAAATTATTTTGCAATACTCCGGAATCATGCAGTGCCATCAGGATTGCGTATAATAGGCCGTAACTTTTCATTCATGCATGACAACAACCCAAAACACACTGCGTTAGTGTGTAAGAACTATCTGAAGGAGCAAGAAGAACAGCACACTCTGAAAGTAATGACATGGCCCCCACAAAGCCCAGATTTGAACCCTATAGAGTTGTTGTTGGATGAACTAGACAGGAGGGTCCGAAAAATATGCCTTCACAAGAACATTTACGGAATATTCTGCAACATGAATGGATTAATATTCCACTATCCGTTTTAACAAAACTTATCGAAAGAATGCCTAGAATAGTTCGAGCGGTGATTAACAGCAAAGGAGGTTTTTTCGACGAAAAAAAAATATAATGTTCAGTATGTTATATTAGGCCAGAATAACTTTTTATTTATTTATTTTTGTCTTTTTTACCTGTACATACAATAAAATTGCATTTTGTTTTTGGTTTCGTTTGTTTCTGTAACCTTTTCATGTTTTTTACCAACCGATCGAACTTCTCTGAACGGCAGTGTACATGCCTAAACGACCTCACACAAGAGAAAAATGTCTGCTGACTTTAGTTACATCTTTAACTATGTAACGAAAAAAGGTAACGTCTTACAGACTTAGACATTATTACTTTTGTTGGAACACGAAATAACTAAGCATAATCTCAAAAAGTTCATACCTATTTTGATGTTGTATATCTCTACATACATCTGCGAGTATGATTGCCTAAGAATACGTAGTTTGTACTTATTTGGAGTGGTGCAAATTAATTTAGGTATTGATTCCGCTAGCAGCATCATTATAAATACAAGGAGAATGTAAGCAAAGTTAAGTTTGAAACGTGAAGGACGGTAGCACGAAAACTGCCGTAGCTATTGTGAATTTACATGTAAACGCTGCTAACTCTTGTACATTGCTAGTACTATTTAAAATAATTATAAAAATAAATTTCCGTTTTCTTCAAGTGCCTACTCTTATACGCCACGTAGTCTAAGAGTACGCGATTTTACAAACGCCTAAAAAATGCCATTATTACAGCCTGTGTAGTTGAACTATGCATTTCATATACAGTCTGTCCCAATCTTCTGGAATTGCGGTTATTGGGTAAATAGTAAAAAGAAATTATTTCTATACGTAACTATTTTGGCTTAAAATTTTGAATCAACAATTTAATAACGACAATGTAGTTTGTTTTGTTTATGATTGTCATGGCCACAAACACTTTAGATGCAATATCCAAACGCAGTATATTAGGCATTAATAATTAGGTGTTGGGATGATTGCCTATTGCACCACATTACCTGCAAATTCAGTAAACAGAGACTATCTAAGACAAAACTTCAACGAATTAATTTTAACAATAGATCAAGGAGAGGACAAGGTTTGGAAAGACGTTTTACGTCCTGGTGCCTGTCATGCAAAACCTTTAGAAATATGAATTGCCTACAGGATACATTTGGAAGAAATATATTGTGCTACTTAAACAAAATCCAATGTTTAAATTTGGCACGAATTTGTGTTCAATATTGAACATCCTGCATATCTTGAAAGCGTGTCTAGATAGAGCTAAGTATATACGGAAGTACTCTGAAATCATGCTACTATGTAATTAGAAAAATTTGTCTGATAATTTTATAATTAAATTAAGATGTTAATTACTATTATAACTTGTAAATAAGTTAGGTATGCACTTCTTCATAATCTTATTCTCTTTCACGCCTTCTGCTTAAGTCGCATATTAACATACAATACACTAAAAATTATGCTAAATACTTTGATGAAGCTAAAACCTCGATCTGGAAAGACAAGTTCCAGACAATCTACACATTTTTGTGGATTTATTTCTAAATTGGTTCAATGGAATAAAAAAATAAAGGTAATGGCGTCAAAAACTTGTTTCCTTCATCAACTTTTTCTAAAGTTTGTACTTTAATGTGTGGTTTGACGGGAGAATGTGGTAGATACACTGAATTTTAAATATTATACACTAGTAGCATGGAGTCTTCTAAAAAATATATAAAAATTAAAATATTTCAAAAACTATAAGCTATAATGGATTTGGACTAAATCGAGCTCTACCAGAACATCCTGAAAGATCAGTTATCAGATATACCGCGTGCAAAACTAATTAGAACATTACTAGAAAGAACTACCTATTATTCAATGTACAAGAGTGCTTCGGTTATGTTTGTGTAGAATATCCATTTTTCATTCCAAAATAAACCAATTTTCACCTCAAAATGAAATCTAGGCGTGCTAAAAATGGACGCAGATGTGCGTACGTGTTTCACGTCCTACATTTATTGTATTGTTCTTGCTTATATCCGTATCCCGGTTTTTTGTTTGCGTGTTTCCAAAATTACCCCTAGAATACAACGTATCTATCAACATCACAATACGCGCGGTAAAAACATCTAATTATAAAGCTGAAAAGAAGCAGAAAGGTCATAAAAAGTAGCATTAATCAAGCAGTCACTGGAATCGAACCATGTGATGGTAGTTTCAAGTACGTTACAGTTGTACAGACTTAGTTTATTGCAAAAGTTACGTTGGATGTTGTCGATAATGTTAAAATTGAATTGATATTTTTTCCAATTATATGAATGTTTAGCTCATCATTTCATGAATTTGAGGTTTTACCGTATCTAATTGAATAAAGAAAATAGACTTTTGGACTGAATGTGAGTTTATAGACCTATAGATTTAGTGTAAAAACAGTGGTTTTTACACTAATTTCTTTATGAGCCTATTCGTACAATTTCGTGGTGCAGGGCAGCTTAAACGCAATACAACCTCTCGCTATTTTCGTTAATATCTTTGAAACACTTTTTCTCGGTTTCTACGGATCTCGTTTAACTTGCTTAAAGGATTTTTGTACTGCCTTTAAAATCCAACTTAAAAAGATAATCGGAAAAATCATTAAAAACAGCATTAATCGTTGCCGGTTTTTGAGTAGACTTTCTGAAAAAGACAATAGAAGTGACGGGATCAAAGAAATTTCAGCATTGTTTGGAGAACAAATTTTTGTATTTAAGATCTAACTGGGGTTTCGAAGATTACACAGTCTTGTTTTGACAATGTCTTTCTACTTGAAGCAAGGCATAATTATAAATTTTGTGTAATCAGTGCTGTCAATTTGGTTGGATTTTCGGATCACCGAAATCAGGTAATTTCATTCTTCCTGCGAAATGTAAAAAATGTGATACAAAACAAATTATCGCGTTCACTGAGTGAAAGTAATGTAAATGAGCTCTTGCGTGATGTGTCTGAAAATGATTAGTCGGAGGTCTAAAGGGACAACAGAGAGGCTAATGAAAATTTTAAAGATTTTTTTGACTGTGCTTTTGAGATATTTTGTTGCTCATTTCGCGAGAAAGGAAGCTGCAATCAAACCTATTAGCTATGAGAGACCAACTAAACCACCTAAAGAAATTTTAAATCTTAGAAGAATAATTAGTTATTAAGTCATTTATCATGAGTCAACTTTTGAGATGCGTGTCAACCAACTACCCATGATATCATTTTTAATGTTGGAAGGGTGCACGCCCATAGAAATTTATAAGAGCTTGAAAGCTGTTTATGGTAACAATTATATGGATGTGAAAATGGAAATTATGGTGTTTAAAAACAGCGATCAGTACCAATGATGCATGAGATGAAATCAATATGCCCTGATTCGCGGTAACCGCTGGATTCCGCAAAAAGAAATCGTGCGCTAATTAACCATTACTCAAGAAAAAGTCCATTACATTGTTCAGATGTTGAATTACAGATAAAAATTGCACCAGATTGGTCCCACGACAATTAACGCGTGTCACGAAGGAACAAAGAAAAACACTTGTTAAGAATATCTTAATCCTTATCGACGTGATGGAAATGATTTTCGTATGAACTTCACTACCGGGGACTCACCATTGTAACCCCAAAAATAAACAGCAGTCGGTGAAATATCGTCGTCGTGCTGCACCATATGTACGAAAATTTACCATCAGCACAGAAAGTCATGCTCACCATTTCCTGGATGCAAATGAAGTCATTCATAGCGAATATTTACCGATAGGATCAACGAGTATAATATTCACAATCACTAAAGAAACGTATTTTGCTCCCAAAGCTGAACTAAGTATTGAAAGATCAACATTTTTCGCCAAACACTGAACTTCGGGCTAGTGTTCGCAATTGGATCAACAACAAACAAGAATGGCTTTTCAAGCATGGAATGAAGAAATAGATTCGCCGTTTGAAACAATGTGTTCCGCTAAATGGTGATTATGCGGAAAAATAATTATATATATTGTAACGGTACAATTTTCAGACCATTTTATACCTCCTGGTTCTCCTCTTTTTCCCTTCTTTTTGGGGGTGGGAAAGAGATAATATATTAATTAACATTAACAAATGAATAACTTAATTTCTGTGCATCTTCTTTATATTCTAAATCTGCATATCTAATGTAATATTTTCCTACAACAATTTCAAGGATAATTTCAGTCGTATTTCAGTTTCTTTCTAATTGAAGTTGTTATGTCTATTGGTAAAATGTAATATTGTCGATTCTGTTAGGTGTCGTAGAGTATTGCAGTATCAGTCTCTGTATTGCATTCATTACGCTATTGGAAAAAAACCATGTCCGTTTGAAATCTCTTCGAAATATATAAGGCTTGCGGAATCAAAGCCTATCTGCCAGCAATAACTTTTATATCTGGTTTTGCTTACATTGTTGGCATCAAGGGGATGAATACATCATACGATCTGTTAAGAGAAAACACGTAAACGTTATACTTAAATATAAATCTTTGGTTGTTTTAGAAAATTAATAAGTTATCGCACAGACCTAACAAAAATGTCAGATTTAACAGCAGCGGATCTATCTGTGCAAAGAGAAAAGCGTACAGCCGTTCTATGTTGCTCCTTAACCGGCAACATTCAAGAAAAATGTGATTTAGGCTATCTCTCAGCATCACATAGACACTCGGACGTGTCAACTATATTTATTTGATTTATTTGATGTGATTTATGTAGGTGGGGCGGGTACCTTCCATAACCAAATTTTATTCTTGCGATTGTCGTTCGGTAATTATTTTGAAAGGTATAGATTATCTAAATTTGCCGTGATTAAACAATCTCTGTCGCGAATAAAAAATTAAATCAATCAATTTGTCACAAGATGTCAGTACATGAAACTGCTAAATATTGTTTTCCCTCCATACATTGGGCAACAAAATCACGATGTGCAGATTTGTATGTCTATCTTAAGATTGCACCATCATAGTTTGATTATATTTACTGATGGATCCAAAACTAATAATGGACGTGGATGCGCTTTTTATTGTTGTAACAATGAGCACAGAAAACTTTTTAGACTAGATTTAGACGGATCAGTGTTTACTGCAGAAGCCATAGCCACTTTAGAGGCAAATCGTTATAGTGCCACTACTAATTTTAAGCAGATAGTTTTAATGTCCGACTGAGCTAGTGTACTAGTAGCCCTTTCTTCCTACAGGTCAATTACCAAATGAAATTATATACTGTTAGATATTATAAAAGCTGTTCTTAATTTAAAAGTGTTCAACGATTAAATTCTATAATTGATACAAAGTAGAAATCACGATTGGTGGGTTAATAAGATAGGGAAAAGTTCGAGTACATAACCTCTCTAAACTAATTGGCCGATAAGAATTACCTCTAGGTGAGCGCGTATCTGGCAAGGTGAGCCACAATGGGAAGACGATAGGAGCCAACAGGACGTAGGTAATACGTTTCCTCGCTCCGGACGGCCAGCTGATGTCCAACGCTTCCGGTTGTTCCTCTTCAGCTTCCCCCACCTGCAGACACACCACCGCTTGAGATGTCAGAGATTTACGAGCACGTACCGAGGACATGCGCCGCTAAAATCAAAAAATAGACAACAAGACTGTAGAGAATACACCAAAACGCATACATACTACCGCTTGCTGGGAAGGTTACAGCATACATGTTCGCAACAAGAGGTAAAATCAAATATTAAGGCTGACTGATTCGAGGAGACGGGATAGGAAATGGAACTATTTTCTATGTTGTATAGCAAAAGAAGGCAATCCATGGGGGCGGATTAAATAAATCGTACAACACATGTTAGGCAGCTTCTTACATGATCGAAACGAAAATGCTGTGGCGTTGGTTAATTTCGCTAAACTTTACTCGAATCCGAACATAATATGGAGCATAGCTTCTAAGTTCAAAATTAACTTGCAAAATATTTGTATTGACACTATTTCTTTTCAAAACCATTCAATATTGACACGTTTGATTGTAAACACACCAACATAGTTTTGTATCGGATTTGTTTATTTCCATTTACGCAATACTGATCATTAATGGTTATTCTACTTATTTCCAATTTTTGGATTCTTTAAGAACAAGAAAAAAAAATGCAGATATTTGTGATCATTAACAGTCTATTTTTATTTAGATTTTTATAATTTTTATAAAGAAGTTCTTTGTTGTTTTTGCATCTGCTCTGCTTTTCTTCAAATAGTAATAAATATTACAATATTGTTGACAAAGCTTAATCAATCGCCTATTTTGATAAAGTATTTTATTTAATATTGCCAAGACTATAAAGGTGCTTGTAAGCATGCAACAGAACACAGTAATGTAATATCGCCACGTATCAAGTGCGGACGCTACTCGTCAGCAGCGTATCATAGCGTCCCATCAGTCGGTCTTTCGCCGTGGCATCGACGAAGACATGTTATGTACGAGTTCTCGCTACATCCAACGTTTAGCCGCTGCCTGCACAGGATAGTATTACCAATACTGGCAGAGACATGGCAATAACACTGTCCTGATAATATCTTTGCGTTGTGTTGCAACTGTCTGCCTACAGATTTGAAAAATGCGATTAACTGGAGAATAATTTGTAATATTATTTTACCCTCAGGCCATAATACCTTTACTTTAAGTCTTTTGTAAAGATTACTTTTCATGTTCTGTAAATATCCAATTGCATTTCTAAATAAAATCAACGATGTTGCCCAAAAAATCAGATTACCGCCATTTTTATAATTTATAAGCTCAAATTCACATGAGCTGATGAGACAATAGTCACGCCAGCGATTATAGTTGTTTATTTATTTGTATTTATCGCCGACAAAGTATCTACGAACGAAGGTCCAGGGTGATAATCAAGATACACAGACAAAAACAGATTTCTTAGGGAAATAGTGTTTTCCGAGCTATCGTAAGATCTGGATAACTTGAAATTGAGAAGTTTGAACTATTTATTTTGAAGCGATCCCAATCTATTGGCATGTATTGCATACAGCGGACTCCGGATAAGGGCAGTAAAATTTAGCTTACTCTAAACAAGCGAGTGGTATAAGAATTTTATTAAATTGATTAATTGGAAATGTTTAGATCGAATAAGAAAGCTGAGCATAGGATGACAATTTGAAGAAATATGATCGAAATGAGAGGAAAACCTCGTTTTCCTATTTAGGTTTTTCATTTCTTCTACTTGAAACAATGTCTGCGAGTTAATATTACAATCATAAGAGTAAATGCTGTGACTACGAGCGAATGAATCTGTTGGACATCTGTCAAGGTTCAGGAACAATCCGTTGTATTGGCAATAATTACGAAACATTGCTGAGGTCTTGTTGTGCCCTGACATAATCGGCAGGACTTTCAATACGGAAAATCTTTAAATTATCTGCATAAACCAAAGATTTGGAGAATTTGAAACACGTATCAATGCCTTATCATTAACCGTCTGTAGCCAATTGGAGATATAGGATGATATCCATCTCACCATGTATGTCAAGCTCAGGCAACTTAAGCATCAAAATATTATGATTAATCTTATCAAACGCTAAGAAGTCAGTTCACACGTCCGCTTGAAACTGGGCATCCATGGGAGACGATGTATATGACTAGATTGGATTCAATGGATCTACCCAGGAGGAACCCGGGAATAATGCTAGATTTTAAACAGTTCAGCAACAGTAAGCCTTGCATGAACAAGGTGTTTCTGAACCCTGGCAAAAATATTAAGGTTGGATATAGATGTACAGCTGCTTATTAAGCTTTTGTCTCCCACTTCTTTAGATTCTTTAGATTAGAATTACACACTTGTCTGAAAAAATGCATTCCTCACATAAAGAGCAGACGCACATTCTTTGACAAAAAGGGATGACGGTCTGCCATCCTTTTCCCGGACCGCCTCACTTTCCCTCTTCCAGATTATACAAACAATCCTTTGCTAAGGGAGACCCTTCGACCCTGATTCGAGTACAATCATTAATTACGGACCCACCTGCAAGTGGCTGTTGTTGTTGTTTGTATGGTTCAAAACTACTACGAAAGAAATCAGCAAGGAGATCAGCAGTATCAGAAGTCCGCGCAGTTAGATCTTCAAGTTTCACAGCGTTCGGTAACTTTAATTTTTTATTAAAAGACCCAAATCGCCGGAATTGTTTCGGGTTGTTAGGAATATTGTTGTTCTCAATTGTTTTGGCAAAGTTTTGTGAGGTAGTATTAGTTGGTTGCCTACAACGACGCCTACCCAGGCTAAACAAATGGTAACTTTGTTCCACCTTTTATGTAGTTTATTTTTGACTGTATCATTTTTATAGTCGTATAAGTAAAATAATAAGGAACTTAGTTTTGGTTCTTCCCTTACTCACGAATTTGTCTTAAAGATATTATCACAAAAAGGTTCAACGCAATGATCAACAAATTTATCCCAATTAACACTATTCGGTTCCACGTTAAGTGCGTCGTAATCAGCTTTTCTAAAATTAAACATAATATGGGACTTTTGGTTTAACACAACAATCAAGGCTGCACATCGAAGTTTCGCCACTATGTGCTGCTGAATGTCTACAGATTCGGTGGTTGTCGGTCAATTGAATATCAATCAATGAAATCAATTCTTTGGACAAGTAGTTTTGGAAATCAGAGTGACTCTTAAGAAGATATTATTCTAAAACTTTCCCGGAGCCAATAAATTTGGCTTCAGCTTCAAGGGAAATAATTGCAATTGACAAGAGTCGAGTAGGTATTGTTATACAGACGTCTACTTCTCAAAAGCTAACTCAGATACGAACTGCAGCAATTGGTAAACATACAATCATCGCGTCCTCCTATATTGATTCGTTCTACTTTATGTACACTTGATACCCACATCGCCAATTTCCAGTGTTCGACTGCGACCAGCATCGATGATGTAATTGGCAATTACAATTTTGATTTGCGATGCTCGTCATTGTCTCATCAATAAATTGCAGTACCACTCAGTGACTCGTTACTGCATTATGGTATTGAACAAACTGCACGTGTACGTAACAGTTCGTTAACTTCCTCGCTAGATTGGTGGTAGTATATTTTGCAAGTTAACTTTGTTCCGATAGTCGTATAATAAAGCTTAATCCCAAATGTATACATTTTGCGATATTTCAGAGAGTTATGGATCTCCAATTCAGGGTGCTTTAGTAGTGCATTTAACCTTAGAGTTTACTTATTTTATCCGGTGTCATTTTTTTGTATCGGAAAGTATACATTTAATAACTGTCTCGCAAAATATTTAAACTTATTTGCCTGTAAGTAAACAACAGTTTTAACCATAATTGCCTGATTTTTATCAGAATGAATGTTTCGATAAAATGACCCGTATATTTTGGTTGATTTTGAGATAGTTTTGTTGTTTAGTGTGCTATTACTTATCATCAGAATTGTTTTAAATTTGACTGGATTCATCTTATCTCATCAGGCTTAGCATCTTTTTTGGCAAAATTTGATAAAAAAAAATGAAACTGATCTTCGAAGTGATCTTAGTAATAAGTAAGTTATGCATAACCTTCAATCCGCCAAAATTTCTCATTTATTACTGAAATTAAACAAATGTAACCAAAACATATTAGGAGAAGAGAAGGTTTATTTTCTAACTACTAACTGAACTAGATAAAAGCTAAATTTGTGTTATTTAATGGCTTTCATATTTTATCATAATATAATGTTCGTAAATCATACCTCAACTTATGCAAAAATCTCTTGACGACACACATAAGTGGTCCCAAAATCATAGTTTGCAAAGGGAGCCCAACTGTGAAGGAGTGCTTAATAAGGACTAGAGTCTTAAGATTCAAAAGACGTTCTGGTCATATGCAGCAACAATCAGACCCATGATCACCTACGCCTCTTTGATTTGGTGGCTCAGAACAATTCAGAACACAGTGCACAAGCAGCTTCAATAGATGTAATGCGTACTTGTTCCACAGCAACACTACAAGTTCTGCTGGAATTAATGCGGTTTACACATTCAGAAGCAGGCTATATTGAGTGCCTTCGCTCTTTGTAGAATGAAGGGACTACAGCCATAGAATCTTAGAGGGTATCTTAGAATTTTTAAAGACCCCAACAAATTATGTGATGTACATTTGCAAAGGACGCGATTCTTATGCAATACAACCTCATATGGTGATCATTGCAACCCGTACTGAGTGGGCATTCGGTGAGCCTCAAAGAAAAAGATGTATCCTGGCATGGTACATGGACACCTCGAGAATTGAAAATGTTGGGATAGGTACAGACATTAAGGGACCTAAAAAATGCCTACAGGGATATCACTTTGCAGTAGGTCCCATGCTACCAAGGAATAAAGGGTCAAAGAGGCAGCGAACATGTGTTTCATTAGTCGTAACCTCTTTTGGGGTTTTCAAAAGAGTCACATAGAACAAGCAATAAAGACAAATCAGAACAATCAAAAGGCCTCGTACTGGGAATGTGTTCCAAAACAAGTGAAAGCTCTCATATCAGGCTCTCAAAAGACAGCAAAAATAGTGCTATCGTTCCGCAAAGGAGACCTTAGATTTTGAACAGGTCATGTAGTCCTAAAACATCATTTATTTAAACTAGGAAAAGCTGAAGATCAAATTGCATCGTCAGAAGAAGATCTGGAGGCGGCAGAGCTTATTCTATGCAGATGTGTTGCCATCAGACACACGCGACTCATGAGATTCTTACTTCAATGTACTTCCTAAGAAAAACTTTAGTAAGCAATGATCTAAAAATTGCGAGAGACTCATGATGTGATATTCTTGATGATGGATTACTATTTGAGTTATTGTTTGGACAATTTCCATCGTTTACGGGATTAGTATAATCCGACATTTCATCAGTGTATCGACTGTTGTCTTCTGAATACTCCTTAGAAGGGCTGTTTCTTGTTAAAGTCGTTATTTGACGAAGTGTTTCTAAACTTAACTTTATTAATAATCAAAGATTTCAGCGTTAACTACCTTTTCTTGCGGTGGATTTCGATCTCTGTTACCGTCTTCTGTTTTTAGTGCTGTCAAGTACCATTGGTAGACATTCTGTACCCATGTGTTTATAGCACCTAATGTTGTATTCAGGTACGCAATGATCCTTATAAACGAAGTACACAGCGCGAACAGGAAACTAAAATAGCATATGCAGATGACTGCACACCAAGGTTATCAACAACATTAAGTATAGTATAGGAAAAAAATTAGATCAACAACCACGACAACAGAGACAACAACTCACAAAGGTATTTTGTTATCTATATACTTTATAGGTTCTTATCAGAAAGAGCAAAATGAAAAATATCTGTGATGCACTTGGTGGAGACGAAAATGCAAAAGTTTGCTTACTACGATTTTGAGCATTTGTACATTTAGTTTATAAGATTTTAAAGATCCTTCAGTTCGAATTCCTTATGTAGTACGATTATCCAGTGGTACATTGACATTAGCACGTTACGTGCAGTGCGTTCGAGATCGTGAGAGCTTTTCTAGTAAGTTCAGCGCAATCTTAAATCGCCATTGGCATACTGGAAGATGTATGACGAGAGGGTGATGGACAATAAAGCCCTAATAACTTATAAATCTCATTGAGACGGTCAACATACAAAAATAAAATCACGTATCAGGAACATTGCTATCCCGCTGGTTAAAATCAGTGGCCAGTGTTTAAAATCTTGAACATATGGAATCTAAAACAGCATGTCACCAGACTTTTCTCAAAAGTTTATACTGCCTCCGAATATTAATAAGGTGCCACCAGGCTAAATATGCAGAACAACACCGCATCATTAAAGCAAATGAATTTATTTGTATAATTCTGATATCGAAGAATATAGTGGTTGAGTAGGATAAACAATTGAGATGTATTTATATAAATTAGTTTCATCTCAGAAAGAGCTCATGCTCAATTGAAAAGAAGCAATTCTTCCACAGGCAGTACTTAACTCCAAGCATTACATCGGAATTGGATTTGGAAATGGTGATTTAAAAATGTTCTTATGTATTTTATATAAAAACTAGTGAGTCATTAATTCAGTGGTTTTCTCCTTTAAATAATGGATTGTTTAAAGTGCTGTGAGAGAGCTGGCTTTGTCATGATGAAGGAAGGTGCGACGTTATCTTTTGTTTTTTTCTGATTTCATCGATAATTTCTAGCAAACGTTGTATACCATTTAGCATTAACTGTTCTTCGATCCTCCAACAAACGAAACGCAGCCATTTTCCTGGAAGTGTTTCGAGAACAAATAAATGTTGTTGATTTCAATTCATCCAGGAGCAGTCAAATACATCGACATGAGCCCTTTTTGAGCTTGGATCAAATTATGCGGAATCCATGGGAAGCAGATCTTACTCACACCTAAATATTTATGCAAAATCGAATGTACGGCAATCTTCGATATACATACCTAAGGATGACGTTTTTTGGAACAACAACAGATTTTAGTGGTCATTGACGATATTCATCAATTGATGGAAGCACGACCACGACGAAATTCTACAAACCAATTGTTTTCTGATGGTGCTTCATTATCAAAAGTTTACGAAGATATTGGAAATATTTTTGTTATGTTAAGCGTTTACTAAAAGCGTCCAACGAAAACCTTCACTTTTTCACAAAATTACTTTTTTGTACTACTTCAACAATAATAAATGTAAAATTTTAGCGCCAGTAGAACCATCTTATGGTCGTTCGTAAAAACTTAAGATGCTGCCTTCGTAATGATATAACGAATATTTTCATTTTATGGATACATGTCAGAGCTGATCCACTGCAGCAAGTTAATGCCAACATACTTGATAGTTGATAGTGCAAATCATAGATCGTCAGTGTAATAGTTTCTTAAATATTCATATTTATTGTAGCATCTGATACTATGAAGTAAGAGAAGACAACACATAAATTGAGGTTCCAAAAAAAATCACATCGAAACCAGTGCGTACTCAAAAACATGCAACACACCAAAAAGGGAATACAAAAATTGTAACACAGTGACCAATCTAGCATTACAGATCTTGCTCGTCTTCAGAAACAAAAATAACAAGTGTACAGCTATTAAATGTATACTGAGTGCTAAAATCGTGTTCCAATGTATGACTGCATGGTAAATGATGGAGTATAACGGTAACTACGCAAAGTGTTATACGGTGTATTCGGTTAAATGCCGTGTACACGTCAGCCTAAACTGGTGTAAAGATGTCCAACAACAATGATGTAGACAGTTACATAGCAATGACAACATATCAGCAGTATACGTTTAGATACAAAGGGTACTCGAATATTTCACCAAAACAAAAAAAAAAACACTTGACACAGCAAAAATGCCATTAACTACAAGTAATTATAAGTACGAAGCATGATGGTGTAATGTGTAGTCATGTCTGAATGGTGTTTCTACGTTGTCCTCATGAGATAGTTTAAATTACACTAAAAGCACCAACTTGTTAACAACTCAAAAACGTATTACTGTCTCGCTCTCAGTTACCAATAGCTACATCAAACACTTGTTTATTATTTACCTTTGTACGAGTTTGTTGTCAGGATTAAGCCCATGATAGAAACAAATCAAACAGAATAAGTACAAGGAATTTAAAAACATTAAAAAGGAACATATATAATAAGATATCAGCATTTATATTTAACAGAAACAAATACAGACGACGGATTCATGTTCAAAGGTTGAAGGAAAACATACAGATAGCATAAAAAAGGAGCATCATTCACATAGTTTGAATTAGAATTGTAGTAAAACATTAGAGAGTAGTTATGGATGATATCTTAAATATGCGATCATTTAAATTAGAAAACATCTATTTCTTTTAAAAGAATTACTTATTTTTATTTTGCGTCAAATAAATTATTTGATTTGTTATTACCGGAAATAATTTGGCATTCATGTTGTATACTAGGAAAGATATATACTTTTCGACACGGTGTGCAGTCAGATAGCTTTAATTGAACCTTGTGGGCAAGTTCTACCAGAAATTTGCTTCTATTTTTATCAGTTTTCTATATTATCTTCAAATTTCTTACATTAGACATTGAATTCGACTACTTTTACTAGAAATTATTATACGATGCAGCATAAACACTTCAATTGGTACTGAACATAGAGATGTGCTTTAGAAGTGTAATAGTGATACCATTATATATTCGTACTTAACATAAGATTTCTTAAGAAAAATAACATATAATGGATACAGGTTTCAATACAACCCGCACCACAACAGAGCTGACCGGCGTTACATACATATCTCAAACATTATAGTTGGCTGCCTCTTACCAAAAATTAGTAAAAGTAGTACTATATAATTGCTGTTGTTAATATAATGTTGATATTTTACCCATAGACGGAAGTATATTAAGAACAGTGATTTTTACATCTTAATGGGTACGTTAGAGGCCAAATTAATTACTGAGAATTTCCAGATTAATAATAATAATAGTATACATTTACTACCCAACAGCCTAATATCCAATAACAGATAATAGACATTACGTAAATAATGTAGACTACTAAAAAAATTATTAAAAGAAGATTTGACAGAAGAAATTAGCCGCATTAGACGAAGATTATGTCAGAGTTCGTCTCATGGTGTTAGTTCTCGCGAATTGAAGAATGAAATCCTGAGTTCAAACATGGCACAAGAAAATTCTTTCCTTCTAATTTAAAAGAGCAATCGATGTCATTTCGGAATAATTTCCGTAGAAATCTCTCGTACTCAAAGCCTGCATGTTATGCCTTGTTTGTAACCCATCCAGTGGAGCACCTCTTTGAAGCTAAGTTTCATCAACCTTAAATGAAAGGAATTTGAGGAATTTGTGGTGGATGTGACCTAAGCTCAGAAGGTTACAGGCATATAAAGGATACCAAATTAGAGCTGCATATTCTAGTTTGTTCAGTGCAAAGGTAAAGTATGATGAATCCGATGAGGAACAATCTTTGAAGTATTTAATATACGATCCAAACGTGGGTGCGGTATAGAACGAGAACGAGAATAAGTTTTTTTCAATATTCAGTTTGAGGTTAAAACATTCACACCATTCTACTAGCATATCAAGACCCCTTTAAAGTTTACCTCTCATATCTCATCACAAATTGAAAATATTAAAAAAATTGTCTAACCAAGGATAGGTATGTCAATTTTTAGAAGTGTAAAGCACAAATAAATAATGGCCCTAGATTCACTGGGGGACGCGAGAGGTGAAAAGGAAGTCATTGGAGCAATAACCATTACAGGTATCATAACACTTTCTTTGTGTCAAGTACGACTTGAAGAGATTGACTGCAGATGGAACAAAACCGAAAGAACTCAGCTTCGATAACATTTCATTGATCATGTCAAAAACTTTGGACACCCACTTAGCAAGACTTCGCCAATGAATTGGAATATGGTCGCCAAATTTGTAACTGTAGATTTGCTAAGGATGAAACTAGGTTGATCTGAGGCAATAAATGAAAGGGTATTATTGTAAATGCAAATATATAATACCTTCTCATATAGTTTTATAAAACTGTAGAGAAAGGCCTGTAATTCAATAGAAGTACACGATTACCCTTACTGGGATAATATTGGCGGTTTTTCAACGTTGGGGGAAAATACAAGATGTAATAGAAAGACTAATAATTGTTAGGAGAAGAAGCCATTAATGCAATCAATCCATCATCACTGACCAGTGAAAAAGAATAAAATATGAGATTCTAATCAGAATGAGCTGGAGAGGTGTTATCCTGTGGGTTGCGTGCTGAAGAAAACATATTAGCGACAGCATGAGTCGAACATATTTAGAATATGATTGGCAAGAAACCGTATAATAACTTTGACTTTAACTGAAGACTATGCGGAAAGGAACAACAATTACATGAGAAAATTTGTACATTGGTACTAAGAACCTGCAGAAAAGGGGAGATCTTGAACGAATGAAAAACGGCCTTGGTAGCTTCGGTAACACCAAAGAACAAACAAAGTACTAACGACTATATTAAAAAAAGTAATACAGAAACATATTACGGAAACTACCAAAGTATAAATTCATTTATACCAACAGCTTTGTTCTTAGTTTAGAGCAAGAAAGTATAAACAATGTTAAGAGAAAATATGGAGTAAAGTCAAGTAGTAACTCAAATGAGGAAAGTATTTACTAAATCATCCTTTAAAGTTAAATATCGAATTGAATTTAAACGTTCTATCGTGATATATTCGGTAAATTCAAACATTTATGTTAGTACAAATTAAATCTGCTGTATTGGTCTACGCCTATTACCAAAGTTAATTCACAATTATATTGCTCCGTTATTAAGAACAGAATCTACAAATCTGTGTTACCAAAACGTGCTTTTATCTTGAGTAGCTGAGCACAAACTAGCGTCGAAAAGAATTTTGATCTCCCCTATTTGTTCATTACGATTTGAGAATACGCATTTTTAACGATTTTGAATATACTAATTCTTTTTACAACAAAAGTGGCTTAATATCTTCAAACAGATTCTACAGCCATAATTATATAGATAACAATTTTAGATATCATCCTTTCAACTGTGCTTCGGTAGTTAGTAATACATTCAAAGGACGGGGTTACAGTTAAATTAATAACAACAAATTAAACAGCACTTTCAATCAAAAGTAATGTTTTCCATTCATTCAAATTCCTCGATTTAACAATAGTAAAACGTAAGTACATATATTACTGTTTTCTACAAGGAGAAACAAACAAATTCTCTTCAATTATCCCAGACTAATGCACATAGAAAAGAGATATATTCAAAACACTGAAGGATAAACATATACAACTGTTCAATAAATAACAAATAAAAAATAACAAAAGGCATAAATCAACAATGAAAACACCACAGACAAATAACTCACGATTATGTCAGGTTTCCACGGAAATTGCTAGTTTATTAAAATAAATCATAACGCAGTATTTTGATTCGACTAAAATTGGTTTGTAGACAACGAAACTGTTATGAATAAAACATACATTAACAGATACGTTGCATGTAACATAGGAATATTTGCCAAATGCCGTAACACAACAAATAATGTATTTTTTAAAAATTTCGTTGCATCTGCCTCATATAAAAAAGGCTAAAAATCTAATTCGAAGTACAAAATGAGCTTGTGAACACCAGTGATAGTCTCAGGAAGTCACATACACGGTAAAATTAATATACATTCAAGCATTCAGAAAGTTTTGAGATGTCGTTTGGGATATGGCACAAAAGGTATGAACTTTGGATGAAACAAAAAAATCGAAATTGAATATTATTGCTAATATGGAAAAGCCGTAATATAAAGCCAACGTAACAGATTTATGGAACTGAAATTAAATGTTTTGCAAGGGGAGTATTAGAAATTCGAACGAAAACTAATTATACGAGGGATGTTTCCAAAGTTCTGGGAGTTGTGCCCTAATTAAATTGCGCAGAACTTATAGGCAATGCGTTTGGTGATAGACAAGTCTTGACATGTTTATGCAGCTATTCAGTGCAATATAGTTCAGCCTGAGTCAGGTGTTCGACTGATGTAGACGCGTTCTGAAAGCATTGTTTTTGTAACCATGGAAGATTCGGTTAGATCTCAGGGAGCAATTTTCTTTTTGTGGAAAGCGGGTATGAAAACTTCAGTCTGCAGAATCTGAAAGTAGTGTCGATCGTTTTAAAATTGGTAGAACATCATTAGAAAACAATCCACGCAGTGGTCGTCTGAGTACGTCGGTAAACGAAAGAAACATTACTGCCCCGTGGAGGACCTACTGAGAGAGGTCAAGCGAATGACTTGGTTAAATTAGTGTACGCCTAGGAATAGGTACACGATAAGTTCCTGACATCTTACATGATTGTTTGGGCGTAAGCAAGGTTTCGGCCCGTTGGGTGTCAAGACTGTTGGAACCGGAGCAGAAACTGAATAGGTCTGACACTTGTCGTCAACTTCAAGAGTTGTTAGCCCGTTATGGCGATGAGTTTTGGCAACGGATAATAACCACTGACGGAACGAGGATTCCTTGTTTCAATCCTGAGACCAAAATTTAAAACTGGAAGAAGGGCCTCCACTTTAAGGCGCGTGCAGATCCGTCTGTTGAAAAAGTAATGCTTACTGTATTCTGGGATTGAGAAGGTATTGTTTTTATGGATTATCTGACGAAAGGTGTACAATTAACGCCGAATATTATTCGAATTTATTATCCGGACCAATGCGGCAGGCGCTTGTCAGAAAATTGCATAAAAAGATGCATAAGTGTCGTTATTGCAACAGGATAATACCGTAAGAATGGCAAAGCATGTTTTGAACGATTTACGATGGAATTGCTTCCACATCCACCTTACTCACCATATCTCGCATCCAGTGATTTTCATTTATTCCCAGTTTAAAAAAAAAAATCTCTGCGGAGTGTTCCATTTGAGCGTTTAACTGACATAAAACGTGTCATAAATATGTGGACTGCGGAGACATCGAAAAAGTTCTTTGAGGACGGCTTAAAAAAATTAATTTATCATTGGGATAAATGTATTCAGTTAAATGGGGATTGTAGAAAAACTAAATTGTAACATAGATGAAAGTTGACAAAAAATTATAACTAAATTCCCAGAAAACATCCCTCGTATAATGAACTTCAACACACAAACACTATGATTGTGTGGCCTCTTTCTGGAAATTGGCTACCGTTGTTGGCTAGACATACAATATCCTTCTAACTCCCTCGCTCCCTAGATAATAGGTCAGAAAAAGGAATTTTGTTCTAGAAATCCAGCTCTCAACGACTAGAGGGACCTTTAGTTTGGATAGGTGGACAAATTAAAGTTACTTAATGTGATGTGTAGGTAGCGCTGATTATAATTGACCTCTAAGAAGTTTGGTGTAACATCACACTATTTTAAAATGCAGATTTATTTTTTGCAAATAATTCGGTCGGAAGGTTTAGAAATGTATGAAATAAATGAATGAATACCTTCTACTTCTATACTTGGTAGCAGGTTTGGTTCCTGCTGATTTTTTGTTGTTTCCCAAGTTTGAATTCTGACAATACGAAAACAAAAAATAGGAGAAAATAATAATGATTTTAAGTTAAGCTCCATAAGAGCGTTTGTGGAGAAACCACTTAAGTGTGCGTGGAGTGAAAAGAAGTTAATCTTTCTGAATGCCTTATATGCAGATCACATTTCTAATCATTTCTCGCCTCAACATTAACTGCGGTACACGTACTAAACATATTGCCATGTATTCAATCATTTATGTTATTCCATGACAGTGTGCATGCTGGGGTAATGCGTGGCAGTGGTACCGCACATGTAAAGTTCGCTACTTTCTGTGCGCTTCACACGCGTCGGTATGGAAGTGGTCTTATTGCAGTATTAGCGCATACAGTATGTGTTTGGCAGCCGGTTGGAATACACGCGAATGTAGCGAGTTTCCTTGATTCGCTTATTGACGACATTTTATTACGTATAACGTACATGCAGCACTTTGCAACGCCGACTTGCATTTCAGCCTGCCGCCGAACACATACTGGATGCGTTACTACTGCAATAAGATCGTTTGCCCATATAGTACGAATCACACACCCCAACGACCACTCCCATACCGGCGCCTGTGAAGCGCACGGAAAGTGGCTAGTGCTATTTAGTTTATTAATCTTAACTGGTCCAATAAGTCTATCAGAAGAAAAGTTTATCTTGTTAGGTAATATAGCGTTTCTATAATGAAAATAGAAACCAATGGACCACTTAGCCAGTTTGTCAGGTAAGAAGGAGTCGGAGGTCTTAGCATACTGCAGAAGACGATTTTATACGGATAGCAGCAAAAGGAAAGTGAGTACAAAAGGTAGATAATTTATTGCTATTGCAATCTAGTTAGTTCTAGTGCTAGTTATGCTAGTGAAAGATATTTTTTGAAAACAGTAAAGAACAAAAGAAAGAAAACAGCTCTTGCCATAAACGAGGAAAATGTAATCGAAACAAAAAAAAAATGGGGAACCATGAATTCCAGGAAGTACATATGTAACTTCAAATAGCAGCAATTGCTAACGAAGAAAAGGATATTGAAATAGAAGGAAAAATACAAACAACGAACAAACCTTGTTTTGCCAACGAAAGGTAGCTTCAAAGTAAATCGATTATCACTAAAACAACAACAATGACGCTGAAGCAGGGAAATACAACATAAATTAAGAGCTTTCAAGAGAAAAATAATGGGAAAAATATTGGGACTAATTACACCAAAGGGAAATGAAATAAGAAAACGAATGAACAGAGAAATAGAGAAAAAATTGGAAGAAGAAGAAATACACTGCGTTAAATCGATCAGAATAAAATGGTTGAATACGTTTGGAACTCGGGACAAATGTAATATACTGACGATGATGAAAAGGAATGGAAACAAAAAACAGGACACGGAAAGGAAATAGCAAAAAAAAATTAGGATTGCACGTAAAAATAACATTAATCTATCTAAGAAAATTGAGTAATCTATATGAAAACTAATATCTCCTTTGTTGTATTACAAAAAATATAATTTACGCATGCACCGGACATGCGAAAGCACGCCGTACTATTATTAAGTACATTCATCCATTTTCATTTTTGTCCATGAAATCATTAGAAATGTAGTCAACACAACATAAATCATTTAAAGTTTACTCTCTTGTACATTCTGCTCACTTTGTACATACAATTTTTGAAATTCAACTGTATATTTTCAAATAATAAGTAGTTCTCGATATACAACAATTACAAAGTTCTTCGATAGGAATAATGAATATAATATAGTAATACTCATAAATTAGCCTAAAAATAATTTGTAACTTCCAGATGATAATCAGCATGGAAAATTTATTCCATCTGGAAAGTACTCAGATAGGGAAGTCCATCATCGATAGGATAAGCACAAGACTGCAACTGATACCCAAGTCTGATGCTGGAAATTTCGGAATCTCACTCACTCAGAATGCCTTACAACTATGATGCAAATTAGTCAAGTGTAACGAATCACAGAAATCTATATATATATGAAGTACATTTTATAATTTGAAAAGCAATTTTCAATTTGCATTCATTGTTATTAAATATAGCTGATATTCCGCGCGTCTACAGGACTGTATCTGCTGAATGGGTGCTAATATTAGCGGCGACCGCCGATCGGCGATGCATAAACCTGTAGTTATTTTGATTTAGCCTTTGCGCTGTATAATTAACTATACCTGTTTTAACCAAAAAATATAATGCTAAGATAGCTTAGCTTTCGCATGGTATTGATGGAATAATTCACGGCAAACGCAACAAAAGGAGAGAAAAAAGTACACTAACACACGGACATGTTTCTGCCTACCCGGCGTCATCAGCGTGGTTTCGAGAGTATTTTTCATATCTCTACCTTCTATCGCTGTTGCCTCACAGTTAATGCCACAACTTTCAAAGCGACAAACTCGATATTTCTTGTCGCCCTCTAGTGTCAAAGAAACGCAGGAAGTAGCGACATAAACCGGGTACTGTTCCCCAAACCATCCTTCGAGCAGTTCTCTGACTGCTAAACACGAGATGGCGACGCCGGTAGTGCTTTGGGAAACCGCGTCGCTGCTTGAAAGTTGTGGCATTAACTGTGAGGCAACAGCGATAGAAGGTAGAGATAAAAAATACTCTCGAAACCACGCTGATGACGCCGGGTAGGCAGAAACATGTCCGTGTGTTAGTGTATTTTTTTCTCTCCTTTTGTTGCGTTTACCGTGAATTATTCTATCAGTACCATGAGGAAGCTAAGCTATTTTAGCATCATATTTTTTGGTTATTGTTTCTAGGCATTTTCTGATGCGTTCTGTCTTATATCAGTAGATGTTGAACGATGTTTATTAAGATTTAAGGACATAATCGATCCAAAAATTCTCTGTGTGAGTAAGTCATCATAAAATAAAAATCAATGGTCTTTTCTAGTATTTCAACTTGTTTGTCCCTTATCCAGATTACATTTTTATATTTTAATTTTTATATCCTCAAGCTATTGTGCATCTATTATCGCATTTATGATATGTATATTTTTCGCACTTAAATCTTATTCTTTTGCATTTTGACATGACTTTCTACTGCGTTTAACAATTCTGGCCTGATTATAGGGTGATAGACACGAAACCAGTTGCTTACATTCAATAAGAATTTCTGAGATATTACATCCTTGCTTTTTATTTTATTATGTAAGAACATATTTCCATTGCGAGGAATATTCTTAACCGAGAGAAATGTGAAAACATATTTGATGCTGCAAACGTTCCGCTGGTCTTATTTAGTTTGTTGTATCTAGCTGTTAAGAAAGTGCGTGTTTGACAATGTTTTCAAGCAATATGAGTCGTTCATTTTATTGTTTACGTTGTGTTATTGTACCGAACACAGTGCTACAATTTTGCTGTCATATGCATCTCCGATCAGTACTTCATGTTAATATTCCCCTACAGGGAAATTCTATAATCATTGATAATTGTTTTCAGAAAATCTACAATTAGTTCTAGAATTATGATAGAACTGTTTTAGGTTAATTGAAAAGAATAGAAGAAATAGAATTATTTCCATGGAATCCAAAAGTATAATTACCAGACAAATAGAACATTAATTATGGTATTTTAAGGGTTCAATTAACTTTAATTAACATTAACATATTTTGAATTAATATTATTTTTATATTCCAGGACTAGACAATTTAGAATTTTAATGTAATTTTTCATTATACTTTTTTATCACATATACCTGTGTTATCACGTATCAAAATAGATAAATTGCAATTTCGATCAGTTACAATATTGCTAACAAAACAAAGAAAACCTCAAAAAATCATTCATGAAGAAACGGACTATTTGCAAATTGACAAGTTAAAACTTTGAAATGTTGCCTTTGCTGAATGTGGCTTGGGAGAAATTGGCAATCCATAGTCCTTATAGTTCAGATCTAGTTCCTTGTTTATATTTTTTCATTTTTTTAGTTTTCTTGGTTACATTTTGTGTTCAACTCTCAAAAACGCACTAAAACGAACAAGATTTATGGACGATAACGAACTTATATCGGCAGTTGAAAGGTATTTTGCAGACAATCGAAAGAAATTTTTTTATAATGGATTAGAGATTGTAACTGAAACGAGGTAATACTTGTATCCAAAAACAAGTGCCTTATGCTGAAAAATAGATGTTTATTGTTGTGTTAATGTTATTTTTATGTCTAGTCCGGGAATATAAAAACGATCCCTCGTATATGAAGTGTTCTAACACTTAAAGTCGTTTCCAACATGTTGGCAAACTATTAACGAATTATTAAATTAAAAATTCTAGCATATACAATATTACTCAAAGTTTCACACGAATTCGCCCATTACATAGCACAAGTTTACCACAATGTTTAAGTGCATCTGAAATGAGTGAGATGTCCACAAGATTCCTGACAATAGAGTTGGATATTAGTCTACATACATAAGAAATGTAACCGCTGTGGTATATCTATAGAGCTGTATCCATTCATATTGTTTGTGCAGCTATATTTCAAACTTTTATTCTGGTTTCATATAAATACAGGCTGATAAATTTCTAATTTGTGAAATTACTTTTTCTATATACCAGTGGCTTTATTCAAAAGTTATATACATTACAAACATATATTCTTTCACAGCCTATAAATAAACGAAAAAAAATAGTAGAGAATCCTGATAGCATCTATTGTATCGGGAAAATCACAACTCAGCATTCAGCGTATGATAGTCCGTGATGTTTAATTTCCTACATAAACTGAAAATATCAGCGTTCGGCCTTCGGGGTGAAAGCAAACGTCACATGCTCAGATCGAATGCGATCTGACCTAAAAACAGAAGCGCGATTGCCAACGTTGTCACGTGGTAAAAATAAATTTTTCACGTTATACGCTCTGATTTTTTTTTCTGTTTTGCTTGGATGACAAATCTCACAAAGGTACGTCCCCTTGTGTATTGTCACACCAATATATCTACTCTTTACAAACAGCGAATCAAACGTTGTAATAGATGTAAATGAATGGGTCCTTCGGTAGTGGAATCTATATCCACATAACGATAATATATTTTATTCCTGAATAGAAAATAATTGACAAATTAACAAATATGCGAATAAAATACATTAATAATATAGCAAGTAGAAATAAAAGACAACCAATGAAACCCATACAAAATTATATAAATAAATGAGAACGTTAAAAAGGATTGATATGTTTTAGTGAATGAGAAATCGAATTAAATGATAATTACAAGTCACAAGACAAGACAGCTGTCAGGTTCAATTCCTTATCGGGAAATTTTGTCATATAACATCGATACCAAGGAAATGCCAGATTTTCATTGCTATAAGTAATTAGAAAACTGCTATAAAGAGAATAAGTATGAAAGTGGACTCAAAAAGCTAAGAAGACCGAAGGTTTTCAGAAAAGAATTTCAAGACAAACGCTCACACAAAATAGTTACTGTAAATAAATTAAAACTCTTTAGTAAAAGGCGTTGAAAATAAAAGACAGAGACTTGTTATTAACATTTAATAATTTTTTTTAATTAAACCATAAAATTTGGCGATCTTCCAAGATATTTTGATTAAACCAGAATATTCTACTTTTCAAAATTCAAAATTAGCTTCAACATTTTTAAAATCTTGTAAGACTGTTAACACAAATTATCAAAATGATAAGACCACGACATAATTCTGGAGATTGCGTGGAAGACAAAAAGTATATTGAACCAAATATCTTTGTAATTAAAGTAGTTAGCATCAAATCAAGAAAAATTAGAAAAAGAAGTTGAACAAACTGAACAAAAAAATAATTCATTCAGATGTATACTCAGTCAATACCGCCTATTAATAACGATGCTTCTCATCAATCCAGTCATTTTCCTGGTTTCAAATCAAAAGAAGTCATTCCCAAATTTGTGGGACGTAATGAATGTCTAATGATGTATTTAAATGCCATTAGGCGTATCTTCACATCAAAAATGTAACTTTTTCAAATTTGCAACGTAATTCGATCTGCTTCCACCGATGGAGTACATGGTTTTTGGTTGTGGAATCTTCGTTTAAAAATGTTGATGATTTTGAGTCCTATTCCTTGTCAAGAAATGATACATTAAAATTACAATTACAGCAAAATCTCCCTTCGAATTTACAAAATTCTAACAAGAAAACATTCAAGAGAATGCAGGCATAAACAACACGATTTTAGACAAAAACATTCAAACAATACACGACCACAACAAAATTGGAGATAAGCTCACAGACAAACACATAAACACTAACATAAAATACTTACTGTAAGTAAATTAAAACTATTTTGTAAAAAGTGTTGAATATAAAAGGTAGGGACCTGCAATTATCATTTAATTTGATTTTTCATTTATTACAACATTACATATATATAAAGTGAGAAAGAAATTATCTAACCAAAAAAATAGAATACGTCTCCAAAGGAGTGAGTGGAACTCCGCACAGTACATTTGTTCTATATCGCGGAACTTCACTGTGGCAAGGTGAAATTAATTTATCAAAGAATAGAAGGGGCATATTTGTGTAGAAAATATGCGCTCTTTGATATAAGTATGCAAAGTCATGTCTTACTAGCAAATTATAAAAAATGAATCGTCTTTGCACTCTTTCGACATATTAAGAACACCAAATTAAAGATTGGGAGCCACCAATGGGAAGGCCATCAGCTACACCTATTTTGCAGAACAAGAAGTCAACTACTATTTGGACGGATTAAAGAGATGGTAGCATCGCCGAGAAAAAATAAAACTAAAATTTACTTTCTGTTTTTGTCTTAAGCTGGAAACTTTAGAGACTATCTTCTTATAGCTGTAAGAGTATGTTACAGAAGATTGTTGAATGTTAATTTATCAGTACTGTTTTGGTTTTATTGCTAAATATACATTCTAAATACCTGAATTAGACTTTATGGTCTGGATATTATAAATCTCCAAATAGTATAAGCTTACGAATACATGTTTGATATTTCTTATTTATGCTTCTAGTTTACGAAGCTACGAATAAGTGCTTAAAATAAAATTATCCTGCGTAAATATTGGAAATTAAAAAAAATATATAAACAAAAGAGGAACATCCCACTATGAAGCTGTGTAATGTAATTCGTTCCTTAAACGTATTATTCGAAATGAATGATGTAATCTTATTAATTTTCTCAGAGAAGATATTTTTAAGCTCCCCAAGTTCTTGAGATTATCACTGTAAACTTTCCGCTTTAAACGGGCAGATAAAATGAACCCTGAAAAGAAAACTACAATGCCAGAGTAAGAAATGGATTTAAGTTAATTAAATAAATGTCATAAAGTTCTCTTCGGAAGTTTAATATGATGTTTGCACAACTCCCTGTGGCTGATATTCGTTGCTGCTCATGTAATTTCGCAAAATGAATACGCGTATCGTTTCGGAGTAATGTTTACGCGGGAAATGAACGTAATATTTTCTCTTAAAAAAAGGCTCGTATTTAAGTTCCATTTCATCCAAAACCATTTAAATAAAACTACGCTTCATTGTAACGAAATGTAATTTCCAGAATTTCGTTATTTTTATTATTCATAAACCATTGCGAAAAATTTTCCCGGGTAGTAAAATTTTGCGGTAAAATTTGATGGCATGCGCGATATTTATGGGCAAACATATTCAGCTCTTTTAAAACCGTGCGGGAGATTCCAAGAGATAAAGTTGGCTGTAAAATTTGATAATTGAAGATATAGATGCATAAATAAGATTGTGGAAATGTCTCTTTCTGTTGGCATAACTTTTAAGAAACAAGCCAAAGTATGTATAAGTATATATAAGTAAATAGAAAATCTGAAAGGTATTTCATTCTAACGTAAAATAAAGCAAAGTAGTACTAAAGTTTCCCCTACTATGAGAGATATTCTTAGCTTCCATGCAGTAATCAAGAGATGTGAAACTTGGTTTTTCCCCTGCATGTCATTAATTATTTATTACAACGTTTGATTGCGTCGCCAATACAAACTGTTAACCAGAGTTATAATTTATGTGTCTTACTGAAGACGAAAGCTCGTAGAGGCAAAACCGAAATGTTTCACTTATTTTGAAATCTTTTATGATAATCAGAGTATTAATTAAATTTAGAGGATAATGAAAAATTAAGAAAACAGGAAATTGTATGTAAAGAGTTGGTTAAAAGTTACTTAAGAATGGCCAAAGTAAAAGCGATATGAGATAAGGCACTACCAACGGGCACACGTCTACCTACACAGCGTCATCAGCGTTATGAATGAGAGTAGCCTAATGTATATACATATGCACATATTGTTTCATTTCTGCAATGAAACGTCATATACATACACCGCTTACGTTGAGTACTTCTTGTTATATGTATATTATTGTTTTTTTATTCTTTACTGAACTGACCAAGTCAATATCTGTATGTTCCTACGGCAAATTCTCTTCTTTATACTTCAGATCCATGCATCCATCCTGAACATGCCCTTACTAAAAGAAGCGATGATACTTGACGATAAAGCTGGACGATTGCTGGAAGAACCTCTTCTATATTTTTGTAAGTCTTTTAACATTTAGCAACAACAGTAAATACGCTATGAAGTGTCTTAATACCTCAGTTTATCCGCTATTATCAGTTAATCCAACCAAGACGAATGTGGTCATATTTACAAAAAAAAGGGTAAACAACTTTAATACTTCGGTATCATCTTCGATAAGAAGCTATCATGGATCGCGCACATTAACCACTACAATACTACTTTGGAGTTCCTCCAAGAGTAAAGATGTAGATTTACACTGCAGTCATCAGACCAATGCAAACATACGGCTCCATCGCTTGGTAACTTAGCGTACGTGGTTACAGCCGCGCAGATGCAAAGGGCTTTGCCTACCGTCTCTTGAGTTAGTTGTCGAAGTTGGTTACCATGATCCGGCTGCTATACAAGGGTGTACAACAGGACGACGTTGTAGGACACGGAACTATTGCAAAAATGCGTCCAATAGGTTAATAGGTTATCGATCCTGTAGGCTGGGTTGGATAACGACAAATGGTGCAAATATCTGGCACACCAACAGATCGACAGCGACGAAGGTAATTTATGTTTCTTCGTAGAGAGATCAAGAACCAAGGAGTTCCTTCTGAGGAAGCCTGCCGAAGAGAATCATAGCCGCTGGGGTGGAGGGCTACCGCCTTCCGCGCCAATCCTAACAGCGTACTGCTTAATTGATCTGAAGGTTTTAGGCAGAAACATCAACCTGTTTGCTGACAGCAAGCAAGTAGTATCAGCACTGAACCAATCAATAACGTTGAATCTGCTACTAGACTGCCACAGTGCTGTATCCTTACTCTTTGAAACAAACAATGGCTAAAGGGCCATAATTGAAATCCTGGTAATGAATAAGCAGACACGTCGGGAAGGAACGGTTCAAACAACCCCTCCATTCGACCCCTCGTGTAAGCACTTTATGAATGGATCAGAGCTATCACCCATGAAAAGTTCTTGGAAAGGTTAGATGAAATTAATTCCCGCTGTACCGCTAGAGTCACTTTAACGTTTCCGAACAAGCGAACAACACTAACACAACAGTGCGATTGTCCAGAACAGACCGTCGCATGGCTATTAGGATTATGACTAGACATTGCCGACTAAAGGAGCATCTTTATAAGATGGGATTAGCCAAAGACCTATCATATAAGGGCAGCCAAGGTGAAAACAAAACACTGGCAAACCTTCTTTGCAAGTGTCAGGCGTTGGCGTCAATTAGAACGATCGTGCTGGGTAATGAGCGGCTACATCTTGCCGCCATTTGGACGATTCCTCCGGGCAACGGCCTAACCTATGCCAAAGCAGTGGATTGATTGGTGGCTTAGGTTGCTCCCCGGCATAGGAGAGATCTGTCTCATCCCCCTATTATCAATAACTGTAACCACAACAAAATTGCCAATAAAAGAATGCAATAAGCTAATCTACTTCAATTTTCCTGTGAAAACGTGTACAAAATAGTTAACTTTCATTTTTACTTGTATCACCCGCATGTCATATCAGTCATTAAGATTACAGTTAAAAAAAGAAATATGATGCCATATCATTAATGATGCCATTGTTGCTATAAAGCAGGAAGTGGAAAAGAAGATCGCCCCAACTAGTGCCTTTTTTAAGAAATAAAGTTGAACCGTGTTTCGGCACTTTTTAAACAGTTGTTAATAAACAGTTTGAGAGGTATGAATTCTGTGGGTTACTTTATGAACACACCATACAGTCAATATTGCCAATATTTTTGCCAATAGCTTGTTCATATAAAACCAAAGTACCAACCAGCAGTTGATTTTCGCCTCTGGCATGGTTCACATGCTGAGTTATCGCGATCAACTGTTTCCTGCTTAGTTAGTTTCGCATCTGGCGTGGTTTACACGTTGAGTCACCGTGGTAACTGTGGTCTACCATCTTTCCCTCTCCTGAAGGAGCCCCGTATGATTGTGGGTGATACATCGAGTTTTCATTTAACAGGAACACGTTTAGTTTTAACCAACATCTCCTATTGCCATCTGTTGTTTGCTTTGGGAAGTGAACCTTACTTATATTTGAAACAACTTTTATTTATGCTATTTTTAGATTGCTATTAACTTAAAATGCGATACCGCACTCCTGACATAATTTCCTATTTTCTTAATTCTTAAATAATCTGTAGACTACCCAATATTCTGATCATGAAACAATACTTTTGAAAACAACATTGTTGCTTAGATGCTTTTTCTTTGGAATTGATTAATAAAAAGTTGATAGTTTGGTCGATCAATTAACATGTTATATAATACATTATCCGGCTGATGTGTTTCATAGGTACTTTTACTAACTAAATCTGTTAAGACTTCTGGTCAAGCCGTTTCAAGAGCAGAAAATTCTGAGGTTCTACTTACTAACAGTAAGTAATGTTCACTTTTTTGCCGCGAAAATTATAAAATACCCAATTGTTTCGGTTTGGTAGTTACAAATTCAGAGCTTTTCATTTTAGCCCTGAAAATTATACCAGTTAAGAGGGAGATGCAAACTTCAGTGACAGAGAAAGCTTCTTAGTTACGCAATTCTGTTGACATATTTGAGTTTTTTACGGTCTAATTAAGTATATCAACAAGGCATAGCTTTGAAATAATTTTCGAAACAGAGTTCTTGTTATCGTTATTAAGTTATCCGTGGCACAATGTCTACAACTTGCATTCACCAAAGTGATTGCTATATGTTCCTTATTATGTTCATTCTCACTCACGCTCTACTTCCCCCTTAGCGTAGCTGATATTTTCAGATAAAAATGTTTAGGAAAACTTTCCTAATTCTCTCTCTCTGTTATTCTAAAAACAAAATTCGATCGATTCTATAATTAAGAGGTTAATCAAGGCAATCAGAGTAGTACTCACCGCATCCAAATTGATGCCCTCGGTAAGAGCATTCGCTACGCCATTCGGCATATCTGGAATGCTGGATGGCGCTAGCATCGTTTCCTGTTTAGCGGCGTTCACGTGATTCGCCGCCGAGCTGGTCGCCGCCCCGTTCTGCGGCTTGGTAGCATCCAGGAGCACCTTCAACGAGGCGATGGCGTGGAGTTGCGTTGCTTTCTCATCTACCTTACCTAGAAAAAGTGGCCAACAATGCGCAGTTAATAGGTATTGAAAAAAGGCCACCGTTATGACAAAGACAGATACAGACGGAAAACAAAAACTACTACAAGACGAACGGCATACTAACTTGACAAGCACATACAACTGAAGATAGTCGTCAAACATTATCTAATTTATAGAATCCACCTAGTGCGTAATCGATAGATAATTCCTTTATTGAGTAATTTAAAGAAAAATGTTTCAAATAAAAAATATTTCGTGGCAAATCTACACGATGTAAAATTTTGTTCAAGCGTACGATGCATTCAGAGAGGAATGGTACACTGCGGTACTCAGGGACGAATAAAAATTTTTAAATATATATAAAAGTCCGCTTTCTGGTCTTTTTGAGTGTACAGGATGTTCACTTTTGGCTGCACATGATACGAGGTTAACTTTTTTAACGAGAAATTCAGTTGGTAACTTTTTTAGCGCCGCAGTAGTAGAACGATATCGGTCGAATCGTGCATATAGGGTTCCGTAGCTACCGGTATTTACTGCTATTATGATTAACAGCTGAGCATAGACGTGCTAAATGAACCTTATTTACTCTTCTTTTGTGAAATTGTATGTTTATAAGTAGTATAAACATTTTGATATTGATAAACATTAATTTACAACCATTTGTTGGTGGTGCATTTTTAATTACGACCAATGTACACTGTCGTTCAGTGAAGTTCGGTCATACAATAAAAATCTATTATATCACACTGTTTACAATTATTAATACATAAAATTAGAAAAATATTAAGCATACAGTCTTTTCTAAGGGATTAAAGCCATAAATTATTATGTAAAGTAGAAATATTGCGACAACCACAATAAAGTCCCTTTTATTATCATTCCAAGAATTTATCTGAAGTACCGATCTTTTGAAACGGGTCGTTTGGGGATTATTAACGAACAATACATTTAGGAAATATACCGCAGTATCATTCTTGTTTATTTATCACAGGCGTATATAAATTTGCTTCATTTTACTGTTAAACGTATGTTGGTGTGCATCTGTCGTTTTTGCGCGAAAGTTTTAAGAAAATTTACTTGAAAATGGCACGTGGCAAGCCTACCAGTGTAGAAAAACGTTCACGCATTATTACGCTGTTTGAAGAAGGATATTCGGGGTGACAAATTGCTGAAAAAATAAATATGAGAAGTTCAACAGTAAATGACATCCTAAAGCGATATCGGATAACTAGAACTATAGAAAACCGTGTTCGTCTTGGAGCATCTAGGGAAACAACAAAAGCTGAAGATTTGAGAATTGTATTATCTAGTTTAGTCGTTAGATGATTGGAAACATGTGCTTTGGAGTGACGAGTCAAAGTTTGAGGTTTTTGGGTAAAATCGACGAGTTTATGTCCGAAGATCTAAAACCGAAAAGTGATCCCGAACTGCATTGTGCCTACAGTGAAGCAAGGGCGTAGTTTTGCGTTAGTGTGGGGATGTTTCTCCTTTACTGGGACGGGAGATTTATGCAGAGTGCAGGGTGTAATGAGGAAGGAAAATTATTTTGCAATACTCTAGAATCATGCAGTGCCATCAGGATTGCGTATAATAGACCGTAACTTTACATTCATGCATGACAACGACCCAAAACACACTGGGTTAGTGTGTAAGAACTATCTAAAGGAGCAAGAAGAACAGCACACCCTGAAAGTAATGACATGGCCCCCACAAAGCTCAGATTTGAACCCGATAGAGTTGTTGTGGGATGAACTGGACAGGAGGATCGGAAAAATATGCCCAACTTCACAAGAACATTTACGGAATATTCTGCAACATGAATGGCTTAATATTCCACAATCTGTTTTAACAAAACTTATCGAAAGAATGCTTAGTGGTGATTAATAGCAAAGGAGGTTTTTTCGATGAAAAAAAAAAATAATGTTCAGTATGTTATATTAGGCCAGAATAACTTTTTATTTATTTATTTTTGTCTTTTTTATCTGTACATACAATAAAATTGCATTTTGTTTCTTTAATTTCTTTAGAAAGTAATTGTCTTCCATACACTCACTACGTGGATACGCTGTGTAGGATGTATTTTAAATAGAATATGAAAGTACAACAATAAATAACTCTAGACAAAGCATAAACACAAGATACATATATTGGCATTTCTTCTGTCTTTTAATACCCTTCTATCGTCTAAATAAAAACGAACATAGCATGTTTTACATACATGTCTAGCAGGAAATTGAAGCAGCTTTATAGGGTGCTTCACATCCTACACATAGCATCTACATACGTCTACATTCCAATCAACGTTCAGAATGCAAGGAAATGCCTAGAGTCCAACCTACAAGGATCATACAGTATTTATTTCCCCCCATACAGTATGTGATTAAATAAAGTTTCCAGAACAAGACAATTCATTGATTATTTATCCGTCAAATGGAGCGCCATACGATATATTTGGTAAAAATAGAAGTTGCTTTGGAAATTGGGGAAAAGGCACTTTATTTTATTATTAAATATCTGCAAAAGAACACATAACAACTAGTGTTGAATTGGTCTTGGGCATTTCGATATGCCGGAACGACTTACGTGCATGCAAAAAGTTCTGGCTAGCTACTAATTATATGCACTCGAGAATCACGGGCTATTTTATACAATATGAATAATATACTTGAACGGCTGCATTGATGGGAAAGAAAGAGAAGAACTTTCTTTTATTCAGACAACTACGAGCTCACGATGCTGGTCCTAAACTGATGTCGCATCCAAGAATTCTTGTAATAAAACCCGTTTTTTGACAAAGTCTTTTTTATGCTAGAACTGAAGTGCGATAAGTGTCTTCAAGTGCAGCATGACCATGTAGAAAATGATTTGGTTTGGAGACAATAAGAACTGTTCAGCTTATAAATATTTAACGTCAAATCTTGGTCATGCAATCAAATAGAACAATGCTTCATTAGTTCAGTTTTCGAACAAAAAGAATAAAATAATCTCCAACCGATTTATATTTATTAGCCTAATAGTAAATTAAAACTTTGTTTAACATTTGAACAATTTACACGTAATTTAAGCCAGTATATATTAAAAGTGGAGAAATCTATAAAAATAAAAAATTCGACTTACGGAAAAGAGATGCTATGAATAAATTAAATAAATAAAGGGCTTGTAATTAGCTAACTAACCGTTAAATTACCGCATAACAAAACATTTAAAAATACACATTTCTTAGTATTTTTAATGAAGTCTACGGTATCGCCACACCCCGCACCAGACAAACTATTTAATATTTAATTCGGATCATATTACGTCCCGAGAATTCGGGGATTCTCATTGTCAACCGTACGACCGATATGAATTATTTACCAATACTTTGGTGTTTACCATACTAGCACGCAATCCTTGCTATCATTATTTAACATTTTTTAACCGCAATTTCTAACTGAAATGTTATATACGTAATGAGCTATCTAACATTATACACTTTCTCGCCGTACTGGTAGTCATCATTCCTAAAATGTTTTTGTTTTCATGAAATTTTCTTATTCACAGAGCTCATCTACCTCCAAAATACTTAATTCGTGATTAAATTAATTACTACCTTCTGATTTAATTTGTAATTAACTGATTAGAATGCAAATAACATTTGGAAGGAAATACTGCATAAAAATAGATATGTCAGCGTGTATTTAATGACTCTATTTAGACCATTGTTTTATCTATAAATATTTTAAGTGAATTCTTATTAAATTTGTGCAAATTACGGTTATTTCCTTGCAGATTGTAATCAATCTGCAGTTGGATAAAGCTTTGGAAACACCTAAATTCAGTACCTGTGAGTAACTGAAAGAAAAAAAACTGCTAGAATGGAAGTATCGGCAGTTATCTGATTTCCGATTTAACCGGAGATCATCTCCGATTTATATATTTTTTTATATTGTAATAGAGCATAATATTTCAATTTGAAATATTAGCAATAATTACAATAAGAAACACAAGAGTATCGGCACACTCCGCAGCATACAAGTTTAATTTAATAATTAATCCGGGAGAGCTGTGGCTTTTTTTTGAGAGAGCTTTGCGTGATGCGTCGATCCTCATCTTCAACCGAAGACGAATGATGTGAGAAACAACAAACTCTGATTCTAACATTCTTGTTCTATCCCTACCTTCTAGAAAAAGGTTATTTACAAGTACCTGATTTTGTCGCCTACACTCTCTAAACTTTAGTTTTTTTCTTGCTTCTACTCTACGTAGAACTCATGCACGTATTCAACTAAAGATAATAAACAGGCATACGTAATTGCTAAACACAATATTATTCTTCTACTTAGTAACTTAATATGAACATCGTTTTAATACGATCAGAAATGTATTCAACATTTTTATTCCGTCCGATATTATTCGTACCTTTTGTATCGCCAGAATGAAAAATCAAACAAACAATCGAAACTCGCAACGAACGCGATTATTCGCTATCTGGGAATTATTGGTTATTACCGAATCAGAACCGCAGCAAAAGACTGAGGTAGAGAGAACAAAAGTCAATAAACGATACCTCATGCGGATTAATGCTTCCCATAGGCTGCCACTGACGGATTAATAAAGGGATTACCTTTCGCCCAGGGTTGCGCGTCAGTTCAAACCACCGTTCTAGAGCGGATGTTTGTATATATGCGGGAGTCGTAATTAGTAAGAAGTGAATGCTGATATTTCACGTCTGCACTCGCCGTATAATATTAATTTCGAGTTTTTATCTTTCCTCTTCTACGTTGAATAGCGCTTTGCATTGTTGTAGTTACGTCATGAGGAAAAGGAGCAGAGATAATTTTAATTTGCTGTTCAAACAATAGTACTTGTTGTCGCATTATAAATAGAATCAGAGACATGAATTTCGCGTAGTTTGTTTTTATTCTTTTTGGCGTGTTATGTTTGTAACACCTACATTTAATGTTGCACCATTATTATTATTATTGCATGAGGTCTTTATCCATGTTGGTACCTTAACAGTTAGTAAACTGGTATCAACGTGTTAATGGTGTATCAATTATGCTAACTATTGTGACCAGGATAATTTCGAATATATTCTATAATGCTGTCGCATATTAGATCCCATCGATAGTAATGACAATGCTAGAGGGACATTATTTCGCCGTTGTCCGATCTTATTGTGTAATTACGTGCGCTATTTGCTACAAACTCTAATCAATTATGCCATAAATTATACGGTACAGTTTACGTGGATTTATCGATTTCAAATGAATGCATAATCAAGCGCACCTATGTCAACCGAACATCAGCCGGGATAAATTTATTATTGCTGGTTTAGAAGGGTTCCCGTTTCCACATCAACACGTACGAAATGACACTTCTCCAGAGCTTAACGCATTTTGATCAATGACGCAATGAATTTCCGCTTTGTTCAACGATTTAACAGGAAACGCAAGAATATGTACAGTATCTTCTAGGAACATATCACAAATTCCATCTAGATTTTAGCCAAAATAAAAAAAAAAAACAGAAGTGCTTTCTAATAACAAAACCAAGGCTGACATAAAAACAAATTTGTTGAGAAGTTGTTAAGTGATTGATAAGCTATAATAATTGATGAATGTGGTTATTAAATGTACAAGAAAATGGCATACTGAAGAATACCTATCTCTCTCAATTGCTTAACATTTAAAAAATTACTTTCTATATGATTACAAGAGAATTTTCGGCAGTTTAAAGTTTAAATCGCAATTAATAACAGTTGCAAAAGACAAATTGATCAAACAGAAGAATTTGATGTTTACGTGCCCCCTCTATGTTAACATGGCACGCAGATATAGCTGCGCGTAGAGGAAAAAATCCAAGGCTGCCAAAAAGTGAGAAATATAATAAAAACTGAGAGTATGCTTTCACTTATTTAGTTGACTCCTTTACTGCGGAAATATTTCAGTCATTACTCAGAATATATGACAGCTCGTGCGAACATATTCGCCTAGAGCAACGAAAGGGTTAAAAGAAAGGATAACAGCACTGTATCTATTATAGACATTACTTTTCTTAAAAACATGCATGCTACAACCATCAGCACGAAATATTTTATTGCGTCAGTCATTACAAATGACTAGTAATGTTTAAATAATACTATTCAATTATCTCCTGAATTGAGCGGAGACTTTTGGCTCAATAGCACCGCCACCATTAATTGCAATACGGGAAGCTGCATCTCATATAAGGATCTTCCTTGCATCTTTTACCATATAAAGTTTTCACTAAAATGAGGCATCCATGGCCCGTTTTAAGTTTTTTTCCCAAAATATACATCCAAGTTTTGATCAATTCACCTTGAGAAAAATTAAATAAAACAATTTGTGAAATAAATTAAAATAGTCACAGTCTTGACAGTTCCACCTTTCAAAATGGCGGTCTTTTAATTTAAATTCTGGCGAGAACAAAGAACCTTGTGGCACCTCGACTCGAATGGGATCCTTTATAAAGCCGTACCTGACAGAAAACTTCTTCCCTTAAGATATATTACTACCAAAGCGACGAGATTTCTGTCAACACAAATTGTGCCCATCTTCCGCAATAGGCCGTGGTACCAGACAATATCGAATCTCCTCGGGATGTTTAAGAACAGTGTCCCAATAGCCACCCTACGCTCGAACGCGTTAAGAACAAAGTCAGAAGGACGCAGCAATTGGAAATCCGCCGCGCGAAATCCGAATTGTCCATCGGGATAAGAATTATCCCTCAATCTTCAGGATGGTCGCCTATAGAAGCTTCGAAAAAGATGAGAGAGGACACGATCCAGCGTGACTGACATTAACGATCATCGGCAACCGTAAATTATGGACAATTCCTACTGGATTTGACGAGTTATTACCAAGTGATAAATTGCGAAAATTTACGAAATTACAGCCACAATAGAATTTATTTCTTATTTATTTGTAGGAACGAGTTACATTAAAAGCAAACATTACGAACGTACGAAGAATATAGGGCTAAAGGAAGTCAATTAATGGTTGTCCCGGAGTTATCGGTGGGTGGAAATATAATTAGCTAATAACACTTTATATTCATATAAGTCGAAGAAAAGGTATACCTACTTCCATTGATTGGAGCAATATTTTCTAAATAAAATCGCAGATGGTACCAAAAAGATGAGGTATTCCTCTAAGAGTTTTCCTATGGGAACGCACCCGAATACACGCGACTGAACGGCGCTAGTCCCTGTTCCAATACTGGGCCCTATGACTTGGTTTGTAGATTGAAGAAAAGTGATAATTTCTTTGTGAACCACAATTATATTTGTTTTCGAGGTGTAGAGCTCCTCAAATACAGGCATCTCTTGCCTTTATCTTCAGACATCATAAAACAATTGCATTTGTGTCTGCTACGAGCTATCCGAGAGCAAAACTCGATACGTTTAAGAAAATTTGTATTAATTATTAGTGCGGGACGAAGAGAATACTATTTACAAGCAAAATGCGATTGGTACATAATTATTTCTAATTGTTGTCAAAAACCTTATTTATGTCTTTTTTACCAACAATATTAAATGGGTTTGAAGACGCAGAAAGCAAAATGATTCAGATGTTTTAAAAATTTAGGTTTAACTCTTATCTACAGTTTTCTGAAACTGTTGATACGCAAGCTGAGTAAATGGCAAAATAAGTCGATATCTGCGATGTAATAAAAAAATGTTCTGGAAACTCTGGACTAATACCAAAGTATCCAATTGCCATTTAGAAGGGAAAAAATAACATTACCAAGAATACATCATATATACAAAATTGCGTTCCCAAAACTTGGTGTAATCATGTAATCAAATTTCGTAAAGGCGTCGGAATGCGCTTCAATTACGCTTTTTATAAGCTTGTTCTTATACACAAGCTCTCCTTAATTTTTTGCATTTTATTTGCAATAGAAACAAAACAAGGAAAGAGAAAAAACCTTATTGTCAACAATGAAAGTAAAAAGTTTTACTAATAACAAATTCTATCTCTAAGCGCACTATATAGAGGTACGTCCAAACACGGAAGCTTTTTTCCAGTATTTTTCTTCTATTTCCCCTTATGTGGGTTTTGCTAACGAGTGTTGGAACATCGCCAGCAATTCATTTTGCTTTATGACTTTCTGGGTTGAATTCCGCCCTCTTTTCGGAAGAAAAATCGGTAAGGTTAGATATATATATATAATACGGTTCTGCGACGGTAAAACCCTATATAATGAAAATTGATGCTCTTTTCTTCGCAGCGTATTCCAAGCAGTAGTCAAATACCATTACATTCACTGAAAGATATGTACTCAGATCCGAGATGTTATAAAAATGACGTGGAGATGTCATAATATCTCCGAAAGGATTATTGTATCTTCTTTAAGTTGTTACTTAAAGTTTATGGCATCAAAAATGATATTTGGAGCGACAATTTAACCGACAAACGGCCTGTTGCATGCCAATTGACGAAATAAAGTATTAACCTTACATTTTATAAATAAAGCACGAACTTTAATGTAAAAGCTGGCCCAAATTCGATGTATACAGCATGAAAATATACTTCCCATTGAAGAGACACGCAAGAACGATACAATCTTTTCAAAGGTTATTTTTGCAAAAAATATTCGACGATTCTGCATTTTTTAAACCTTCAAAAATTAATATTGCGCCACGGCATCTCATCGCAGCTACTCTGGCCATATTTGGGCTGATTATCAGATACATAAAATATGTTCTTTCGAATTGGATCAACGTAACTAACAAGGAAATGTACCCAGTACGTACTTTCAGAATTTAATGTAACGGTGCTTTGTTGACCTTACAGAGCCTTTTCGGCTAGGAAACGGTTTCTGCGTTTCTCGTTAATTATTTCCTATCAGATGTTTATAAAACTTTACCGACACCTATAGGCGTCTAATATTTGACCACCACCTCTGTGGAGAAAAGGGTGCGTATATTATTTTGTGGTAATTACATTTACTTGGGCATACAATTCGAAGCAGACCTATGCTTTTTTGTCTTAAAGATTCAATCGATAGCATAAAACAGCCATTGATTTGAAGAAGCGATATACACTTACCTGAATTTCTACTGCAAATGAGACAATTACCAATAATCGTGTTGACGTTCGTTTATTACTGAGCAATTAGATTTTTTAAATTGCGCAATCCATATAACGCGACCGATCATCCCACAATTGAGTAATGATTGATCCGAGCAAAATAATACGTTAAAATAATCTGATAAATATAAGCCCATTCAACGACGATTTTAGAGGAACGGGTAAGTGACTTCTTTTCTATCTACCTTCTTTATTTCCTAAATCTTCCAATTTAATATAATACTTCCCTGCAGCAATTTCAAGATTAATTTCAGTCGTATTTCAGTCGTAATATCATCTTCCTTCATAAAATTTTAGTATCCGTAGGCAAAATTTAAGATGGTGCAGTTATTGATGGCGTTACATGTCGTAGAATAGTATAGAATCGGACTTCCAGTTGCGGCCCTGTATCAAAAGCATTATACTATTTTTAAAAATTGGAGCTTTCGCTTGAATCATATTATCAAATTAGCGATGTTTAAGCATCGCGATTAAAAGAGGAGTGAAGAGACGCAAATTTCTCACTTTTCATCCAGATATTCATTTTCCATTTACGTCAAAGTAATTAATGTTAATGTACATATTTTGAGAAATAGTATGCGATGCAAAGCACCCTATACAACAAAAGATCCACTTACAACTAAATGAAAGACCTTAGAAACTAGTCGGTAGAAAGCGTATTATTCGTCTCAAAGATACGTTGTATGTAATACACATACATTTCCTCGTTGAAAGCAACAGAAAGTTCCTTTCATTCAACTGCATGGATTTGGGTTGAACGCGAAATGGATTCTAGGACAATCTGCATAATCGTCGCTAATGACAGGAACAAAACAGGCACGGTTTTACCCGCACTTCCTGTCATCTTTCTTTTTTTGCTACTCCTAAGTCACTCTCAGCTTTCGATTCCATTCGCGTTGTATTTTCTCAACGCTAAACCCTACTCCAACCCTCCAGTGTTAATTTATGTTTGCTATTTAATTAAAATTGTGCGAAGCCGTGTTCTTCCCAATTCCTGGCACTCTATCTCGCGGCGAAACTCCGTTTTGGCGTAATTGTGACAAAATGAGATAATTGCGACAGCTCTTTGAATTTGGTGCTGATATTCCGAAATATCTTCTCCGCTGCGATGCGCATTAGATAGCGTTTTAATTGTTCTGGAAGACTGTAAAAGGATATAGGTCGAGAATTAGGGAAGAATTACGAAATAAGTGGAATTATAAAACGCCGTATGGAAGTACGTTTGAAGTTTATGAATTGTGGAAATGTTAAATTAAAAATGGGGAGGCAGAAAAGGAATTTTGTTTTGTAAATGTTGTTAGAATTTAGTTTTAGCGAAAAATATAAGAAAAACCTAAGTTTCTCATGAAAGTTTCCATGTTTTTAGTGCACTTCTAATATTGAATATGTTGTATTATTATGAAAACTAAGAGTATTTTATCATGCAAACTTTATCAATTAAGTTTTTCATTTATTCTCTTAAAAAATAAATTTAAATTATAATATACGGTACTGATAAATAATCATCATTTATATTTGCAATGTACCAAATGCAGAAAATTGTCAGCATATAATTTTATATAAAATTAGGTTAGAAACATAAATAAATATTACAAACCGCAACGAATAAATAAAGAATTGACAACAGAAACATAAATTTAAATGACTAGAAACTTGACATTATAACACTTCCACTCCAGAAGCATTTAAAATAAATTTAAAGCTTTTATAAGCTAGCCCTTTAGTACTTCGTGGACTTTGTTGTATAATTCTTGTTCACCAGTAGTTCAATGCTGTCTGAGAACGCGGCAGTCTGGGACACGGTATTCTATTTCAATTTCTTCCTGTAGTTTGGTGACTATGAAATCTTTTGATTAAATGAGATGCTTCCTTGTTCTGATTGACATAGGTGAAAGCTGGCGCAGTGAGACTCTTTCCTCTTCTAAAATATATTCTGCAGTTATTTCTAAATTCTAGGTTGCACAGAAATCTGATGGCTTGGTTTTGTAATAAAAACCTTCTTTGTGCATCCACTGAAGTCTCCCAGAAGGAGAGACTACCTTAAGGAGTGAAAGTTTGCGAAATAAGATGATAAATAAGATATGGTCCCGCATGGCATGCATTATGCCATGTATAGGTATTCGAAGTAGATTAAACAATCACAATCAGAAATGAAAAAGGAAATAAAAGGACACTAACCAGTTTCTCATTTTTAGTCCAAATGTGCGTTGTGCCCATGTTCTAAGTGTTCAGGCTTCTACCATACGTACGAAATAAAAATCAAGTTTGGTACCCAGGGTTCCAGTACATAACATATAGATATAGAGCTTATATTGGAACATCATAATTGTAGATTAGTTTTCTATTTTCAGCTTTATCGATTGATACTTAATTTTATTTAAGTTGCCGAAAGAGTGTCTAGGTACACACCAGAACATATAGACCGTAGAATTAATTAATTAATTTAGAAAAATCATTTTTTTCTTAACTTTTTCCTCGTCTAAACGTCTTTTTATTTCACGCTTTAAAACCCTTCTATAATAAGTTAGCAGATAAAGTGCCTGAAGGCTTCAAAACCCACGCAGCACACAGTACATATAATGTTATGCTAAGTACATTCCGCGCACTATTTGTCTATTTTCGTCAGTTTGATCTGTTACTGGTCCTAGGCTTCTGGTGTGTGGATCAATACTGTGCCTCTTCATCTTGGACAAAGAGCTCCTAGAGTTGGGCGCTTAGATCCAGGATCTATCTTCATAATTCTTTCCAGCTTCTCAAAGTCTTATTAGATCGGGAAGTGTGACCTAGAAGCTGAATTTCAACGCATGACCCAAATATTTCACTTTTGAGAGGTGACGTTACTTCTGCGATTTGTGCGGGGGTCTTCTTCGCCTGTGATCTTTCTCTAGAGATTCAGTATCTCGCCATTGGCCTATTTAATTGGCAAAGATCATTCCATTCTTCGTCACTATGTAATGATTTCTTCTTCGCTAACGTCTTCTTCATTAGATTAATGTTTCTTCTTCCTATCCGAAACGGGTCCTTTGTCGTTCATCTTAATTCCCCTCCAACTTCCTGATATTCCATTTTCTTTTAATTGATTTACCTTTGTGTTAGATTTGACGACGATGATCTTGTAAGTTATAGGACCTAATTGTTCCATTATCCACTATTGTGTAGGGTGTTTCATTTAAATATTACCAATAAATTCCTCTCTCGCGGAAAGTGAACATCCTATGTAGTTGAATATAATGTTTTCTTTGAGCAGCAATCTGCCCCGAATATTTTTATGTAAAAACTTATTTTGTAAATTACTCAGGAAAGGGATTGTTTTTCACCCACGCACTAAGAGGACCTAAGATATAATAGGCCGCTGGCAAAATTTAATTCAGTGTTTTTGGCCAGGTATTTTTTTTTTGTAACGAAGAAAAAATACTGTTCGGACAAGGCTTATACTTGGTAAGCAGATGGCGGGAGGGAGAATTTAAGAACGAGAGGAAATGAAAAATATCTTATGGCCCGAAAAAAGAAGAAAATCGCCCGTTATCCCGAAGAAATTACAAAAGTAATTAATATAGATGAAACGGTGGAAAACATCGAAAAGTCGCTTTAAAAAATTAGAAAGAAGAACAATTTGTCAATGATACTGCTATTAACTTCTTCCGCGTTTCACCGTGTGTCATAACTTTCGCTCGATGTTTCGCCGTTCATGCTGACGGCTTCTTCAGGATAACTGAATCGATTCTCCGTTGTCCGACAGTTCTGCGTAGTAGACTGTTTCTCGTGTTGCTAAGGTGGTGCCTTTCTTCTCTATTTTCAGTCTTGTTCTTTTTTTATTTCTATGGATTCCCTGATGAGTCTTTTTCCGTAGTTCTTGGTGGTGGCTATCACTTTTACGTTGTCGAAGTCCATTTTATGTCCAGTCTTGTTCTGTTGTCTATGTTCTGCCACCGCTGATTGCTCGATTCACACATTTCCTCCTCCAACTATTCAATAAGATTCATGTCATCATTTTGTAATTGAGGCGTAAATAAGCAATTTTTTCTCTGTTGATTGGAAAAATATTTTCCTGGTTCACTGTTAACCTACTTGAAAAACGTCTACGTAATAAGTTTCATTAATAATGCACACAGTAACTTCTTTCACTATAGAATTCAGTGGGAATTTCTAATTTTATGAATACATTAATTAGAGCGTAAAATTTATTCTCAGACCATTGTGTCGAAAGACGAACATCCAGCCAACGGTTCCACAAAATGAATTAAACGTATGCTGAATTAAAAGTTTCTGCGGTATGTTTTCAGCTACCACCGCATCTACTACGTATAAAGTAACAACGGCCCGCTTCACGAATGCACCCCATTGACAACTGCGACATCTGTTATTTTCCATGCTGATGTTTGTCTTTGACAAACTACGTCGGACACAACAAACAAGCGCAGCTTGCCATTCATTAGTCGAAAAGTGTTAGATATGTATTATACGTATCTTTATTTAGCGGGAAACTACGAGTCCTTTCTTTCCATTTCCCCAAAATTCAATATGCGAAAACGCGGATCTCTTCGCAATAAAATATCGGATAAAATGACTCGGATGTACTGCTATTTAAAGTTTTCACGTTACGGCAAACTTAAAAAGTACATAAATGTCACAGATATCTCCCGTCGAATAAAAGTTGGACGAATTTTATATTTAAGATATTTTCTTTCGCTGGAGCGAAATCCCTGGTGGATCGTTTTAAAATAAACGCAAAGTATGAAAGGATGATCGCAGAGGACAAATATAAAGAGATGAACGAGATTTATAGATATGTAGCGAAAAACCAAAAAAAAGTCTTTAGTTTAGGCGCCTTGCTTTCAGTAAAAGAGCTTTCCTTATCCAGTTGAAATGATTGATCTCTTGTTTACTACCTCTGATGTGTAAACCCTTATATTTTATGCAAGCAGCATATCGAATGTTATTTCTGTGGTGGAAAAATTTGCCGCTTTGGTAAAAACACACATAATTATAACATTAAGAACATGAAAAGACATTCAGCATCTTATTTATTATTCCGAAGAATCAAACAAAAAAACACTTATTGGTATAATAGTTATAATAGGTATAATATGTTTGTCAACAAAATGCTTATAGAATACGGAAAACCACTTTAATTATTATAAATTCTTATTAATTTTATTCAATTATTCATACGCATAAAACACCAATACCTTCACTTATCTTTATTCCACCTTAATTAATCTATTTGCAAACCATAGCTAGTACAGAATACTTATAGACGAAGGCGTTCATGTTAACAAGCATTGCAAACAATATGAATCTCTCTAGAGCACATATCCTTGTTTGCCCTGTCGCATTACTAATTAACTGGACGGACGACTAAAACGTTTGCAACGCTGCTGCACGATACAAAAGCGCATTTCTCTAATGCCCCAAATCCTTACTGGACTTGTTTAAAAGTTGAAATTGTTGTGTGTGGAGGCATAACGTATGTATGTGTATGTGTAAATACGTGGCCGTGTGTCTCCCTTTTAACCGGTGTGGATTTTCCACGTGAATTATATGTTTTTCACTTGTTTGCTTCTCGTTTCTACGCGTGCAACGTACTACTAGCTGAGGAGGAGGTAATTTAATGAAACAGATTCGTAGAAAATCTACGGGTTTGAGCGGAAGAAATAAATTTGGCTGCCCCTGGCAGGATATTTCGCCGCAACTGTTTTCTTCTTGTTTGTTTGCAAGATAAATTGCTTTTTTTATTAAAATGGACGTGGATGCCTTCTCTGTTTATTTGTAAACCTGACAGGTTGATTTCTTTCGGTTTTTCCAAATTTAATCACATAATTAGAACGAAATTATGTATGAACTGGAATCAGTGACGATTCATACTGCAATAATGTTATTCCCAAATGTATACTTCGTGCCCAAACAATAGACGCGATAGCCAGGAAACTGGGCGCTTGTTTTCTAGGTGGAAATCCCTAGGACAGAAGGCAAGCAGTATCGGCACCAAACTGAACAATAACCTCAACTATGCTACTAGACTACTAGGCAGCTTTACCCTCAGTCTCTGAAGCAAACAACGTGATTAGTTGAAGAGCCAGACTGGAAGTCCTGGCAATAAAGATGGACCTTCTATTCGAGCATCTCTGTCTGCGCTTTATCAAGTCTCTGCCGTCCCGCAAAATTTCCCTTGATTTATCCCAACAAACGGGCAATAGTAAGGTACCTGAGACTCTCCAGAAGCAACATTAGTTGTTGAGTTTCTGATTGGACATTCCTGGTTAAAGAAATAGCTCTTCAGGGTAGGACTAACCAGAAACCTCTTACATAGGGGCTGCCACTCTGAAAACGACACAGCGAAACGCTTATTCTACAATTGGCCTGTACTCGCGTCACTTTGAAAAACTAAACTGGACAAGGGCAATGGATTAGGGGAATTACTATTTTTCTGCAATGATTAGACAGACTCGTGTTTATTCGTGTAATGAGAAGTATTAGTTTTAATATGAGCTAAATGCTTTACCAAACCAGATCTAGGAATAACTAAGATTACAAAACAGAGTGAAATAAATCAGTTCATCACAGAATAACCAGACTATATTGGAATCATACAGCTGGGCAGAAACACATCAATAAGATCCTCAAAAAATTCGACTGCTGACATATTTGTAGCAGTGGCAATAGAGGAAAAGACCTATTATAGCTTTGTGTATTATAATATCCTCGGTCATATGTAAATACACTTCATCACATAATTCCAGCAACTCATATAAGTAATCCTTATCATCTTGCCTGCCAGCTGCCTTTTGGAAACTAGTCTAAACTCCATACCACCATCGACTTATGAATTTTACTTTAAATTCCCAAGTTTCTTTCGAATCTGGATTTCGCTTAGGGAATGATTGGAATTAAACACTTGTGGTTCATTTGAAATAATTTGAACAATGACAAAGCATAAAATAGAGCTCGTAAGCGTTTGAAATTGTTGTCAATTGTAAATACAAAAAAATGTAAATGGAGCATCCGTATTGGAGTCGAAGGTTGTCAAAGCTGTGGATTTTTTTCCAAATATTGAACCGATTGTGTAATTCTCATTCTTACCTCTTGTTGATGTATTAAGGCGCACGACATACGAAATTTGGGTTGGTATCTTAAGTAATAACGCAGTAGGTCGTTTCATTACTGGCGGGGGTTCTACCATATCTTGGCGTTCTTGATATTTTATTATATTTATTCCTGACGATATTTATAACTAGTAAGACAAGTGTCCGACACACACTACAAGCGCCGCGTTGTAGTTTCTAACCTAAACCTTTCCAGATCGTTTTATAGTCGTAGATGCAATTATATAACACTTTCACTCTCCCAATTTGACACTGCTAGGTTCTCTCTTTTCATCGGCGAGTCCAAAACCTAAACAAATTGCAACAAAATATTATTGACACTGCTAATAGAATTTCTCGCGAAACCCTTTCACGTGTCCGTGATGGGTTCTATAACCTACGAAAACGAAGGCGTATTTATTTAAAAAATTGTCTTTAATTATATTTGAGCAGAATACAGTTTTAATTTGATTACACAACAACAACAATATTTTCATTTACTTGAAACAGTACTCGTTTACATCAAAAAGGCTGACAAAAGGGTGAATTTCGCAAAGCATCTCACAAGAGATCGAAACAGGGTACTCGGTGCAGTTAGACAGCTGCATCCCATCTTTTCTAATTCTCGACTCAACCCCCAAACGGGCATCATGTTGTATAAGTCACACATACGTCCTATCTTTACCTACACCAGTCCCATTTGGGCCTCTTGCAAGTACAAAATCGCTGCTTGCGACTGGTACTACACGTATCACGCGCAGTTTGCTGAATACACTGACATACCTAAGCGAGACTGAGGAGATACAGGAATTCCGCTATGAAGAACGCCATCATTCACAATGAATACAGCATACTAACACATTTCTCTCTTTTTCAGGAACACAGCAAAGGAAAGAGTCCACGATGAATACTCTGATGCCCACACACCCAGAAAAGAAGAGGTTTCGGAAGAAATAGTACTGAAAGAAGGAGGACCAAGGTGCAGACCACCATCGACACGAAGTGAAGTAGGGATTACGCTCAGAACAATCCTGATGACACCAGGCAGACAGGAACATACCCGTTGGTTAGCGTCTTCTCACATTGGTTTTGCCGCGAGTGATTCTACCAATACCATTCACTTTGATTATTTACATTTGCTATAATTATCTACCTGTTACTTCGCTTTAACTTACTGCAGGATGTGACTTATTTTTTATAGCCATCACAATCGCCACAGCTATCCTCAGCAACCTTATTCGTAAAAGTCGCTAACGTTAACGCAGACTACACACATTGTAGAAGATTTAAAGAAGTAAAGATAATCACTAGCGCATATACAATTCTACCGTACATTAATTGAATTATGGATAGAAAAGGGAATACTTAAAAAGAGCAGTATAGAAGTCAGATTCGGATCAATGATGAAGATCCAAACGTTTTTAAAAAATCTGAAGCAGACTACCTAGCATGAGGGCGAAAGGACTGTGCAAACTGCAGTGTGAGTGCGCAAGAGACTAAAAGCAAAGAGGATTATAACGCATAAGACGAAAGGAGTTGAAAGAAACACCAAATATATACGGCAACCAACTACAGCAGAACATAGTTTACGTCACGGCTATGAAATTCATTTTGATGTTTTCGTCCTAGCCACGGGAGAGGATTAACATCGAAGACTAATCAGGGAAGCAATGTAAAGACACAATGTTGGCAATAGAAACTACGGACACGGGTCAAGTGAGACTAGGAGGTGAGTGTTACATCGGCAATAGAAGATCGTCCGCCAAAAATGGAAGATTCTGAAAATGCTCATAAAATGAATAGCGAAATGTTGATTGAAACATGATAAAACTCGAAAGAAGATATTATGAGCTCACTTAACGACGGTATAATGGTGAGATGACCTACCGTTAACCGGGCAGGTTAAACGCTGTGTGTGTGATTTTCCTAGTTCATCATTCTCATCTTGGGAAACATTTAACTACGCTTCACTATCACTAAAAATAGTTGATGGTAACTCGCACAATTTACACAATAAATGCTGATTATGAGGAGCTGTAAAAACCCCTTTTAGTTGTCACCACGCATGAAAATAACGGAATAGTTAAACTTAAATATAGCGCGGTAAAGTCAAATCAAGAATATTTACATTTTCAGGGCCTATAAAGAATATGTAATTTTGTTGTTGAGTGTAGCCTTTCACGACCGCAATCCATAGTAGAAATGTCTTTCGCGTGATGTCGCGTAGCTAATATTTTGCTTGACGTTTCGCTGACCATGCTGTCAGCTTCTTCAGAAGATTTCTAAAGACTAGTGTTGTTGTCTCTTGCTCCTCGTTATATATCCCATTTCTGCTTTGCTGATCCATAACCGTTCCGCTTTGCTGATCCAGAACCGTTCCGCTTTGCTGATCCATAACCGTTTCGCTTTGCTGATCCATAATCGTTCCGTTCCGCCGAATCGCGTCGTTCCTTGTATGACGACTCCATAGTGCGTGGAACACGTGGAAGTTAGCACAACGGAGTCGTCATACAACGAACGACGCGATTCAGCGGAACGGAACGGTTATGGATCAGCAAAGCGGAACAGAAATAAGATATATAACAAAGAGCAAGAGACAACAACACTAGTCTTAACTACGCGACATCACCCGAAAGACATTTCTACTATGTAATTTTGTTATTTATTGTCGTTTTTGCTGGCAGTAAATATAAATTTTCCTATAAAGTCGAGAGATTTCTGAGGGTAGTGTTCAACAAAATTTGTGTAAAAGTGCAAAAAGCTTATTATATCTTGAGCTACCGTAAAAATTAAAGCGTAGGGCTGTAGCTTATGGCAATGTCGTTTGGGAACAAACGGGTGAAATAGATCGGGTGCCTGTAATACAAAAACGTATCATAACATTACTATTTGACTTACTTTTCAATAATCCTTGAAGAACTACTTTCAGAACATATTGTTTATTGACTGTGACTTTGACACTGTGACTGTGATCTATCTTTACAAACTTTTAATTTATGTGCATAGAAACATCGACAGGTTATCTACACTTGCGGGCCTTACATGAGCATTGCACGCGAGATAGAAAAAATGTTGTCTTAAAAATACAACAATTATTCATTTTATAGAGTCGCCCTTCTTTGCAGGTGCATATTTTTATAATAAATTAAATTCCGTAATTAAAAGTATGAGAACTTTAAACGAATTTAAAAGTTAAGTTAAAAGCTATATTAATTGACAGCTGTTTGTTATTTGAAACAGTAGCTCGGTCAGATCGGTTTCGTCGAGATGGAAGTGTAAATATTGAGAATTTTACGATGTTTCTTTTCGTATACGAATGTGTATTGTTTATTGTTTATTATCTATGTTTTTACAATGTAGATGTGTTTTTATACCTTTATACGCTTATCATTATCCTAACATTATTAGCCCTATTTCAATTTTGTTGTACGCAGTACCAAATAAATTATTATTATTATCAAATATTCGGCTTCACAGTACCATAACACTTTAATCCTTAATCCTCTAAATATATTATCAACAAATCGGTTCAAAAATTATTCTACAGAGATAAATTTCACGCACAACGAGATACAAAACGCTCCTAAATAATTTATATCATATCCGCACCAGAAGGAAAAGTTTATTAGACTACTTTTTTTTACTTCTCTGGTAAATACACTCTTGTTTTTATTGCATTTCCCATCCAGACCGCGTTCTTCCCTCATCAGCTACGTGTGCAAAAAATATTTTTATTTTGCCCCCCGAGTACCGTATCTCACATCAGTTATTGCATTAGGTCGCTTTCATCCTGGCGACTACCGCCAACGCTTTGCTGTGTTGGTTGTTCCCTCCGACACGTTAGTAGAAATTAATGCGTCTGAAGAGGTCGTGCTGCAGGCGAATTAAATTGGTGGCACTCCGTTGCCGCCAAAAATTAAAATTAATTCGTTCTTATCTTTCCCAAACATAGCCAGCATTATGAGAGAAGGTCGTACCTTTTTTTGGAATATTGCGGAGAAAAGGGGAATTAATACCATAAAGGTAGATTTATTTTTTCTTTTTATTTTTTATCAACTTCTGCATACCACACATTCCAGATTTTCTGTTAGAGACAATATCTTTGTTGTTTTTAAGAATTAAATTCTGGACTATAAAAGCCCATCAGAATCATTCTGAACAGTAGCGTTAAAAATAACCACCAAAAGAGATTTGCATTAATGTGAATACGAAGGACAACGGTATCATCATTAGTATAATCCTGTTTCCTATACAGTGTCTTGGTTGTGACTTGACGTGGGTACTTTCACAAAGCGCCGATACCTAGAATGTGATAAATCACTTTGTACTAGCGTAACAGGCGTAACATTTTCAAAGTATATGGTGAATTTTTTCTCGCAGTTTTTCTTTCAGGCGAATTTTATTTGTTTCTCCAAACCTTAGACGAGCAATCGCTGTTTTTTTTCTCTGAATAAATCCCGAAAGGAAACGTTTTCTGAACTTCAGTACGATACCGAATGATTACAAAAATCTTATTCCAATGAAGTTTACTAGATTAATAAAAGTCACTATTGAAGGTGCAATGATCAAAGTCAAAGACAAAAATCAAGATCGTTTAAGGTAAAGTGGAAATTGGAAGAAGGGGATCTCTTGTCTACATCGATGTCCCTTGTTCACGCTTACCACTGGAGATTTACCCTCATTTGAATACCAAGCAGTGACACATACGACAACGAGATGGCCAAAGCCTTTGTTTAAACGAAATCTAAGCACTCTGCTGAGCCTATAACCTTTAGTTGGCATATCCTTTAAAGCTGCGAACATGCATGTAGCCTACTGGGCCAAACAAGAAGTCTTCTATTGCCAGTGTAAATTAGATCGAATTCACCCAATTTAATATTGTAAAACTGAAAATAATAAGGAAGAGTGGAAAACTTAATACAGACGGATTATTTACCACAGTAAATGCCAATGACTTGCGTTTGCTGATAACATTGCTAAGCAACTCGAAGAAGGATTCGATTGCATATTTGAGTGTTGCTTACCTGGACATTGGGGAACAAAATGAATAAAAGAATCAATTCTACATTCCTCAAAAACCAGAACACTAATAAAGCCAGATGAGTTAACTTTACAAATGTAGAAATGAAAGGCACGAAAGACGCCGAACTATAAAGTAAAAGAAGAAACAAGTAATTTTTATCTAACCAAACGTAATAATCCAAGTGAAGAGAAGTTAAAGAGAGGCGAATATCAAAAGCCAAAAAAAAAAAAAATATCAAAATCAATGGCATACAAGCCCTTTTACAACTCATTAATGAAACACCAAAAGGCCTTAACCTCAACGTACGCCAATACATTAATATATTAGTACAGCTGAGCTACAAGTCCAAAAAAATTGTCAAAAAAACATATTTATAACTTGGTGCCAGAAACTCCTCAGTTTTACTATGAATTCAAACAATTTCGAATTTTCTTCGGCCATAATCAGCGAAAGTAACTTTGGCTGTTATCGGCCCCCCATTTTCATTTTCATTCCTAGAAGTGATGATTGGTACGACTATAGAGTCGTAACAATTATTCTATAATAATTGGAAACATGTTTTCATGGTTACGTGGTGGAAATAAGTTCGAAATAAACACTTGGTAGTGGTTAAGCATTTCTACAGTTAGATTATACTAGCATCTGAAATGACATTTGGAAAAGGATTCCATTCTATACTAAGCACAAGAGAGCCTCAAAACTTTTATTGCCCACTTAAAAAGAAAACTAGGATGAAATGAAATATTAATTTTCGTCGTAAAATGCAACAAATAATAATGTGAAGCCATTCGGCCTCGTTTAATAACCCACACCGTATAATAAAACGTCACATAATGTCCGCTACCATAATTCTGGTTTCGGTAGCCCTGTTCCATTTTGTCAAAAAAAAAAATGAAAGACTCGGCATTACTTCATCGTGCACCTGCCAACTTCTTATGATTTCTCTCTTACTTAATTATGTCATAAAGCCTTCTCAGAATAAGAAAGATATTTTTAGCGAAGAACTCGTAAAGGTTAAAGTCGTTAAATAAGTTCACGTATCGCGCTCGAAAACGTGACCACGAGTTTTTTAAGTTCTCGCGATCCGAATATCCTCGTCGCGTTCTGGAAGAGAACGAAATGGAAGGATAGCTTATCTATGTGTGGATTACCGATTCTTGTCCGAAATGCGGGCGCCATTTTGTCCTACCTATGCTCATTCGCGGTAAGAATCCGATTCCGCATGTGAAATTGGAAATCTGTTCTACTGACACGGCAAACTTTATAGATTTACGGCCGCCCAGTTAAACTATATTTTACGATCTATACGAAAGCAGGCTCATGGCAGCTCGTATGAGAAAGATTTATGAATGGGGACGATCTGAAAAAATAGTTGTAAAAACTTTATTTAGTACTCTTACTCGTGTGTGGGTTTTACGATTTCGCAATTAAACCGTCTCAAATGCTATTATATTATAATCACCGCGTTTACTCATGCTGGTAGTATATTATGGTGTTTGTTCATTGTATATCTTTTACTAACCATCCCTTTTAAAAACTAAAGTAACCAAAAGTATCAATTTACTTTGTCCGCGGTTTTTTTTCCCATGGCGAAATTTCCAAATATTTTCGGCAATTTTTGTTGATTAATACTCGTTCACTTTTAAAAGTGCTAAAGAAGACGCTATTTCGAATATCCTAAACACACACCATTCGATTAGAACATTTACGTATGAAGAATGCCTAGACGATATTACGATTTGTTGCACATTACTACATTTTTGTACAATTATTCTTGATCCAGAATATAGGAAATCTTTTAATATTACAAGTAAATGGTTCCTAACAGCTGTCATCCAGCTTTAAGCAGTCGTTACGGAAGTAAATGTTGATTATGAACATTTGCACAATTCCAAACTACTAAGCACGAGGAAAAAGGGAAGATAAAAAAGAAGCGGAAAAGAAAAAGGAACAACCAACAGCAGAGGTAAATGCACCTGAAGAAGAATTGGATGTTGCCTCTGAAGCCTTGGCGGCAGAGCTTAAGAGCAAAAATTAATTCAAAAATCCTTATATAATGATTTTAGGATGAATGATTTTGAAAGGTGCTACTTTAACGAAGATGAAGTCCATTCCTTACTTTTGGGAAAAACTTGATGATAATTTTTCTATTTGGTAGGGACAATACAAGTATCTTGAGGAACTTCTGAATGTGTTTACGAATTACAGAGTGTATTTGTTTAGCAATAACAGTTCTAATTTGGCGTTTGAGTTTTATTCACAGTTTTGCCTAAGAAGTTGACTACGAAGTTTATAAATGGTAACAGTTGAATTCTAAATCAGAGGAAAGTAAAATGTTTATTTCACAATATTTTCAATGGATTGGAAATGATTTAAAAGGAAGAAAGCCCAATCGAGGAAAAACTTTAAATAATTGCTATACTTTTGTTGATCCTCCACTATGTACATTTATGCATATGTAGCTATAATACTGTTATTTATGAATCTATTAATAACGAGTTTGTACTCTTTTACCAAAATTACCGCAATATCTGTTACTTTTCTTTTCTTTTTCTGGCAACCAGTACTTTGATGGTATTTTCAATACGTTTTGGCATTGCTTTCATTGTGTACTCTAATATTTGGTTTCTGGTTTGTAATCTATGACCAGAATCGATTTAAAAAGGCATTATTAAATATCGCAGTAGTAAGTCCGAAGATTTTTTTATCGGTAAACGCGAAATTTACTCAATAGCAAAACTAGATGACAGCTAAGCTATAAATGACGAAGCGAATGGTTTCCTCACTGGTGTTCTACTTTAAGGATGTCTTTTAACTTTAGTGCGTAAAACAATGTTAAACTGTCTCACATTTTCTCTTCCTTATCGAAGTTTATCGCACTTTGCACCATTCGAACAATAAAGTACGAATATAACCATAGTCAACTTTGGTTAAATAAATTTGCATTAGCTGACGCCCTTTAGAAGCCAAAAATTGCATAACGGTGCGCAGATTACGTTCCGATAGATTTTCTACTACAAAAACTGTTTTCAAACTTAGTAACAACATTTGGAGGAAAGAAACTAACAAACGTGTTGATAGTTGTGTCAGTAATGCTTCAATAATCGGTACATAGCAAGTTCCCGTCAAGGCAATATAATTGCGCTTGTACATTGTAAATATGCTTCTAGCTACCTATCCTCGAATTCTGCATATCAAATTTTTTTAATCAGTAACCGCCACTTTTGATGTTAAACTTGTTACTTATAATTAGTTGAATTTGGAGAAGTAACTATAATTAAAAATCCGAAAATTTACATACATACAGCGATCTTTTTAATAAAAATATACGCGTCGCCATTTGAATTATAATTATATCGGAAACGGACATCAACTTGCTTATGCAATAGAACACTCTGTATACTTTATCATCTTCAATAGCCCGTGCTATTCTACCTATTCTTGTTAAGACTTCCCTGTACTTATCTCTTGCCGTTTCTAAAGAGAAAAAGAGTTTGTTCAAATTTAATGCCAAGTTAAATATTTATCACGAACAGCTGTTTATTTCAAAAACCAGAAGAAACTTGTTTTGTAAATTTTAATCCCCGGTGTCGTAATGAGAGTCACTATACAGGCAGGCACTATATGAACGAAAGTGTTGTTAATTCGTAGTATTTTGTAATGGAAAGCGGCAACATCGGGCATATTAATCAAAATAATACGAGGGATATTTTCATAGTAGCAACATTACTGCTGTGGAGGACCCACTGAGAGAGGGCAGGCGAATGACTATTCGTCAAATTAGTGTACGCCTAGGAATAGGACACGACAAGTTCGTGACATCTTATAGGATTGTTTGGGCGTAAGCAAGGTTTCAGCCTGCTGAGTGCCACGACTGTTGGAACCGGAACAAAAACTGGTAAAAATTGGCAACGGATAATAACCACTGACGAAACATGGATTCCCTATTTCAATCGTGAGACTAAAAGTGAATCCCAAGAATGTCTTAAACCGGAAGAAGAGTCTCTCCACTTAAGGCGCATGCACTTCCGTCTGTTAGAAAAGTAATGCTTACTGTACTCTGGGATTGCGACAGGATTATTTTTATGGATTATCTGCCGAAAGGTAATACAATTAACGCAGAACATTATTCGAATTTATTATCCGGACCACTGTGGCAGGCCCTTGCCAGAAAACGGTCTAGAAAGTTGCATAAGCGTCCGTTATTGCAAGAGGATGTTTCGAACAATTTACGGAATTACTTCCGCATCCACTTTACTCACCAGATCTCGCACATAGTGATTTTCAGCTGTTCCCAGTTTTCAAAAAACCTTTTCGGGGTGTTCGATTGGATGTTTAACTGACGTCATAAATAGGAGGACTACGCAGACGTCCAACCCCGTTGGGGTAAATGTATTCGGTTAAATGGAGATTACGTAGGAAAGTTAATTAGAAGTGGCCCACATGACATAGAGTTAATGACAATAAACAATATATACGAACCAAAGCGATACATGCTTGTCAATAAACCTACACATACTCTGCTTATTCCCAATAAAACAACTGGTACTAGGAAGAGCCTGCTTTTATAAAATGTACATGCTGTAACAACTATTTATATTTTCAACATTTGATGAATTTCGCTACCATGAGTTAGAATAATACAAAACGAATGTTTACTGGCAACAATTAATAATATAGAACCTAATATTTGTGATCTTTCTCTATTCACTTTTATCTTCATCTCAACGATATGAACAAAGGGCATGTTGTAAAAGCCATTCCACTACAGTAAGACTTTGGTAATTATCATATATGGTACGGTACTTTTTCGTCCAACATACTCTATAAAATACTACGTATACAACCATCAATAAAGTATGAATAAAATAAAACTCAGCTCTCACTTTATCTATTCCCCTCAATCTACTAGCAAAGTAACGTCATTTGTAAAAATGTGAAAAATTGTTGATCAAATTTGATAGACCTGTGGAAGACGCATTTAGGGATATGCTTTTTTATTCGTAATTACGGAGTAACTTGTAAAATTCTGAAAATTGTCAAAGTTTCAAGAATAGCTTTCGCCCCTAAACGTGAGATTCCGTCAAAATGGAAAGCAACGTTTTAGAGCACTCGATTGATCCTACAAATCGGTAATTGTCACCTTGGAATGTTTTCTTTTAAGCTTCAGTTAAATAATTTACGATAGTTAAGTAAAAAATTAATACAAAATCAAGCAATTATTACTAAATGCATAAAAACTTGAGTTTATCCATCGGTAAACAGAACGTAAGTTTTATAACCCAGAAGAGGGAGATGGTACACACCCGCTGTATGTTGAAACGAGAAATACGAAAAATAAACAAATTGTTGAAACATTTCCTAAATCTCCAAATTTAACATTTGGACAACAAAACAAGAAAACGGTTCCCCGGAAATTTGGCGCAGTTCCAGACAGCTTGGATCAAATAAAACTACTCACGACATTTAAATTGTCTGCTAGCTCTAATCTCTGTATATTCTAAAAACACTGACAGACCGTGATTGCATTAGCATGCGGATCTTCTTTGAGGTAAACATAGGATGGGAAACATTATGTTTTAAAATTACAGGAAAATTTGGGTACATTCAGTAGGTACGTAAGAAAATAAATATCTGTTTTGGTGGAGGCGGTAGTTTGTGCAGAAAGTTTCACGCAATTTCCTTAAAACAACGTATCAGTATGCTAACTAAATACACGTCATAGCAAGAATCTTTAAAAATATTGAAGCTAATATTATTCTTTTTTTTTAGTCACTCACACAAAAAATACGAAAAATTAACATCAGCATTCATCATTGCACACATGAAACATACCACGACAGTAATACTCACTAAAACATGCGTCAACTACATATATGCAAATGCATCCAAGATTTTTTTTAACTGGAGGTATTAGTGCGTTAGAATGACTTTTTCTAATGTAGCTAATTATAGATACATAATGTTTTAACGAGAAACTTTGTCTTACTATTATATAGTCTATATGATTATTATGATATTTTTTGTATTTGTTTTTTAAAAATTACGGGCACTTAACATATCGTATTCTTCCGGAGAATGTAATTACTATTAAATAAAAAAACAATAATTTCTAGTGGCGTTGCCAATCAAATATTTGATCATCTATAAAAGGATAAAAATAAAGAAGAAGGTGGGATGTAACAATTTTAGTAATTAGCTGTTATTAAGATAGATTACACCGCAATAAAATATTTTTCTAAATAAAACAACGTAGAAATCAATCTTAATAGAAATTAATATCTGGAGCTTGGAATTTATTAACATATAGGATACCTACCACGTATACCAAATTTCTAAATGATCTCTCCAAACTTGTCTGATGTTAAAGTTTCTATCATCTGTCTTCTTGTTTATCTCTTGTAACATTGATTATTCCCCATACAGTGATATTTGTGAAGTTTTTCTTTTTAAGAAACAAAGAATTTATAATACATGCAAAGTATCAAAATGGAAGAATTCGAATATTAAATAAAGATAATTAAAAATCGGTAGGTTTAAATGCACGAACGTCAACTCAGTATCCCACTAGTCTAAAAACATCACATAAGAAGGCAGAAAGGAGAAATTTAAAGAAAAATTTTAAACACACACATACATCACTCTTAGAACTGTAAGTAGTTCGGAATTAATTATTATTTTTTAGTTTTATATTAGATTTAAAACATGTCAATCTACTTAAATGTTGCCCAACCTGACAATAATCATTTAACTGTAAATGCAACAGCTTTATAGTGGTGTGTAATGTACACAAATGTATACAATGCCCAGTGTACATTGCACGGTTGTTGTTCTAGCAAGAAACAAGGAATGGTCTCAAAAGCGTCACGCACAGAAAGAATAAGTTTACTTCGGAAACGAGACATATTTATTCTTTATAAAAATTGAGTTTATCTATCTAAAATATACAGGACCACATCCTACAAGATATCGAAAAAAGTCTAAGAGCCAAATTATGCATAATTACTATCGCCATCTTCTTAAAATATTTCTGGTCATCAGTGGCGCGCCGTATTCCAATGGCATATTAAACTGATATTGTTTTTAATGGGACACTATATTTTATTCTAGATTTGGAAAGTTTTCGGAGAGCACTTATTTTTTTTATGCAACATGGCATATCCCTAACTTTGGCGGTATTTTTTTCCTCAGTCAGATCATTGTTTGAATTTTTTTTTAGGCAGAAACTAAATTGCACCGGCGCTTAGGGTTCGAGATTTAATTCTCTTTCAAGTGATTTGTGAAAGGAAGATAATTTTTTGTTGACCTTCGCAAATTGTCATTTTTTTCTAAAATTTCAAATGGCACCCTCCTAAAAAAATTAAATCGTTAATTTGTCGGAAAGCGTCCTTTTCCGAAATCAAGTCTGACATAATTAAACAAAAGAAGTGCAATTGTCAAAACAAACAGTAAAAATAAGAATAAAGTAACTGTTCCTTGACAAACGTTTCGAAAATGCTTCGAACTCAAAAAGAAATAGTTAACATTGTGTTTATTCTTAGAGAGTGTTACAAAAATTTTTGTTGGCGACACGAGTGTACGCTGAGAGTGTACACACGAGTGTACGCTGAGAGTATACACACGAGTGTACGTTGGTGACACGAGTGTACGCTCCTGGCAGAGCTCATCCGAATCCAAGCGCGTTTTAAACTGTGTTGGATAGATTTACAACTACTGGGACTGTTCAACGCGCAAAGAAAGTTAGAACGAAGCCAGTTTTGACGGAAGATAATGAATTGCATTCCATAAAAATGGGGTAGTTAATCGACACAATTTTCATTATTACGCCGATGAAAACCCGCACTGCATGAGAATTGGAAATCACCAGCAAAGATCATACTTACTTGGTTCTGACTTCTTCGATGGGAACCTACAATGATATAATTGATGTTTTCACAATATGCCATGTAGCCACACCATTTACAAAATTACTGCCGAGAATTAGTTTCGAAAGTGAGCGAGAGCAACCTAGAAAACCCCGTATTTAATATAAAAGATCTTTCAACAAAATGTTTACATCAAAAAGAGCAATATAAAGGAGGTGAAAACAGGAAAATGCTGGGAAAAACAAAAAAACAATGAAGGTTATTGTGTAGGATAACAAAATAGTATTTAGAATGTCTTTTATTTATTTGTAGATATGTGCAACATTGACAAATATATAAATTATCTGTATTGTATTATACAAAATTAATACTAAATACCAATCATTCGATTACATATAAAGAAAGATCAATTTATGATGATTAAAGCATTTTTACTGGAAAATAATGCTTTTTATTATTTTTCTTTAGTAGAAAATGAAATTCAAATTGATATATTTAGTAACAAGCGAAACAGGAATAACAAAGAGCAGTCTATTTGTGAAAGGAAGATATCAGGAAGAGATTTTTTTGCTGTTCAAATAGGCTGGGTCTATAACGAGTCTAGGTGGAAGGTGCTTGTATTGGCTGGAACTGTAAATAACGCTGCAGTGTAACTCCTACTGAAAGTGGTAACCTAACTTTGATTAGAAATGCTATTTAAATTTCTGAAACTAAAAAAAAAACTATTTAAATAAATGTTTGCAGCGGAACCAATGCTTTGATAACAACAGCATCATTATACAGTATGTCCACGGATTTGATGCAAACTTATACAACAGCGAACGTTGATACATTTGTTAAATCATTTTATGTTTTAGTTTTTTTTTATACATATTTTTAGATATAAAATATTTAATATTCCAGATAACTAAAATAAATTCTTTATTACAAATATAAGACTTTATGAAATAATTTCTTATGTATATAAATTCGAATGTGATAAAAAAACAACAAATAATTTATACAACGTAGCCTCCCCCTACTTCCACACACTTTTCGATCCGATACCTAAATTCTCTGTAAACGTTCCTAAATGTTCTTATATCAACCTCACTAATTACTGTTCGTATTTTGTCTTTTAATGCTTCCAAATTCGCACCAAAATGATTATTTTCGTACACTCTTTATTTAACGTGTCCACAAAAATAAAAATCCATCGTCGTTAAATCGGGCGAGCCGGCTGGCCAATTAATTAGTTGAATGCGCAGGACATCCATCCTGCTGAAAGTAGACTGCATCTCTGTTAATATCCTCCAACGATGGTAAAATAAAATTTTGTAACATATCCAAATAATTACGTTGATTTAAATTGTTTTCGAAGAAAAAGGGGCCAATAGTTTTATTGAATAAGATTCCACACCACACATTTACTTTCTTATTACGTTGGTTCCGATTAATACGAAAATTTGGATTCTCTTTTGCACAATATCTGCAATTTTGGGATGCCACATAACCATTAGTGGTAAAAGTAGCTTCATCCGAAAAAAAAAATTTATGATGGAAAGAAAAATTGATCCTCTATAATATTTTCTTCAACCCAAGTACTAAATTCAAATCTAAACGCATCGTCCCGGGGTTCCAAAGTATGAATAAATTTGAGTTTGAATGAATCTTGTTTTCCTTAAAGACTTTTTGCAGCAAGTTATTGCTTATACCCAACTATGCTCTCTTACGTAGTGATATTCTTAGATTTTCTAATGCAGATCCCATAGCTAGAGCAGTTAATGCGTCATCTTCATTGCATTGTTTCTTTGTTTTCTTCTTTCTAACAACAGAGCCAGTTTCATCAAAATTCTTGACAAGCTTTTTCAGAGAATTAATAGCGATATTAATGCCGGTGAATTTAACGTTGAATTTGTTGATCACTTAATCAAATAAATTCGCTGTTGCAATGTTAGCATAATTGTGATCTTGATTGCAAATGTCGTGTCACTTAAGATTGAAACAGACAAATAATTAAATGTCAACAGAATTTCAAGGCAATACGATTATCAACAATAATTTGAACTTTAAATTAAATTTTTGAAAGTAAGTAAACATGTTTTCAACATTTATATGCATACAGAAGGTAATCAGTGGATTTTAATATGATTTTTAATGGTTTTAAGTGAAGCAAAAACTTTCGTAAAGAATAACTTTTTTTCATATAATGTAGAATAAAAAAGTTTTTCCCCTTGTACACCAAATCTGTGGACACAGTGTCTAAGCACTTATATGGAAGTTCCAGTAATAATCCCACTGGCAATTGTACACTTTCTTTTTGAGTAATATTTACATTCCATAACCTCCACTTTCTATTTTCTAATTACCGAAAATAAATAAAGTAATGTTGTCAAAAATCTTAATGAAGCAGGGTGATTGTAAGTCGGATGGTTTCACATCTGAAAATCGACCAGACAACATGTTCGTCTGAATAAAAAATAAATAGTCTCGCTATATTCTATGTAAATACGTGCTGCGTCATTTTGTAATTATTATAGAATTTGTTACAGTTGTGATGCTTGGGTCGCACGCAAATAACTTCGCACGCCTGTGGTTTCTACCCACGTAAGTGTAACTGAAATTGTAGATAGCCATTCGAAACGTTACGACTTGGAAATTTATTTATAGGTCAATCGTTATTTCAAGGCGTTTCGATTTTAGAGCTGATTACAAAGTCAGCATTGTTCAGATGATATCTGACTCTTCTATTTCGCGTAATTGTTTCATTTTTTTGTGGATTAACTCTTATTTTCGTTACTGCACAAATGTTTTAAAGTAAATTTCGCCTCTTCCTAATAGATATCCAAATGCAAAATTCAAAAGAAGAAGTTTGAGAGGTTGATGACAGATTTGCACTCGTCGCCGTGCGTGTTCTACTGTCAATTCATGAGACACTTCTCTGCAATGTCCGTTTACCTTGACGACCTATTGTCCACCATGAAGGGCCAACCTCGTACGACAATTATTACGTACTGGAAGCTAGAGTGATCTTAATTCTTTGATGAAGATTATTTTATTCTAATTTTTGAGTTTTATAAATCCAAAGTCTACCAATCCAAAAAAACTAAAAAGCTTTTACTCCACCCTATTACACGAAGTTCATGCCTCCTACTATCCATCACATTTGAAAACCAGAAAGGAGATATGGTGTGAAAATCAAAAATATATATTACTTAAATACATAAAATAAATGTTAAAAAAACATGGCGGCCCGAACCACACGAAATTCCCCTATGTTAGCCTGAATTCTCAAAGTTTCACATAACTGTTATCTTTCTTCTCTTTAATAGACAATAAAATTACTTTAGCGATTTATATTCATATTTTTCAAAGCTATTTAAACCGAATTTAGTAGTATCTATCTTATTCAAACAAAGTCAAATACGTAATTTCCACTCATCTGTAACTTTACTATCAGGAGCAGCGTCCCTTTACCCTTTATTTCATCCATTTGTACAACCAAGGACGATTACGAAATGTAACTCGTTAGAGATAAAAGATATCCCAACGGGTTATAATAGACGTTTATCTCGGTCAATCTAACAGACCTCCAGTTAAAAAAATCACCGAAACTACTTAGATAAATAACGAACAAACAACAAACCCTGGCAGCGTCACAAACCTATGTACCGAATGTCTAGACACCGGAATAAAAAAGAAAAAGAGTTATTTGAAGGTACCTGTATACTGACCATCATGAAGGGGGTCGATGGTGTGAATCATAAGTTGCAGGAGGCCGTGCCTGAATTTGGCTCCGGTATGATGGTGGCCCCCGGAGGAAGGAACTTGCGGGGTTTCGGACGTCGTGCGTGACGTCACGCTACCTCCGGGCTGCGTGCCCACGCTCGTCTCGCTAGAGGTCGCCACCGTACCATGCTGGAAAGCAAAAAAAAAGTCAAACGCCAGAAACTAATAATAATATAGTATCAAGGCGGGAGAAACCTTCATCTACATATCATGTGTATTAGGTTTGCACACATGCATGTCCGCTTGCTTTTTCATGTTTTCATTTCGAACTTCGGATAGAATCGATTTGAATTGAAACGACTACCTTATTCAAACGGCTTATATACATACATACATATTTGTATGAGCAGTTTACGCAATTCGAAGTGCACATTCAATAAAATGCAAAATCGTATCCAAATTTGAATACTCTAACGTCGCCAAGCGGGCGTTGCAACATCGGTTCTATTACTACAACGTCCTAATCAAACACAATCAGTTGCCTAATTCGACAAGTAATTGAAAGAATTCAGATTACATAAATTACTCGTAATGAACCGCAGAATTTGCAGAGTTCGACCGCGTAGGTACTACAACCGAGTGCGGAACTATAACTTATCTATTTATTTAATGGAAAAACGTTTACTTGATTTTAAACAGAAGTTGTTTAAAATCAAGTAATCTATGGCACTAAATTGTTCTGAAGTATACAGGGTCTTTAGTTTTTCTAGTACGCTGCTACAGTTTATTTTATATAGATCACCTGAAACAACATACACTGAAAATGAACAGGTTTTGAGATATTCACTTTTCAAGGAAGAAAACTGCATTTGCAGTAATTTTCCAAAAACTCGATATCTTCTTTGTTTGTTATTATTTGACAAGAACTTTTTACTGTGGTTTTGACAATAGTTGAACTTCACTAATCAATATCAAATATCATTATTTTACGATCCAGTATGTTCAGGAAGATATCATTAATTTGAGCATTTTGAAACAATTGAAACTGATTTCTTTCAAATAGAACACCTTGTATATTTTTACTTCATTCGATGCATATTTAAAATCTGTTTAATTTCTGTAACACACTTCCCACACCTAAAGATAATGCTCTCTGAATTGTATTGTGTTTAGTGCAGAACACAGGTAATTTCCAAATAAATTTAGTAGGCTGTAGGGATTAAAAGACTTGTGATACGACTGAAATTATTGTTGTAATTGCTGTTAATTTTATATTGTATCGAAAGAATTAGCATTGTGAGGAAATTGAACTGAAAACAAGTGATTTATCTGTTTCACCACTGTTTTCTACTTGCAAGAATTATAACATATTCTTTGTTATTTCGACGCACAAAACGTATGATTTTTGTGATGTAATCCTTATTAGCATCATTCTGAGGATCTTTGGTCTTGCATATTTTTTTAATAAAGAGTAGCATAGAAACGTCTAGCGCCACAGAATAAGATTTTACTTCATGTTAAATGTCTTTTTCTTGTCGAATCAGTTTTTGTTGACGTTTACGCACGTGCGACTTATACTGGGGTCTGATAATAATAATTATTATTATTGTTACTATGTTGTAAATTATCTATGCTCTCCGCCAGGGGTATCAAACTAATTTCCTACAGGGAAATTTGCAAAATTTAGGTTTTGTTTGCAGACCAGAGTAAAAAAAAAATTACGGAAACAGAAATGATAATAGATATTTTTTTTAGGAACTAAATAAAGATATAAAAAGAACCGTCTCCGAATTTACCGAACTACTTAATATCGTGTAAGAGATCTGCATTGAACGTCGTGAGCCGTGTCACAATGGTCTAAGGGCATACAACTCAAAACTATTAACCTAATATCTAGAAAGTGTGCTGTAAAAGTCAAAATGCTTTCAAATGTCCATCGAATAATTCTAGCTAAAAATATACAAGGAGTTCCATTTGGAAGAAACGAGTTTCAGCTGTTTGATAATACTCTAATTAATGTTATGTTAATATAAATATAAAATAATGATATAAAAGACTGTTGTGATATATCAAATTTTTGGAAAATACTGTAAATGCAATATTCTCTACAAATTTGCCTTATGTTTTGTCAAGAAATTTAATAACAAACTTAACCAACCCTATGTACTTCAAAGTAATTTTATGTAATAGATCACTTGATGTCAAGCAACTCTTATTCCAAATATTTTTATGTTAAATGGATAGCTAAGCTGTAATCAAGGGACTTATTTTTCCATCTTACAGTATTTTCCAAAATGAACGGTATCCGATAGCACTACTGAAAAAACAATTTGTTAGAGCATTGAAACACTTCACTATCATCCTTACTACAAATTTTCTGCTTTAATGCTGGTTTAATCTCAAGATGTGCGTGCTTCTGTTCGCAAACAACCGAAATTTTGAAAACATTTTTTTATGATTCTCATACATGTGATTTTTGCCTTTTGTCAGATAATATCAGTAATAATAGGTACTTTTATATTCATTTATACAATGCGTAGGTCAATTTTAGTAACAGAACAACAATGTTCTGCTGAAAATCTAGAGAAATGTGCAATATCAATATCTAATAATAATAATAATAATAATAATAATAATAATAATAATAATAATAATAAATATTTATAAAAAGAATAAAAAAATTTAACCTTAAAGATTTTTATTAGGATGACACAAATGAAACGACTTCTTATATTGTGCTAATTGTATATATCACAGTTTCATTTACAAGCAACACTTAATACTTAATAACTATGTTATGTCAAAATACTATTATTCATTTATTTTCGTTTTTTGTTTCATAAGTAAAGTTATATCCGTTTTCGACGTGTTTCGAGGGATGTAGCTCGAAAACTAAACGAGATACGTGAATGGTGGTAATAGGAATCGATTCTCCAGGTCTCACTGTACTTAGAAACATGTAATTTAAGCCTTTGTATTACAGAGACGTTTATCGCTATGTAACTGATGTTAATTTTTGCGGAAATTACATTGGAAACGACGTTATGCTTTGCTAATTGCTAGGACACAAACAAAATTGTAGATTCATAATATTTCGGGAACGATATTTATCTACCGAATTTATCAAAATAAATTTGTTACAAAATAATCATATTCAATCTCAATAACCATTGAATATACCGCAAAATGGTCAATCAGCAGGTCAAACTGGATAAAGACCTATTATAAATATTTTAAAATATTTTTTTATTTATCAAATCGACCGAATTCCATAGAAATTCCCCTTAGTAATTTTTTTCATCATTTTCTTAATTTTTATATATCTCTCCAACTAACAATTTTATCTATAGATTTCGATACGCTGGATCCATTAAGTTACCCCGATTTTCTATCTCTTACGGTAAGCGAGCTATAAGTTTTAGAATGTTCCGAAACTTTGATCCCTATCTTTAGCCTTTTTCGGGGTGTAATTCGATAAATAAACGAGATAGGTAAATCAACAAATGATAATAATAAACTAATAATAAATAATAAACTACTCATTAGTGCGCTGAAAAAAGAATTGAATTACATTACTCAGACTGCAACATAATATGTCACAAGGTGAGCTGATATAGTTATACGTTTCACAATAAATCTTACTGGGGACTTAGTAAATTCAATCGTGGCGTGTGGATATAAAAAGTTGAAGGATATCGATTAGTCTGTCTAGGAACCAAAAACAACAAACTCTCTAGAATCTGAGGTCAATGATAATACTCCCGTTAATAATATTAAACCGAAACATTAAACCGTGCACAGAGCGTCTAGTCTAGTAGCTGAAAATTACATATTAAACATAATTGGTAGCTGCTCTTACGAGTAACCATATTCAGGACAAGCCTACCGTGTACGAAAATAGATATCTTTTAAAAAATTTTTCCAGGAGATTTTCAAGTTGTGATTTATAAACAAGATAAATCGGATTAAATTAACGCTGCATCCTACAAATGCGACCTCACAAGGCTACCACACAACGTCGACATAGCTGCTACACGGATAAACTATTTTGCGGTACGCAATTCAACGCGCAACATTTTATTGGGAATCGAAACAAACCCCGCAATGTGTGCACTAAATGATAATTTAGGGTCGAAAATTACGCCTAGATTGTAGGTGAGCTTTCCTTTTGTGTGTGGAAGACCTAATTTATTAAAAATGCTCCATTCGTACACTAAGTTTAAATCTTCTTGAGGACGCAGAGTATTGCACAAAAGAAGAACGGGTGAAAATGGTTTAACATCGTCCGCGCAAAGGAGGCACTTACAACTCAGGAGTATGCTTAAACCGTCAACAGAATGCAAGAACAAAAGCGGGCCCAACCTGGACCCCTGACTGTTTCCTGGGGTCGCAAATATTAGTGACAATTTATATCTCTTATAAGATACAAGAAGCTATCGTTTGTCCAAATAGGAATTAAGCAAAGAAAGCAGATAGTCAGAAAAGCCTAAAGCCGACAACTTCGCCAAGAAGAATTGCATGGTCAAGCCGATCAAACGCTTTAGCAAAATCTACAAGTTACAAGTAATTCTTTCAAAATGTATTAAGTTTACTTTTAAAATTATTTGAAACTTTGCTCTTTAGGTTTTGTTTATTGATTGAAGTCACATCGTTTAGAAAAAGTTTCATTCTCTTCGAAAATCTGGAATTTCTTTTCCCACGTAATTAATTATATGAAAAAATGTTCCGGGGTAAAGAAAGCTGACATCTTCCATTAGCTAGATGGGCGTGCTCACCACTGCACCAAGGGAACCTGTCAAGGCGATTCCCTTTTTAATACCTAGATGTTATTATCTGCAGGCGTATTACTATATATTACTTACCGCGCGACATTTTCTCATATAACTAATTACGCCGGCAAATACTGAAAAATTCCAGGTTTTCATAATTTACCTACGCAACTCAAATTATATTACTTTCTTTTTAATATTCGTGTGCAGTTACTAAAATATCGTGGAGTAAAATTTAGAATATATTAACGGCTTAATAACAATAACATCTTCTTCATATCCCTGTCTTGCTTTGGATATAAACATGTTTATTATTTTTTGTTATTAAAAATCTTGGTAATTCGTTAGAATAATGAATATAGATGTGACTTTACATGCGGCGAGTACGTGAAGACAAATAAATTCTATAAAGATGTGAGTTTACCTTGGGAAACCAATCAATCTTCTATCTTTCATTGGTTTTTTGTGTCTGAAAACCAGTAAATCCCTTTTTTTCTAATGAAATTTTGAAATCTTCACAGAATATTGTCATATATGCCTATGACTCTGGCTAAAATTGATTGATTGTAAATCTTGTCTTATAATGGATAAGGTAATTTGAAACATTTAAGGATGACGAGACGGAGATCGAAAATAATAAAAAAGATCCCAAATACAAATGTAAATTTGACAGCTTTTTAGAAATCATTGTATAACCAAAAAACTAAAGCAACTTAGTCTTGGAAATAACAATAAATTAGTAGAAGGTCGCAAATGCCCACTAATGACAATACTTCAATTAACATGCAAACTTCCGTATTGATTGGCGTCCTTCTTTTAAGCTGAACTAAATATTTATAAGCAATCACTTTAACGCTGCTAACATTCCATCTATATTTATATGCAGTTTCGATGCAATTGCTAAGATACTGAACAGCTAGGATCGTAATCGTTAATTTTGTTGCTTAATTAAAACGTTTTTCTAACATTTAATTGTTTGACTTTCAGTTGAACTGGTTCACTTTCAAATCACTTCTTTATCTAAGGTAACACAATGCCCTGTATTTGTCTGGGATCTATCCTTTTCTCAAGTAAATAATCGTGATTAAAGTTCAACATTTTTACCAAATGGAATGTTTTAGTTTTAGTATAAGGATCAATGGAAAAAGCGAAAAAAGAGCCTGCATATCCCAGATGTCCAGTGCGTAACTATCTAAACACGCTGAATGTTTGCCTCCGAGGATACTTGAAATTAAAAATCTACACGAAGAAACCAAAGAACATCGATCAAATATGCAATTTACAGACGAAATTGGATCCATTCAGGATGAAGTTATAAAATGTTTGACAAGAGTTCGAAAATCGTTTAGGCTATTATCGGTTAGTTCAATAAAGACAACATTTAGTTTAATTTTAATCATATCCATCAAGCTCGCCCGACTTCACCGTCTCGGATTTTTTTCTGTGTAGATTCCTAAGTCTAAAGTGTACTCAATCATCCCCAACCACACCTTGAACTCAAAGAAAAAATTCGAACTCGAGAAATGAAGATTTACTCCGACATCTTAGATGATCTTTAAATTCTAAAAATGTTGTTATAATGTCCAAGGTTGTGTTTTCAATTTTAATAATAGTTGGTCCAAATATATTTTTTGTTTCCTCTCCTGTCGCCGGATCCTGCAGTTATCAAACTTTTATTCCACGCATGTGCTTAAAACTAGGTACAACAATTATTTAAGCACCACAATGTGTACTCCCTACGTTATGCGTACCATCTAATCACTTTAATGCACAAACGATCGCTGCCAATTAAATAATTTCTATTCCACTATATTGGTACTGTTATATCTTAATGCCTTAGGATTATCAGATTATCGTTCGTATTATACACCCTCTCTCGTTCGACAATTGCAATTAATTACTACACGGATCGATTGATACGATCTTCGTTCAATCGATGCACTGGTGTGCCGAGAAACTCATTACGGGTGTAGTTATACAGGAAGAAATAGGACCAAGCGAAAATGTTAAAATGTTAGAGTATATTCTAAAATTAAATATCAATTGGTAATTAGTCATCAAGTCCAATAGGAAATACGGTTGCTGATACTCTTTTAAATCAGTTAGACGTTAGATCGCGAACTCGTGTGGCATATTGCAAATTGCGATATGGTATTTTTAAAGGAAAGAAATTTTAGTGGATTGGAATTTAATTTGTAAGAATGTCAACCTGCATTGTAATGTGGTGTGATTTTTGACAAATGCTATCGGCAACCAAGGAGGCGAAGGGACGCCAGAATTTGCCTCATTAGATCTGGTTACCCTTGAAAGAAGACGAATTTAGCTAAGCGATTAACTTTCCAAGCATTAATTTAATTTTCGAAAACATTATTTGCAACCTACAATTTTGCTGTCGAAAGAGTGTCCAGGCGACACTTACACCAGACCAGGCGACACCAGACTTACAAACGGGAAAATTAATTTTTATTTAGATTTTCCCAATTTTATAACGTTATAATACATACGAGGGTAGCATGAGAAGTACTCGTGTACGGAGACAGATGGTGCCTTGTATCGAAACCTGCAGTGTTGTTTTGAAAGCTGTTGAAAGTGAGCAAGGTTACATATTTGTGGAATCACGGAAATAATACAATATTGGTCAGTAATTCATTTTTTTTTGAAAGTGTGAAGATTAGGGAGATTATTAATATGGTAAATATCTCAATTAAACGCATGCAAAACATTGATCAAAAGAATGTTTGGACATGTTTAAATGCAGTATGAATGAGTTTCTGCGGCATTATGTGACCGTAGATGAGACATGATTTTTTTTTGGATTTGCAAAGCTCAAGGACGATTACGAGTCGGTACTATGCTGATTTATTGAGTCTATTCAATATTGAACTAAAGAGAAGAAAGTCCCACCGAACGAAGAAAAATTCTCGCGGTAATATCTCAGCCCACTCATCGCCGACAGCATATAACAGCAAAACTGGTCTAGTTACGGTACAAATTGGTACCTCACCACCATATTTGGCAGAATTGGGTCTTCGTGACTTAGCGGAAATCGGTTCATGTCAAATGAAAAGGTTTCTTCCGAAACACAAACCTATTTTGGGAAGTTCGGCAAATCCTATTATTTGGATTGCTTAAAAAAAGTTGGAACATCGCTGGACTATTGTATAGAACTACAAGAAGATTATGCGATAAGTAAATTTATTAAATGCATGCGTTGCCTTCCTTAATACAGATATTTGTTATACTGTCCTCGTATATGCACCGGACTAGACATTAGTGTGGATGGCAGGTCTATACGTGAACGGTTCTTTGTAACAGAACACCGTTGTGACGTCCGTTTTGCAGGGTCTTAACCTATACAAATGGAGCCTAGGTCTATCGGGTCAAATTTATTAATCTTCGACTTGATACTAGCAGAACTACGACCGAAAGTAGAAATTCTCGACGTGGAAAATATGGGGTTGTTTTACTGAAACTTATAGCTTTGAAGAAAGAAGATTAGACACCTGTGAATCCGAATAAATTCGATAGTTGCTAACGATGTACATATCTATGTTAACTAAATGTCAATTACTCTCTTTAAGGACACCCAAATATGCAGATTGGATGAGTATTCACAGCTAAACTTGGAAGAAATGGAATAATAACGCCTGTTTCATTGGATAATTAATTAATTAATTTATTGATTTAAAGTATCGTTGTTGGGCAGCAGTGTTAGTTTTATCCTGCTAAAGTACAATGCGCCATACTTTTTTTATTATTCACACTTCATTGAAACTTTTAGATCATAAATTAAATTACATTTCAAAATTAAAAATTAAAAAATTGTGCAAGAAATATACTGTTGTGGTTTTTATTTAGAGGTTCATTGATTTGCATTTACTCACGTTTGAAAATGAATTCTCGTAATAGCATTTAGTTGCGAGGTGAAGCAGTGCTGGTGGTCCCTTCCCTCGAACTTCCTCCATCTACATATATTTGTCTTACGTTTTTTGTCTTGACTAACGGAAGGTTCAATTATATTTCTTCTTTTCAAAATTCATTAATTGCACTGTATATTAGTGAATTTACTAATTGCATATAGCAATACTGTGTTTCAAAATTTCGATATATAACATCTCAATGGAAGCGAAATGGATTTTTGGTGGATATTGGAATCAAGAAGCGTGTTATTTGATTTTATTGATAATTTTTAATTTGTTTTTCTTTGGGAATGCCAGTTTGTTTCTATTAATTAAGGCAATAGAATCGTATTGATTGTAGAAAATGAAGTTTGAAAACGAAATCATTAAATTCCGAAACGTAACGACGTAATGAACTAGAGTTTTAATTAACCCAAACAAACCGGCATCCCCAAAGAGAAGCAATTTAAAATCTTCGGTTAAAAAAATAAGAAATTTATATTTGGCCTGGGTAAAGAATTGTAGACCAAGAACAGGAAATGTTGTAGAATTACATCTAAACTTCAACAAAGTAGCTACCAGAATATTCCAGTATTCTAGGCAAGGTGTAGGCGATACAATTTAATTCCAGATTTTATAAAGATTAAAACTAAACATATGCAATTTGAAAATAAAAAATGTTAAAAACATTACAAAATTTAATTTCTAAATGTTACATTCAAAATTAAATATTTATATAACAGAAACAAACGATAACAATAAAAAATTTAAACGAAATTTAGAAGAAATGAAGGAGTGGATTACCTGCTGACATACCGTCACAATTCCTTGAATCTCAATTAAACAAATACAAAAATATCACCAAAAAAATTAATGAAATACATAAACAAAAAATATAAAAAGGAAAGCAAGGTCAATTAACCAAGAAAACAAACTGAAACTCCAACTTAATTGGATAAAAAATGTGATAAATATTCAAGTAGCTGACAATGTAAAATTGATTCTTAACTTAAGGCTACAGCATTAGCAACAACAGCGACAGCAACAACGGGCATATTTGGATCACTCAGTATATAAAACTAACATCGGTGATTAAGTCCGAAAGCCTTTTTATTATCATAATTATTATTTCACATTTACTCGAATTTTTCAAACAATTCTAGCGAAACAGGATTCGAAATGAGGACACGCTTCTCGCGCCTTAATGGGGCTTTATTCACGAATGAATGTAACCAATTTATATTGGTCAGGTAACGGGATTGCCTACGTGGTTCCATCTAGCACCTATTGAATTTTCACACCAAACCGGTCGCCTTTCAGACGTTATTGTCAGAAACAATGATGCCATTGAATCGTACACAGGATATTAGTAACTCCGTAGGACAGACACCGGTACAATAGGGCCTACTTTACATCAGAACAGCGTCGCATTGTTCTCCACCATCAACGGTATGTAGGTTCGGTTGGTTGTAGACTAGGTAAGGGGAAATGTGGGTACACACGCATGCAGTGAAGCCGGCACCATCTATGTGACGGTTCGCTTGCCGGAAGGCAAATATCCCTTTTCCTTTACAAGTCTAGCTTTACATTTTCGCATTTGAAAGGACGCGTAATATTTGCGTTTCGCAAAAAAACACGGGTTGTATTCATAAATTTTCCTCGGTCGGGTCTATTTTAAACAGGACGCAATGAGATTCACGATTCCACAAAATATAAATTCGAAGTACAAAGTGGATTGAAAATATTGGTCTGGTTATGTCCTCATTAAAATAAACAAAAAAAAAATCATAAAGTATGGGATAAAACTCAATTCAAAAATTAAAAAGAAGTGAAGCGTGGAACAACAATAAAATTTTGCATAATTATGCAAGAAGTTCTAAAAGCAAATGTAGAAAACTGTACCAAAAATCGCATGAAAGATCTATTAGAATGAAAAAAGAATTACTATATGATTCTCCATTAAACCTGTGCGATAAATCAAGTGAACCGATTAAAGAATCTTCAATCCTATCGCCCCAAACATTTATTGAATATTCGGGTTGATGTCCCCCTTAGAGAGTTGCAGTAAGATAAACAATCACCAAATTGCAGTGCCCGGAGACCAAATGACTGCGCTTTCAAAGAGCGAAAAATTCTTGTTCGACTAATTGAGTGTTCTTTATAAGTTTGTACTTCTTCTATTGGTATAGTTGCCGCAAATCACATTGTTGAGTAGGCATTTTGCAGTTCCCAATTTTTCTGTAAATGAGATTTTAAAAAGCCTTTTCATTTGGCATCGTATGGCCTAGAAGCCATTCTGAATAAACGTATTCAGCCTCGTCGAATTACATTCACTTACTTAAATAATCCCCATAAAATGTGCAAAACTAAATATTTTTATTATTATTTAGCAATGAAGATATTTTATTTTATATCCAGTTAATTACATTTTTGAGTGACATTCCAATTAATCAATTGATGAAGTGATCAATTAATCGCTCAAAAAATTCAGATCTAGATCACCAACATTGTTTCATTCCATATAAAATCTTTTTGACGTTTGAGATTAAGTTATGGTTTAACCCACCAGCGATGAAGTTTATTTCTGTTTTAATTTAATTTTCATAATAAAGCATAAATAATTTGGTTATGCTTAATAATACGATTCCCCCGCATAGGGGATCGATAACCATATGCGCCTCTTAAGAACTTCATAAGAAAACGGTTTAATATTTATGAACATTTGCAATAAAAGATATGCAAACATAACTTTGTGAAAGTTAAATATCGTGAATTGGTGCTACAACTAACTCAAACAAAATCATCAGAGAATTACTACAAATATGACAAAAATTAAAACTGCTTCTAAATTCGTCATTTCCTGGTCAATTTGAATCCGTCAGCTTATTGATCAATTTAAGTATATCACAGAAGTCAAGAAGTTGACCAATTTATGAACTTGATTGACCAAAGCTCAGCGCTACTATGTCCAATTCAGCAGGTGTCAGGAATTGCCTGAAATGTTGATGCCATTTGTGACTTATGTTAACGCATATGCATAAAATGTATTTACCATCTCTAGATCTTCATGGCCCAAACGAATAAATTAATCTACAACTTGGACTAGTTTATGCGAATTGTGAAGTTCAGGGCTATGGGCTCTAGATTGGTATCATTGCTGTTCATAATTTTCATTAACACTCATGCACTCAATATACCAGGCAATGGCATTCAAACGCTAATTTACTAGTTTAATGAGAGTAAGCCTATATGCGAGTGCTTATATAATCTTTCTCGTGCAACGAAGTAATTATGTACGATTACACATTACCAGTACTGCACTAAATGTACATAAATACAATAATTTTTTTTATCAAAATTGATCTGCCGAGCAAGTTCATCGTTTGAATAAATGCTGTTTATTATATCGATGAACGCGCACTTTCGTACATACAGTGGCGGCCACATAAATAGCACAGGTAAACTGATATGGATGAATTGATAAATTTGTAAATGTTAACAAGTGATTTATTTAACTTAGCTTAACAAAAATATAACAGATGGCATGCAGTTTATAATAAACACACAATATTTTATAAACTTCAAGATAAACAAATTAAAAAAATAAATATATTACTTTTTAAGTGGGCATAGAAATAGCACACTTAATAACAATAACGAAATACTGTATTATTTCTCTTTTTTAATTCTTTTTTGCTTTTACATTTAATATTTTGTTGGAAACCCTTTACAAGCCAATATTGCTGCACATCTTCTCGGCACACTTTCAACTAATTTTTGACATATCCCTACAGGAATGTTATGCCAGGCATCTTCAATAGTATTCCATAATTCGTCTAATGTCGCTGGAGATTTAGACTTTATAACAACCTCAACATCCCGCCATAGATTTTCAATGGGATTTAAGTCAGAAATCAGGGATTTGTGCAGGCCATTCTAACACTCGAATCTGTTTCTCCTCTAGCCACTGTTTTTCGGTCCTCGCCGTATATTTGCGATCATTGTTGTGCATTAAACCCCAGGTTACTGGAAGAAATTCATCAGCATATGGTTCCATCACGTTTTCTAAAATGTTGCGATAAACATACTGATCCATTTTTTCTGCAATTCTGAATATACGTCCTATACCACGCCATGACATAGAAACCCATACCATTACGCTTCCTCCACCGTGTTTCAATGTTTTTATAGTGTACCTAGGGTTGAATCTCTGATTGATGGGGCGTCGCACATACATTCTTCCGTCAGACCCAAGTCGGTTGTATTTGCTCTCATCTGTCCAAAGTGCAGATTTCCAGAAAGAAAGCGGCTTTTCTTTGCGCATTTTCGCAAACTGCAATTTTCTCTTACGGTTTTTATTTGACATGAGTGGCTTTCGTACTGCAATACACCTATGTAAGTTAAATTCCTTCAGCCGACGTCGTATTGTTCTTCTCGATATATCAATATCAAATTGTTTATTAAATTCGGTCTTATTTGTGTGTTAGAAACCGAATTTGCGAAAAGGATCTTCTTGACTTAATCGACGAATAAGGTTGTCTTGTCGTAAGGCTGTTTTACGAGGACTAATCTTCCGTTTCTTGTTTTCTAAAGTTTTTTCCGTCTGAATATGCTTTATAGTATTTTGTATTAATTTACGTGAACAATGTAGTGTTCGTGATATTTCTGGAATTGATATGCCCTTCTCTTTCATGGTGCAAATTAACTCTCTTTTCTCTGGTGTGCAATGTTTTCCTCGTCCCATTATACTAACACCTAAATTTTTATTATTAATAAAACCTTAATTTTAAAAGTGGTAAGTACACCACTTTTTTGGTACAAAATAAGTCGAACCGTAACACTGTAATAAGATTCCGCTACAGAACCGACAACTGTGTTATTTATGTGCCTGCTAGAAAAGTGAAACTAATTTTGTTTTCTTTTTCATTGAATGCCGAATTATTGTTCTGGAATACGTAGCTAGGAGAAGTACACGCAACCTTCTCGGGGACTCTCACGCTAGTTTAATAACAATTTAAACGGGAACAGCTTGAGCGGTTAATTCAAATGAAATTTGACGCCTATGCTATTTATGTGACCGCCTCTGTACATTATATACAATAATCTATTGATTTAAAGAATACATTTATTAAAATCTAATGAATAATCCAGAAACTTTATTTCGCTTTGTACAACGTAGCTTAATAAACGAGTATCTATTATATCGATGAACATATTACATAGTCTTTTTTTGTTGCTTGAACAAGACGACATGATTCGCTGAGCTCATGATAAGTGATTCATTATTCTATGTTACACTTAACAATAGATTAGAAACCTTTACTAAAGAAATATACCCTGCTGAGTTACCAATGGTCTTTCTTCGCGGGCGCAAACTGCTTTTACAAAAAATTCCACGCGTTGTTAACATTTTTAGCGATTCAAGCAAACGCTTCATAAATCAAAGAATCTAAAGCATTAGAAGTAGCACCGCACACTATTCGCTAATGCCGATATTCTACATAAATATGTCCTTGTCACCCCAACAACATCACGGAATATTTCACCACGTTTAATAGGATTAGAAAAACACACACGAGACAATGATTTAATGAAAGTAAACACAAATAAATGAAAACTGGGCTGATCCTTTACACGATGAAATTTTTTACACCCGGTGTACGTTTTTATCACCTTAATACGTTCAAATCCATAGGATGCGGTATTCGAGCCAAGCAATCCTGGATATACCTTAAAACTGCGGTATCTTGCGCTCAGCATCAGCAACTATACATTTACTCCAACGTCCGTCGCATAATCCAATTTCTGTCGCAGCCTGCTACATCCAGAAAATAGCTCGTTCGACTAGGAAACGCTGCCAAAGACATGCTGCTCGGTAGATAGTTCGTAGATTTCTTCTGAATGCGATTCGCTAATCCTGCCACGGCAACGTTTGCCTCGCAGGTGAAACTTAAGCGTGTCACAAATCGACCCAGATGCCGGCTCAATGCAATCCGATATTAAAATTTGAACATCTTCCAAGCATATAGGCTCCGAGTGGGATTACAAATAAGCACTACGAGATCACGCTTCACTGGTAAACGTAGTCGATTGAATGTGCCGAGTACTATGAATACATACATGAGTTCTACTAGATCTGACGCGTACAATACGAGAGGATGGAAATGGAATCGGCATGTAAATCAGCATGTATATGGATTAGGTGTTAAAAGGGGTAGTTTGACGTTGGCAACGCTATTCGAATTCTTTAACGGAATATATCGTCAAGATACACAGCATGTCTCGTTTTTCCTTTCATATGTATTTACTCGGAAAAATCAAATGAAATTGATAATATTGTGCATAAAATTCTGTCGCGATATCTCCGTACATATCGTTTCTCAACTTCCTGGCTTTATTTTTGCAAATTGTGCAATTCCTATGTACAATAATTTCAAGTATTCTCCGAAAATCGTTACAAAAACATTTTTAGTGTTACTCTCGATTCGATATTTTGTTTTATCAAATAATAAGTTTCTAGCTGTTTGCAAATTCAAAGGAAACTGCTTGTTTTAGTTGCTCCTACACGTAGCAAATCTGATGGATTTTACTTGTTCCGTCACATTGTAGATAGAAAATACTATCAATCGGAATAGATGTTTTTTTTTTACATTTTTTAATGCGTATGCCAACAACAAGTAAGCAATTAGCTTTTTCCTATTTGCAACAGTGCAGTTGACTAACGAATAACTGTGATCGTAGAAATGCGAGATAAGTGTAAAAAGCAAAATTTTTTAATTTTCACATGTGAAATTAAATATTTGCATAGCTGAATTTATGGAAACTAGGCCGGTCCTAACCTCTTTAGGTGATAAGGGATACATCCAATGAAGGCTGTCTACAAAAAACATGAAAATTTACTTTATGCGTGCAAAAAAGCAAATAACGAAGTAAAGTCAATCATCTACTTCTTGCCGAATTTTGTTCGGTTTTAAGGATGGGTTTAAAGCAATTGATTTTATGTGATTTTCTTAAGCGAATTATGTTTGCTATGGTATGAGGTGCCCTCGTATTTCCCATACAATGCCTTAGAAAATAGATAGTCAAATGCCCAAAATATTATGATTTAAAGCATTTTGCAAACGAACGTTATAGGATCGCCCAGTAAATTTTTTGAAAGTAATAATGTTAGATTGCCACCTAATCAACATGTACAGGTACTCGTTTCGCCGTATTACGGCTCATTAGTGCACATTTGTGGAAGGTGACAGTAATTATCCTATAAATATGGATGTAGACACATATATGGATGAGTATCTAATCACATAATTTGTCGAAATATTAGCAAACAACTTCTACAATTGTCACCAGGTATTTCTGGCATCATGATCTGTGGGGGCTGCAAGGATCGACTGACAGCCTAATTAGCCAGAAGAAAAACGTATGTCAGTACATGATGATTAGGTGGTGGTCTGACTTCGTTATTACCTTCACCAATTATCTGTCTAATTTAGCTGTTAGATGATCCTTTAGCCAGAGACTTATTAAGAAATATTCACCTTACGGCCCCGATAAAAATGACCAATAGACAGCCTAAACATCATAGAAGTTATACGCTTGATAGCATTAAAGCATAATAATTTGTTTTTCAGTTACCTGGAAAAAATTCTTTGATCAAGTTGCCACCGGCTGACGGTACCTTCTTGCTGTAGCAATAGCTTGCATAAGCTACACCAAGCGCCAAAAGTCCATATAATCAAAAAATGTGTCGTAAGTTTGTGTCTTTAAAATTTGTGCTATCAATGAATCCACTAACAGCAAAGTATGAAATATTTTAAACGTCCTATATTAAGGAAGAAATACGAATGGCAAACAAAAATGACACCCACGAAAAAACTACAATTCAGAGGAAAACTCAAATTTGAAGAAAAAGTGGCTGCTTGATATGGAATAATTATCTTGGTCCAAGCACAAAGCAGCAAGCAGTTCATGCCGATTAGGAATACTACCCAAAACGCTACACCATATTAAAAAACAGCATAAAATGATCTAGCTCCTTGTCTGTATACAAAAGCTATTCAAGAATCCATCAAACATTCATACTATTTCAAATATTGTATGAAAATGATTGGGAAGCATCACGTGTACTGGCATATTAACTGAAAGGCGTGCAAGTAGTTCAACATCTCAACGTATCATACACTAAATACACCACATTGGCGAAGACCAGGGTCCAGCTGCTGCTTTATTTGTTTGTAATACTGTTACGTAGTGTGACCATTAACTGTAATTATTAGCAAAAAAGGAATTTCAGTTTTCTGTAAAAATCTTTGTTCTGTTGCTTCTGATAGAGATAGGGATTGGTAGGTCACCATGGAAGGAAGACTTTTCTTTCCGAAATAGTCATTAAAAGTCGACTTTTATTTATCAAATACCAAAACGACGTTCTGCAGAACGTAAAAGGCTGTTACGTACAAGATATACAAGACTTTTACATCCACCCACAAAAGTCAAAGAAGCAACAGGGTAAATATTATTAACAATCATTTAAATTTAAATTCGTAATTGTGAAAACTGACCACATTCGAGGACGGTAAGTTACACTACTTCTTGATTAAGGCACTTTGTAATTATTAAACAAGCATTACAGTGCTCTTGGAAATTTCAATTTTCTCGTCAACGAATTCTTCAATATATTCCTCTGCAACCATAGAAGACCCTCATGTTCTTTAATAATTGCGAAATTAGCTGCAGAATTAGCTAGCGGTTCGGTAGATAACCTTGAAAAACCATTACCAGTGCAGCTTTCTGGTCCTGATAATTTTTAATATGTTGCAGTTTCTTTTGGGATATTTTTGATTTTATTTTTCCCAATAACCTGATCACGAAATTCGTTCGTATCGTCGAATGCAAAAGTTGCCTTTCGAAATCTCATCAAAAACTATTTGATATTTTGTATTCTCAAGAGATTATGAAATAAACATATTTCCTTCCCGCATCTGACTATACAAAATATAAAACGATGAAACGTGAAAATAAGTACAAAATGCTTGAAATATATTTAAATATTATTTGATATATGATATATATATATATATATATGATAATATCATGTTCATGTCGCTAAGTGGAACCCGTTTAGGTGGAAATATGAAATGTCCATCATAAGATTGCCCCAAAAATGTTGTGTTATGGTTGCCCATTTACGCACGTTTAGATCTATATCCAAAAATAACCTGTTAATCAAATTTAAAATAAATATTAATATCCTATCTTTCTCCTGCATTCAACAAGATCTTAAATAAAATTGTTTGGGTAGCCTACAGAATTATTATTAATTAGCAATATATTTTATCATTTGGTATTATACTCTGCCTAAGCAGAAACAATGGTACTTAGGGAAATGTATAACCACGTTACCTAGCGGTAAGTCCCAAACCACCAGGGGATCGTAGGAATTCAGGAAACAGATAAGCTAGTCAAATAAGCAGCGAACATGCTTCACATTTGTCCTAAATCAAAATGCCTCATAATAGAACAAAAGCTGGCGAAAACACTCACAATAGTCTCACCAAATACAGAAAAAAATAGCGCTATCGTTTGGTAAAGGTGACGTTAGATTAATGACAGGTCATATAGTTCTAAAATATCGTTTATTTAAACTAGAAAAAGCTTAAGATCAAATCTATCGTCTATGCCAAGAAGATCTGGAGACGCCATTCTACGCAACTGTGATACCATCAATCGCACTAACGTTTCAATAGGGTACTTCTTGCATCTATTGAACTGAAGGAAGAGAACACGCACTTTGTTACAGATACAGATACATCGATCTATTAAGGTATTTGTACCGTGGCCCGATTACAATAACAATAATAACAAATAATAATAAATAATATGTAAATATATTAATCTTTCGATATATTAAAATATATTTTGTATTAAAATTTATTGCTCTTTCATTTATATTAGCTTGAAGACCTGCATGCCATGCTTTCAACGATCTTCATGCTTGCAATGTAATCTTTCAAATAGACATACGTAATCTATGTTTAGAAGTACTAACAACCGAATATCGTGATCGCGCAGTATAATTCATCCGTACAGCGACGTTCATATTCTTTATTTAACAACAGACGATGACATTTAAATACAGATAACGGAACGCGAAATGCCACCGCTGCAATAAATCCGATCGAAAACGGTTCCCGACAATCTCGACAGTCCGTTGCACAAATGCATCAACCATATAGCCATCCCCTATTTCTATCGTTGCGTCGTCTCCATCTGTAAGTCGAGTCGTTTTGTCCTATCGAAATTCCACAACATGTAGTACATCGCGACGAATAAATCAATCGCATTCTAAACCGCCGAGGGCGCTATTCGAAGATTATAATGGAAAATGAAGATGGAGATTGTGATAATAGGAAAAACAAGGACTTGTCAGATCGGCATTATTTCCTTTTGTTCTCTAGACCTGTTATTGTAGCAGAACAAACATTTTATTTGTGGCGTCCGAATAAAATTCTTTTTAATATCTATGTATAGTAATTAGATAAGGAGAGACAGTTGTTTTGTTTTAATTAAGCCCCCGCAGACAAGCAGCCAAGCCATTGACAACCTAGTCTATAGAGAAACAAAACCGAAATTATTAATTAAATCGTGGTTGCAACCACTGTGCTTTCGAAATGAGGTGAGGGGTACCGGGTAACTAGGAAAAGCCGTTATCCTGTTACAAGAAAAGCAATTGAAGAGGATTAGTTGGGACAAAACTCTATGGATGACGCGTCAGGGTATTTTGGTTTCCTACCTTCGCTTATATACTTTGTGTGGTTAAGTTGTCTACACTCTTCGTTATTTGCGAATAAAGAAGCAATTCGCTTCCTAACTCAATTGCGACGATATAAGTGAAACAGAATTCTTTTCTTCGCCAAATACGGACGATTTTCTTTCACAGCATTGTTGGAACAATCAAATAAGTTGGCATGGTACTCGCCACTAATCGTTTTGTCCTTTTTAAGGAAATCAACGTGGATTATGCTGCGTATATCTCACTGAATTCCACTTTTATCTCATCATTCATTTTCTTTTTCAAAAACAAATATTTAATCACTGCTTTATATTCAACTTTTTCTGTTGCTGTTAAATCACAAGTTGTTCACCTTAATTAGCTGTCCCTCACAAACTAACTAGTGCATCTATTTAAAAACTTGCCCAAAGATTATTTTACGGAAAATTGAGTTATATCGATTTTAGTAGCGGTATCTCTTGCCGAGGCCAGGTAATTATCGAACTCCCCACGTATGCTTGCCGAACAACAGTAACTCCTGCAGTGACTACGCTGTGAATTGATCTGTTTGAACAGTACGCCTTGTGCTAGTATAATTATAGTCCTTTAGCAAATCTACCAATATTCCCTTTGCTGAAAGATAAAATTATACCTGGCGAGCTTTATATTCATTCGCTTGAATTAGTACTGCCAGATTTTGCGAGTGCAATATCTTTTGCCTCCCGTTTGCTAACTTTCTCTTTTTGCGGCTCTCTTTTAGATCTCAATAAGAGCTGTATAAGGGTTTATTTCCTTAGCTAGCTTATCGGTCTTTTCATTTCCTATAATCCACGACAAAATAACGTAATTTTTACGCTCCGGTTACCCCGGTTCTCCATATATTCATGTGTCAAGTTATATTCGTACATGACCTTCGTGAATGACCTTTAGGGCTTTATTCTGTATTAGTTTAGATATTAACCATAGCTTTTAACAACACAAGCTGCATATTTAACGTTTTTAATTTACAGGTAACCAAGTTGACGTGCAACTACTTCAAGATGTGCTTCAAACGCTAAGATTGCATCATGACTACACTGCTTATGCATGAAGTGCACGAATATAATTTCGCGAGATCAACACCGAACTACTTCATCCAATTCCAAATGCCTTCCCTCAATTTACACCACGCAATGCTCTTTGTACAAGGGTGTATTACTGCATACACCAGATTTTCCCGATCGATAAAATGGAATATGTCATCTTAGATGGCTTACTTTCTGTTTAGGGAAGGCGCTAGCTATGTCTTTAGAGTTCAATAGTTTTTTGCGCTCTCTTAATCGACGTCAAAGCCGACTAGCTTCTTTTTCCCTCTTTCGTTTATCTTTTTTTTTCTTTCTTTCTTAGTTTTTCCCGCTACCAACGGAAACCGTCGGATGATGGAAAATCCGCGAACAAAGATTTCGCTTCGAAGATAATAACGACGACAACGACGGTGACGGCGCTCAGTGAAACACTCAGCGAAATGCGGCCTATTCTTCCTCACAGTTAATATACACTCGATGTCTTCGATATTTCTCTCTTTGACGTTGCGAAATTACCAGCTTCCATTGAAATGGAGTGCCTATCTAATCATGTTTTGAGTCGGGTGAAAGAGAAACGTTGTCGTTCTTTTTTTGCATGTTGGTTTTCGCTGCTACTAATTCTTTGACCCTTATATTTTATGGAAAGTGAGGCATTGATTTGATGTTTCTCCTTCAAATAATCAATTGTTTGTCGCACTGTGTTATCTAATTTATTCCTTTTTAATGCAGAGCTCTTTTTTCATTTCGCAATAATTATACTTTAGTAATTTAGTTATAGTCACAATAAACAATCAAGCCACCCATCTGCGCGGGCGATTTATGTTGGTAATTCCGACACTAACGTGGCGCCCTTGTTCTTAGCGCCACGTTAGTGACTTTTTTAAAGCTGATCAATCACTCTTACTGTGTATCACATCCCAACACTGACTACAACTTTTCCTCTAACCATTACCACTGTTGTGCTTTTCGAGAAAATAGATTATATAAATGTACCCATTTAGAGGAGGGCAACTATGTGAATTAATGGAGTTTGAAGGGCAATAAATCCCTCTCAAAGTGAATTTCAAACGATAGTATTACACGCAAAACATAGAAAATAAAACTTAGATGATAAAAGTGAGTGAATAACCATAATCACTATGTTAATAAGATTTATTGTGATTACGTTACCTGCTGAATCTGCCACGCTGAAGAACAGGATTGGAGTGTTTCTCAAAACTTTGTATGGCAAGCACTACATCGTGAACAGTTACAACCTTATCATAATTCATCGCATCTAAGCGTTACACGAGTCCTATACTTAGTTGCGTTACCGAAGATAATTTACTAAACATGGTATTAATGGCAATCACAATCACCATTTTAATGTGAATACTTGGGCTTAGTTGGACACGTAATTGGTATCGTTAGAATAGCTAAAGTGATCAATTTATTATAATTGTTCACATGTTTTTGAAGCAGTAACAAATGCTTTGCGATCTTTGTCAAAATCCAGAATCCAGAATGATGTAACTCCATTAATTCTATTTTCACAGTATTACTCTTGCCCATAGATATAAATTAAAATGGTGTTTAGATTGACATCATCAGATCGTATTTTTACAAACGCAACTTCAAACTAGAAACTTGGCAGTTGAAAACTTTCAAGATCACTACCTCAACCAGAAATCTTACATCGAAGAAACTTAGTGAAAATATGTAAACAATTAAATCCCACATAAGCCATTTTTCCCTAAACGTTTTGCTCGAATGTTTCCACGTAACCTTTCAAAATTCTGATCTCGGTAGAACAGTTATTATCCATCTATCGTAAACTAGCTAAAATTTTGCTCAGTCAGTTTTGCAACTATTACAATAATTTTAAATAATAACGTAATTGATAAAGTTTCGACCTATAGCGCCCATTCCTCAGTTTCTCCCGTCATAACATCGCCCTTTGTGAACTTCGCGAAATTGTAAATTACGCTCTCACTCCAAATCATAAACCGACGAAGTGTGAAAAACCAGGAGGATGCGGATACGGAGCGGGTGCGGCAAGTTCGAGAGAATCGACCATCCGCAATATTTGCCCCTTTATTTTTGTTTGTTCAAATTTTCGGCGGCCGCGTTTCGTATTTTACTTTTTAATTAACGAAACGGCGAGGGGGATCGGGAGAATTTCGGTGAGAAAAGTCGTCTGGCCGAAGAGAACCGTGAACGTAATCCGCCTGACGCTCTGACACAGGCGGACTTAGTCACGTATTTCAATATCCGAATGGTCCCAACGGACCCGGTCGGATATTGATATTAAATTTACATTCGAAAACGTTCAACCGACATAACGCCATCTGCGTCTGACTGAATGACTGATGTAAATGTCGAGATGCGTACTGAAAAAAGCCGGTACTTATTGACAAATGGCTAAACAAATTTTATGCGCGTTTCGTTTTACGGAGAAAAATTTATGGAAGTGTTTTCGCATTGAAGATGATAAGTTAGAAATAATGTTCGCGTTTTATATTCAAGGTCGTGAATAAAAAGAAATGTTAGAATTAAACGTTCGCTGTATAGATAACGAGAGCAATGAGAAGGAATGTTTGCAAAAAATAAAGGTAAAAAAAACAAGTTTTACTTTATTGTTCTGGTACAATAAATAGCTGAGTTGGCAATTTCTTTTCCTTAACTTATTCACGACTTTCGTATTAACACTTCACTGACTGTATAACTCCATCGCTATTTTACATTGCTAATAAGGGAACCCTTCCAGGTGTTCAATTCAAATTTTGATGAAACTTGGTAGGAGTCTAGGGTATCGTCAGATATGCAAGGGAAAATTTCATCCGAAATTTTATTTGAAGGGGTAGAACATCCCTTCGTATATTGATAAACCTTCAGTTTTTTTTTTTTCAAATATTTCTACAGTAAAAGATAGAAGTGATGTTTAAATGTAAAACTTACTTCATATACGAAATTCCTTCGTAACACGTTGCTACGGAACGTACAGAGTGTTGCATTTTGCATTTGCCAGCTTTTGTATAATTGGCATGCGAAGATGGTACAATAAATACATGTGTCAAGAAACAAAATGCATTTAGTAAATTTATTTCAAGACATAGTCTCCTTTTAATTCTTTGCAATTAGTCTACCGACATTCCTATTTAAACCGTTCAAATAATAGAATTTGTTTCTCTCTCTCCAAAGCTGGTCTCTGTTTCGGCAATGACCTCTTCATTCGATGTGAATAGCATTACACCAAGTCATCTTTTCAACTTTTGAAAAAGAGAGAAGTCACGGGGGACCAAATCTGGCAAACATGCTGGATGGGACATCAATTTGTACCGCAACTAGACTAGTTTTGCTATCGCAATTCGCGAAAAATGGGGCTGCAGAGTAGTACTGTTCCGAGATTATCATTCCCATCTCTAAATAATCAATTAAGAATATGTCTTGTAAATCTCAAAAAATCGTCGCCATAATTTTTCTGGCTAGCGGAATTGTTTTCGCCTTCTTCGGTGCGCGTTCGTCAGGCAAAAGCTATTTAGCAACTGACCTTTGGTTTCGGGTATGTAGTGATGTATCTATGTCCCATCTACATTCCCAAACATTGTTTGTGTGATTCCGTTTTTGATCAATTGTCAGCAGACGCAGCAGTTATCACTCCGGTAGGCTTCTCATACAATTTTACATAAAGGATGTTTTGCACATGTTCAATTGTGATGTTTACCATGTTAGCAATCTCTCAAATCTTCATCCAGCAGTCTGCTTAAACAATATCATGATCATATCGTCCGTAGTCGCGTCAACGAAACGATCTGTCTGCTCCTGATCAAAGACGGATGTTCGCCCACGCTTAGATTCATTAAACCAGTATCTAGTGGTAGTCATCGAAGGAGCATGGTCCCTGTAAACTGCATCCAACTTCTCTTTAATTTCTGCACACATTTTCCTATAAAAAAGTAATCTGATTGATATCGTTCTTTTTCCAGGATTGGACAAATATATAAACTTGCTTAATTTCAACAGCACTCAAAACAACACTACTCGATAAATCTCTCCGAAATTTTGAGAGACGTCGTTAACACAATATTGCTCAATATCGATAATGCATATTTTGACACAAAAATTTTTAAATAAAAGTTGTTGACTAAGAATCAAACAAAAACACAAAGTGCAGTCTCGAGAACGTGAGAATTGCAGCATCTATTCAAATCAAAAACCTTGTCATGTTTTTCGATTCAATATTTCGATTTGAGCATAATAAAATGCACCTGGTAGAAAAAGCCGTCATCACATTGAATTCTATCTACATTCATCAACACAACTTGGCCTAGCAAATTTATTTTATCTATGCATGCATGTTATTTCACTTCCATTACTGTGATGAAATATATTCTAGCTACATAACATGAGAAAACGTTAGTAGAATGCAGCGGTTGCAAAAATGGACACATCAGATTGATCCATGGCATTCATGGAAGACGTGGCTTTTCTCAAACGATACGCTTTTAACCAACACACAATATAAGCAAATAAACGCCTCTTCATGCTTGATTGTTCTTCACCAATATAATCAAGCAACGAAAATCTCTTTATTTCTATAACAAAGTTTCTTCTCCAACATCACTTAGTCCACGTTTGTCACAAAGATCGGCTGTCAATATTTAAATATGTAGTGAATAAGCTTTGACAAGTATATACTACCTAACGCCATTTTAAACATACTCCTTAAGATTATTCGCAAAGAACGCCATTAACTACTGCTCATCATGGGTCATCTGTTCTCTACCTCAACATATCACTTTATTATATGTACAGAAGTTTTCATTCGTAACTCATACTTGCGCCTCTTGTTCATATTTATCAAATTACATAGCATTGTATGTTTTCTTTCTTATTTATTTATTCCCCTTTTTAGAATCTTTAATTAATTGTATAACAGGTTGATGGAATTAAGCTTTCTGTTATCGCAAGAAACATAACTTAGCAACTGAAAACATATTTTTTTCAACAGAATATTAAAAGACAGTAAAACTAGCAATAAATTACAATTTAGGGAAAAGCCTAAAGAAAATGTTGAAACTGTTTGTTGGAAGCTGCTAAACAGTGACGCAGTCTTGAAAACATCTTTCTACATTTTTGCAATTACCTGACACTAATTAATTCCATTAGAAGCGGGAAGTATTCTATTTCCGTTTCCTCTAAATCTTGATGCCTGCCTCTAGTATTGCCAAATACTTTAGCAGCTTAATAACCCAAATAAAAAGGTACAAGGATTTAAATTTTTACTTTTAGCTGGCCATTTTATAGGCGCAAATCCCTCAATTCATTTGTGAGGAAAGTGAGTATTTAATTTCTCGAGGACATTGAGGAGGAGCTAGATGCTGAAAAATTATTCTGCCGTTTATTGCAATTCTTTGTATATCTGGAAGAATTGTGCCAGCTAACAGCTGGAGATATTTTTGACTATTTAGTGACTCCTGTATAAAACTGGAATAATAATATGATTTCCAACTATTCCTGCCAACACGTTCACTTTTTGGGACCACTACGTATGTATTTCTGTAAAGAAATAGGGAATTACTCTTGACCATCTTATTGTATTGACACTTCTTATCAGCGAAAAAAATGTGATTTAGGACATTTGGATTTTCATTAGTTCTGTTAATTTAGTACTCTCTAGAGGTCACTGAAAGTTATACAGGTCATAGCTCTTAAATCGTCCTTCCTTTAAAGCTTTAACGAACGATTTGAAAATTCTACTACAAACCCGTCTGCTCGAAAAACATTGAATGTAATATGTTACCATTTACCTACGAGGTAATTAAACACAACTTGAAATGAGTTACAATTGTCATGAAATGTTATTTGCATTTGATTTAACAACCCAAACAAATTATCCAACTTGTGCTAATACGAGAGAATAACCACAGATGTGCCAAAAATTATCCAAAACCTAAAGCGAAGAAACCATTAACACAAGATGAAGATCTTGCCTATTAGGCCTCTATAAAAAGATTCAAAATTGCCGTCTAGAGAAACATATTGCTTGACGAACTAACTTCTCTATATGCGCCCTCTGTACCATAATCTAACAATAAGGCCTACATTACGAATAAGAGACAGAAACTATTAATAGCAATCAATCCTATTATCTTTTCGTAAACCTAAAGTACCCGTAGCTTATAAAAAAGACCGTATTCCTCATTTTTTGGTCTAACAAATATTCCTTTCGATCTTCACGGTTAACCTATACTCATTTTTTGCGATACCTTGGCATTCTTCCCCGATCCAACGGCGTACCGTAGGCCGCACGGTTTTAAGGTGTCGTAATTCATTCGTTATAATTCACGAGTTCTGGATTCCCACGTCGATCTTCGCCCGTTAGAATGCGGATGATTCGGGGGGTTTTCCCTCGGCGCCTAGTGCCGATATATTCCGAGAACGCGCTCTAACACCGACCCGCCTTTCGTACTCATTAATAATTGTCGCTGAAGCCGCTGGTTGTCGGCGTGGCGTTCACGTTTTGAGCCGGATATCGGTGTCGCTGTTGAAGGGCGGAAAATTGATCACGGGATGCCTCGGATGTTGTCGAAGGTACATCTACGCTGACGTCGAAATACGACGCTAACGCGATGAAAGATAAATTTCGAGGCTAATACGAAATAGAAAAATTTGTTGTTTACTTGAAGTGGATGAAGATACCGTTCCTATTTCAAGCTTTAAGATTATTCTCAATAACTCACATCTTCCACAGAAGTATTTATTGAAGAAATGGTGTATAATCTTTAAGAGACTTGACCATCTTTGTTCATCACCTTTACGATAGCTTTCCTCGATTAATACTTTTTATATTTGGAAAATCGTTGTCAGAAAGACAGACCAATTAGAGTCGTTGACTTGTGTTCATCGGGAAAAGTTTATATTTGTGATTAAATTTTTGAAAGAGAGTGAATATTAGTGTTTCTCCCTCCAATTTATGGCATTTAATACTGATTGCTCTTCATTGACCGTTTATTCAGCTTGTGGAATTTATTGAACGAATTATGTCCCCCCATATATTACGACACCTAATTTTCCGATTTTATATAAAACCCCCAACATCTCAAATATGCATTGTAGAATTGTAATCATGTAGTGTAAAGTAAAGTAGTTATATATATTTCTTCAGGTTTTCTAAATTTGGCTGATTTGGCTGTCATTCACGCAAGTTTAATTCACCGATTTCGTTCACCTTTCGATCAACGAAATTTGAACGAAACATTTTGTAGGAGCCTTTGTTTCAACAGAGATGATCAACTTTTTATTGGATCAAGAAAAGTTTTACTGGGTCAAACTCTTCGTACAAATGATGAATAATCCACCTTTTCTTTTTAAGTTGAAACGCGTGAGTTTCGGTATCTTGCTTTATTAGGTGCAGTTCATGAAATTTTCATTGAGACATTCTTAGATGATTTCTGTGCCTTCTTTATCCTCTAATGCTATTCCCTTCAACAAAATACATTGCCTCACACAAAAATAACGACTTTGGCTCATGTTGACCAAGATTATCTTTGGTTCCTCTTTTAAGAAAACGTCTACTATCTGTACAACTTCACACACAACGACGAAATTTTAAAACGGAAAGTGTTGGCTTCTATTAAAATGTGTAAACAAAAACTTATTCAAATTCTATTCAACTTCCATCCATCAATTACGATCGGTTAATTAAACTTGATTCATGAGAACGCGTCTTAAGATTAACATATAAAAAGGATTCATTTGAGATAACCGAGTATCTACTACTCAACTGCACCGGAACAAACAGGATCTGCAGTTATTTAATCGTTATTGCCGAATTGATGTAAAGCAAAATAGCATTAAAGTAGGCAAATATATTTTTGAATCGCAGGAAGACATCTGGATGCTTTCTGCTAAGTATCTCTTTTATTTTCAACAGTGTGCACCCTTAAGTCGTTATTTAACAAATTACGTCGCGCCCGTTTTGAAATTGAATTTATTTTTTAATCTTTTAGTAATAATAGTCCACTCCATTCTTTACCGTTGTCTAGTCTACTAATGGACCGTGGAGGGCGTTACAAGTGTCACTAGATTTACGTGGTGTAAAACCATGTTGACTCTCATTAAGCAATCGGAAGCAATGGAAAAGTTTATTATTCCAACGTTAAGTTAACTACACTTTCATACAACTTAGAAAACGTTGGTAAAATACCAGTGAGGCGACATCTCATTCTGATCTTCCTTTATTAAAACTATGTGAATACGGCGTTTGTCATAGAAATTTTGAACACCTTAACTCTCGGCAAAGATTAAGGAAAAATTCAAAGAAAACTGGGAGTCCCAAGTGTAGTCTATGACTTCCCGCAAGTCAAAATAAAACAAGATAAAAAATGTATCATCAATAAATCAAATTTAGAAATGAGATACGTCACACCTGACATTTAGCATATGAGATACCTATAAATCACGCTGTGAGTACACATTTATATTTATTTCCTGAAGAAAATCGCACGCGAAAAGCCGCACCATGCCAATAGGACAAGCTGAATGGCAGACGCCAGTGGCTTATATGAAAAATCGGCAGGAGATATTCGCCAAATTGGATAAAACGGACGTAAGTTATTAATCGTAAATTTATTTCGTCATACCGTAACTCAAATCGATATTTTGTAATTACTCAGATAATACGACCGTTGGATTTAGAAAAGGAAATCTCATATTTCAACAATGAAAGGGCGAAAGGTCATACTGCCGCCTTCGACTTATTCTTCGCCTATACCAAAACGTTTCCTCTATTCGATTCTAGAAAGCTGCGAGATGACAGGAAGTATTTGCCGGATATATGGGAGAATATACATGACCAGGTATAGTGCGTTTACTTTAAAAGTATCAGCTCTTTGTTGGATGTGTTGAAAGCTCGCAATTTTTTCCTCAATTAGATTGATAAAAGTAGATAATTGTCCCGTTTTTGCAGTACATGTTACAAACGCTTCAGGTAAATTAATTATTAAATTAAAAATAAAAAATAGACAAACCAACCAAATAAACTTGATATTATTCATGTGTTTAAGAATAGTTTTATGTTTATTTTTATACGAATAAATCTCGCTGCTGTCCGAGTTCTTCGTTCGTCGGCGTTCTCATGCAATTACGACGCGGTTTCAAACCGGAAACTTAAATCCTAAAGAAAACAGACCACGGAAGTCTACAACAACGTATTATTATTATTGCTAAGTATAGTTTATAAAGTTAATGATGAATGATGTCCCAAATTCATTTCTATTTGATGCCTTTTATGCGACCCACCATTACTTTGATGACATTGTTCACTTGCTGATGCAGCGCGTCCACCAGAGTTGAAACGAGAAAATTCATTCGTATACTCGCTTCCTTCCAACAGAGATTCTTCGGGATCTGACGTAATTTCTTGGAATCGTACAAATTGAATTTCACCAGGTGGGAACCGTTCTCGCCCGGCAATTGTAAAAATACAATGTCCGTCTGGACGATTCCAAGAAATGTTTGCGAGATTTTAGGGGTACCTGGTTGTGAATAATTCCATCTAATTCATTGAGAACGACCTTTGTAATGGATTCCGGATAATCCGACACATCGACAATACCCTCGACTCCAGGAACAGTCGTGTACGATGCGGGCACAGAATATGCGTACTATACTATGCCGGAATTTGCGCTCCGGGGCGGATTAGGGAAAATTATACGGACGTGTACAGGTAGGTATCAAGTAATTATTGGAAACTATTAGTACGAGAGAAGTACGAGGGATGTTTCCAAAGTTCTGGGAATTTAGTTATAATTTTTTATTTTGTCAATTTTTATCAATATTTTAATGTAGTTTTTCTACATAATCTGCATTTAACTGAATACATTTTTGCCAACGATAAACTAATTTTTTTAAGTCGACCTCAAAAAACGTTTTCGGTGTCTCCGCTGTCCGCCTAGTTATGACGTATTATACTAACGTAAAACGTGTCTTAAATCGAACACGTCCTGAAGGTTTTATCAAAAGTGGAAACGGATGGAAATCACTGAGTGCGAGATTTGGTGAGCAAGACAGATGCGGAAGCAATTCCCACCGTAAATCGTTCAAAACAAAGTTTACCATTCTTACGGTATTATCCTGTTGCAATAACGACGCTTATGCCACTTTCTAGGCCGTTTTCTGACAAGTGCCTGCCGCATTGGCCCGGATGAAAAATTCGAATAATATTCTGTGTTAATTATAGTACCTTTAGGCAGACAATCCATAAAAGTAATTCCTTTGCTATCCGAGAATACAGTAAGCATTACTGTTCCGACACACGGAACTGCACGCGCCTTAAGTGGAGGCCCTTCTTCCAGTTTGCGCCATTCTTTGAATTGACTTTTGGTCTCAGGATTGAAATAAGGAATCTACGTTTCGTTAGTGGTTATTATCCGTTGCCAAAATTGGTCATCGTAAGGGGCTAACAGCTCTTGATGTTGACGACAAGTGTTAGACCTATTGAGTTTCTATTGTGGTCCCAACCCAGCGAGTTGAAACCTTGCCCCTAACCTAACCTACCCCCAAACAGTCATATAAGACATCATTAGAGTACCTATTCCCATGGGTACACTAATCTGACGAACAGTCATTTGCCAGTTCTCTCTTAGTAGATCCTCAACGGCAGCAATGTTTCTTTCGTTTACCTTTCACACCCTCTTTCCACAAAAAGAAAGGTATTGCTCTTTGAGATTTAACAGCGTCCATGGTTACAAAAACGGTGGCACGAAAACGCGTCTATATCAGTCGAACACCCGACTCACACTGAATTATATTGCACTGGATAGATGCATAAACATGTCAAGACTTGCCTGTCACCAATAGCATTGCCTATAAGTTCTGCGTAATTTAATTAGAGCACAATTCCCAGAACTTTGGAAACATCCCTCGTGAATAAATATTATTTGAATTATGTTGTCTTCGAATACCAGCATTATTAATACGTAAAATATAGCAAGGTTTGTTTTCGTAATAGAATACTTTTTAAGTGTTAGTCAAGAAGAGTAAATAGGAAATAAATATAAGCGATGGGCTTCTTTTTATTTTTCACAAGAAGTAAAATTACTGCTTTCTTTAATATTATATATATGTTGTTAGCAAAACTGTGAAAGTTGTGGGTGTACAATGTGGCAACAACAGTGTAGTTGATTTTCTGCTGGTGTAAGTTTGTTCAGATAGAATGATACTAGTAATCTGATACCGGTAATAAAACTAATAAAAAGAAAAAAATACAAAACTCAAAATATTTATTATTTCCAAATAATTCGTTTTTTGTACATGTAACTTTTCCAAACAATTTGTGGAGGTCTTTTACAATATTGTCTGGCATTGCTTTTTGTTCAAAACTTTCTACAAATATAATATCCAAACCTGCAATGTAATATAAGAAATTGTCTGGTGGCATATTTAAACTTCCAAAAGTATTTAGGTTTTTAGTACCGTTTGCTTTAAAATAACAAAATAAACTGGAATCATCTAAATCTTGATAACCACTGTTATACTCCAAATAAATCTCGCAAGAATGTTTAGATAGGCTTATAATATTCACGCAAGTCCAAAAAAAAAAATTTCTACAGCGTCTTGCTAAAAATCGAATATTTCACAATATAAACTAAAAGACGTACACTCTGAATAATACACACAAGCAAATATTTAATGGGTACTCGACAACATTAAAACGTTAAATTTTGACCACTATGCTCAAACCAGCCAGGCTCTGCTCCACACAAAAGTAACTAAGAATGAATAACGTTTGCGCAAGCACCTATATACCAATGGAGTTCGTCGTGAAGTAATTCACCTCGGGAGAACATGGTCACACTGTGCGTATTTTCCCGTCAATCTGAGTGCAAATTCTGGCAATTACATATTCTGTGATTCAGGCATGGCCAGAATGCTCCCCCTTGACATTTTTGCTGTTAACATCTTGTAAGATTTCATTTTCATTTTCGTGTGAAGTAATGTCTGGTAATAATCGTGTTTGATTTTTTCTCCTTTACGAGATTTCCTTCTCTTTCGTTTTTTTGCTGATTTTTCTCAGCGGTATCAAAAAGTTCTTAGATATCCGCTTCCAAATCTAGTGTTGATCCTCGCTATTTCCAGCTAGTGAATTATCTGCGCAATCTCGAATTCGTCCTCTCACATCAGTTCGATTAAATAAAGGGGTGAGTGCTGGAGGTCCGGAAGCAAACTGATTGCCTCTTCCGCTACTTCCGTCATTGTGTTTAAAATACTGGGAGAGATGCACCATCACCACATTAAATCATTGAAGCCATCACCAAGTTCAAACAAATAAAAATGCCAAAGCATCTTATGTATATGACCACAACTCTTTCAACTTCTTCATACTAACAATTCGATCATGTGTAAAAGTTTTTGTTAATAACGGTGTAAAAGTTATTTCTTCCCGGCTCACATCGACTATGGGACAAAATTTCTCCCATTAATTTACTGGTCTTAAATACCATGTACAATGCAATGTTAATGAACGGTCCACATTTTATATTCGCCATGGACTCCCGCCGCTGTCTCCAATTTAGAAAAGCAACGGCGACAAGCGATGGCATATTTCATGTGACCAGCTTCAAAAGAAATATTACAAACCAGATCATATGCAAATTTATAAGTTTACATTTATAAGTGGAGAACATTAATTATGAACGCTTATTGACGTAAGTGAATTTACGTCAATAAGCGTTCATAATTAATGTTCTCCACTTATAAATATAAACTTATAAATTAAATATAATAAACTGAAAAGAAATATGTATATTGCTCCAACGATTTATAGAAGCAATTTAAAACTTTAACATCTAATGCAGAAGTATAGCAATACCGATCTCCGTCTTTCCAAGCTCAATATTCTGACCATCGCGTCTGAAAAATGAATTGAGCTCGAAATCGGTCGAACACGGAAAGGAAAAACAAACGAAACTGAAAGAATTCGCGCTCCTTTATGTCCGAAATGGCAACACGATTCATTGCTCGAGTTCGAGCAATTCGAGTAATTTCCGGAATCTAGTTAATAAGTTCGTGTGCACCGCAAAAGAGACGGCATGCCGGGTAGCGGGTGAACACCAAGCGAACCGTTAGGATAGAGTATCGAGCTCTTCTGTATCGGATATCCGCGTTCCGAAGCACTACCGCGAGTTTTCCCTCTTCGTTTTTCGTTTCGTTCCCCTTACTGGAGTTTACGCTGGCGCTGGGCCGGTATTGGTTAGTGGGTTCGAGTAGGTTGGCTACTCAACTGACGTTATATCCTTTCTTAATTTCCCAGATAAGAAAATTATCCCATTTCTACGCCTCCTAACAGCGGAATATACGCTACTACCGCAATACATGTACTGTAAGGAACAATCGAAGTGACCAGGCTGAATTACAAACTAAATCGCCTTCTGGTTATTTTGTACCTAAATTTTTATTTTCACTTAAATGCAAACTAATAAAGTATTCTACAAATAGTACATCAACCCAACTCCACTATAGAGTTGATGGACCAGTACCGTCCGAAAATTCTCTAGCTGGTTTATTTATTAATATAATTCTTGGCAATTTGATATATGTGCACAGGAAGCTTCACTTCACGTACTGACGATAAACCTATGAAATTTTAATTAATTTATTTATTTGTTCTGTGCCAAATTTATAGTAAGCTGCCCATGCTGTCAAACGAGATATATATGTTTAATAGTAATTTGAAAACTTTATGATGGAACGGGTTGCTGGTCCCACGTTGTGAGTCAGAACGTAACGAAATGGTCCAAATGGAATAGAACGCCAAGGTTACGGTACTGGAATTTTCCAGGCTGGTGGCCAGCTAAATGAAATGTACTAAATAAAGTGACCACTTACTTATCTGAACACTTATTACTTATTTAATTGATGCTTATGAGACTTACTAATCACTCGTAGCACAGAGCTATTTCAAATGATAACAAATGACACAAAAAGATCTTGAAATCGGACAAATTACATTTAATAACTCTAAATTGAAAATACAAGCAAGAGAAATGTGAAAATAAAATGTGAACAATGGGGCCCCTAAAAGTAACGTAAAACCAAATATTAAACCATTAAGTGATTAGAATTTATGCTGACAAAAAATATATGATTTGACCAATTTAAAGCAACAGATTAATAAGTGACAAATAGGAATATAAAAAGACAATGGTAAATAAATTTGACCTGTTGGGAAACTTCAGATGATGACGTCCGACGTTTCCCCGTCTTCTTCTTAGATGGTAAATAGTGGTCTCGGCCCGCAGCTTCCGGGCGATGGTGACCAGCTTCTTAATAACATTTTTGTTAGCACTTTTACTACACACTGAAATCACTATTTTTTTTTGTGGTGACGGTCTAACGGGGTGTATAAGCTTTTAAAACCTGTCAACCTCAAGAGTCTTTTTAGTGTATAAATTGTGTGTGTAAAATATTCCATGGCCTTGTAAATACTACCCCCTCGCCGTAAAGAGTGAAGCGCAGTTAATTGCACCCCAACTGCGAAAGGTGACTATACGAAAACAAATGCACTCTACTTGCATTCTAGGAATTAACTCCAAGGGATGCAGCAAGGGCAGTAGCTCTAGTTCATGAAGGCCGTACTCGTTCAACAGTTCAAAGAGCCGTTCTGCGTTTTAATATAAACGGCAGTTATACTAGGAAGCCATTGTGACTCCTTCAGTTTTATGGTTGAGATGAGTAAATCGACTGAACGAAGTAAGAAATGTGCATGTAGGTTCGTTGACAACTAGCCGAAGTTAATTTAGTATCTAGAAGACCAGCCTATCTCCACGGCTATCTGTGAAACACCGAAGAGCCTGACTAGCTTTTGCACAAGATCACGCCAATTGGAGCACCATATTATCTTCGAATGAATCCAGATTTTGTCTAACATCACCAGAAGGGTGGCAAAGAATTTCGAAAAGACAGGGAGAGCGATTTGTTCAATATAATATTGTCGAAAGAATTAGCTCCATTGTGGTTTGGGCTGGCAGAAGTAGTAAAGCCCGTACTGAATTTGTGGTAGTTAATCATGGTGCTAGGACGGCTGCAAGGTACACGAACACCATTTTAGAAGAGCACGTGGTTCCATTTGCATAATTTATAGAATATAGTTTCATCATGGATAATAACGCGCGTCCTCACCGTGGTAGGACCATCAACGAATGTTTAGATAAGGTCGAGTTAGTGAACTGGCCAGTTTGTAGTCCCGATCCAAGTCTAATAAAATAGACTACAATAGAACGGGAGCAATTGGACCAAAATATTATCCAAAATTTAGTTAACTCCATGCCGAGGCGTATGCAAGCTGTCAGAAGGACCTAGGATAGAAATATTCGTTAGTTGCAACAAGGACTCTAAAATTTTGTTATTACTATTTTATTATTATTTTAAATGAAAGTCTTTAAACTAATGAACTCGTCGAAAACGATTATTTGCTATGTGAATTAAAATGAATTGGAGTCAGAGGAGAACTAGTGAACAATTCTTCTAATTTGAGTGCCTCGTGTAAGGTCTCAATCAGATGTGTTAACTTTGATATTGGTTACTACGAGACTCCAACATTATTTATTATTTATATTAATGGTTTAATTGTAAACATAAAAAAGTTTCGATGTAATTAATTATATTGATGATATCAATGTACTTTTAAGTAGAGAAAATAATGAATTTTTCCAAGCGTTTTATGCGATTAATGAGGATAATGCTGTAAATGTTTTGAAACCTGGTAGCAGTTCCCTTTCTATTGTTAACTTCACTAAGTATTTGGAGGTTGAAATTGATAGTAACTTCACACGGGCGTGACACATCACATAAACTAGACTCAGAAACTTTTAAGAGGACGTGTTCTTCAGATACCGTTCGAATTTTTTACTTTGCTAACTTTCAGTCTCTCTTAGATTATGCTATCCAAATACTGGGGACCTTCATCTCATGCTCAGATAATCCCCTTAATGGAAAAAAGGCGATGCGTACAATATTTAATTTGGATTTCGCTCATGTAGACCAATTTTTAAACGGTACAATTTATTAACTTTTTGTATTTCTATTTCACATATTGTGTGCTTTGTTCCTAGTTTTTCTAATACTAATATTAGACATCATTTTAACGCTAGACAAAGAAACTATATTAACTTTAACTGATGTATTGCATTCAATCAGAAGAGCCTACATTTTAGAAGATGTACTTTATGGAATGGTTTGTTTGAGTACGCTTTCGAAAAGAATGTAACAAAATACTTATTGCAGATTAGCTGCTATAGCATTGAAGATTATATGTGTTGTGTTTTTTAATATCAGTTTATATTCTTTATAATTTTGATCATTGTTAGGTTCGTCATTTATTTCTTCGTAATGTGCGTAAATCCTTGTTGAGAGGCACATGTTGGCGAACATTTACAATGAATGACTTGTTGATTGTGATTTCTTGATGTTACGACGTTTTCTTTAATATTTCTATGGCTTGAAAATAAATACATTGTTATTATTAGATATACAATCATTAATATATTTTTTAGATATGAAGGACGTTAAAATTTAGTAAATTTAATAAACCAATTTTCATCATTTTCTACTTTACAGCAAATTATGAACATAAACATTACAAATAAATAAATATTCTTTTTGCTTGCCGTTATTATAAATAAATAAATATGTAAATGAATGTTCTTGATTGATGATTTATTATTCTCTCTGAGTTTTATATCTGTTAGGAAGACAAGAAATAACATAAATCCAATACAACGTTCCAACTGCACCCGGACATTTCGATTGTCGCGCATAGCACATAAAACAAGCTCCGAGCTTAAATTTTAGGTCAGCGTACCGCTTCTCTTCTGCAATAACAAACGTGCGGTTAGAAATTTACTGTTATTACCGGGCCGCATGCAATAAACCGATCGCTTCAGCTTGTCGTACGGGCCAACACGGTGCCGGATTACGTTGCATTTTGGACCGTACGAAGCGCGTCTGACATCACTTGCTTTTACGAAAAACCTCAACCGTTACGAGGCGTTTGTCGCCGTCGGTCGCATGGAAATTATGTAAAACGGAATTTCCGTGATGAAGAGATACTTTAAAGATTAGGTTTTAAGTTTTCAGCATCATTAACGAACACCATCAGGATATTAAAGTTTCTTGGAAAAATAACTGCGGTGAGGCTTCTTCCGTGCCCCTTCCTTCGCAAATATATGTCTTTTTTCTGGTTTTGATGAGTACTAAAGTATGTGCAGTTTTACTCAGTTGAAAAATGTATTATATTTATGTTGTAAATTTGATTGAAATTTATTAAAGATGTGAAGAGGCAAAGTGTTGCTTAAGGTTTGTTTGGCATTATCGGTAGAACGTAATTGGTAAGAGATATCGCTGAAAGTGTTGGAGATTTCTAAATTTTAAATTTGTTTATGTTTCAAATTATCCACTTTTCTAACTGTTTGTCCTCTTGACTCCAATAGCAAATTATTCAAATTTCTCAGCTCATTTTTGATATGTTTCAGAGTGATATCAAGTCTTCGACATCATAATATAAAATACTTTCTGTTTCTCTTGTTCGACAGTCTAGTGTTAAGATTCATCTAATTCTTCATAAATTTAACGATTTCTGTTCTAAAATGTCTTCCTATGATTTGGAAAACTCCCATCTGTAATGAGAAGTAGAGCAGAAGTACAGGTTATACGCGTTAGGAGCCGATTAAAGTAGAAGACTTCCTCGTATTAAATTCTAAGCTTTCGCATGCTTCGTTAGAGAAAAACAAATAGGAGATGCAATATCCAACAAACAATAGAACATCTGTTTAACATCATCAATTATTACAACAGATTATATTATGTTTCGATCGGCTGCAATCCCTAGTATTGTTTTTCCGTCTTCGGACGTGGTTTTATGGGGTTTCTCCAAAGCAAACATAGACTTATGAAGAATTAGATGAATCTTGACACCAGACTAGCTAACAAGTGATTTTTTATTACTACGTCGAAGGTTTGGTATCTTTCCGAAACGTAACAAAAATGAGTTGGGAAATTCGAACAATTTATTGTCGGACTTAAGAGAACGAAGAGCCAGAAAAGTGAACAACTTTAACAATAGGTTAGGACAACAAATCTTAAATTTTCTATCTGTTTCGTTCCATCGATAATATCAAACAAGCCTTAAGTAACACTTTGCCTTTCCACATCTTTAATGCATTTCAAACAAATTTACAACGTAGATAAAATAAAATTTTCAACAGAGTACATTTCAATTCCGTTAAATGTAAACTTCAAAGTATATTTTCTTGCAATACGTTATTTATACTGGGTTCCTCTGCGCCGACGATTTTGTACTGTACTGTATTCACTTTTATAACATTAGTAGGTAATTGTATGCTACCTCTGTACTACCCCACAACAACAAAATTTCAGTTCCTTCATATGTTCACTAATTGTAAGTATGGTTTATTAAATACAGGAAGTTTACAAGGTTGTTAGATTTATAGAAATGATATCAAAATACGATAAATGAAACGAGACTTCCACAAATTATTTTAATTGTGATAGTAGCCTATTATTACAATCCTCAGTCAATTTTAACAAGCAGTCAATGCTTTAATCCGACAACAACGAAAAACTCTCATCTCAACCTCTAATGATATTTAAAATAATTTCCTTACGTTGTTTTTGAATTACGGTTAAATAATAGGTATTACTATTGATGCATTTTTTCGTTTTTTAAGTTTTTAATAACCGTGCTGATTGAATCAATATTCCGATTATAATAAAATACTTCTTAAAATAAGCATACATGATCTTTAATGTAAAAATAAAAATAAAAGCTTCGTCCAGGGCGGTCGAAAACTGTCTTTTCTGGGAACTGAATACCCTTCCAGGACACTACTCGGTGCCATATTAACCGCTCACCCGGTTCTAGAACTGGATACTCGGGTATTCAACGGTTCTAGAACCGTTTTCCGGTATCCGAAACCGGATAATCGAGCACTCGGTGCTAGGACTGAATAGGAGTACCCGTTGTAGAACAATAGAATGAATATACATATATTTGGGCTACCGAAAATCGTCTTCTTCGAAAACTGAGTGCCCGTCAAGCGCATTACCCTAGCACCCTGTTCTAGAACCGAATCCGTGTATTCGGTTCTAAAACCCTTTTCGGCTGCCCGAAACCAGATACCCGATAATCGAATAGAACCAACAGCTTCGAGTACCCGGATGCTTAGGTATCCGGGTGATACCCGATTTCGAGCAACAGCCCTAGCTACATACCTACTGTTCGTGGACGCTTTCTGCATAAGTTGAACTAAATTAATTGCAAGTTACACTTATTATCATTTGCGTTACTACTAATGCTATAAAGAAAGTCAAATTTTGCTCATTCTGTCCTGTATGTTTTACAAATTTGAATGCAACGTTAAAATATCATTCTGTTGTCTAAATAATAATTAAAAAACTAAAAAATAACTAAAAAAAAATATTATTGTAAATAATAAATGTTAAATACAAATTATGATAATGAAAAGCTGTACCTACTGTCAAATTACTAATGTTCACATTCGCGTGAAACTGTGTTAAACCTTGTAGCCGTGTCTGAGACTATCTTATTTGATTTCACTGGATACACTTTGTTCATTCGATCTTTAACAATGCTGAAACATAGAAATTTTAATATCCTTCCTGTTCCGCCAATGGTGAGGTTTGATGGTAACTGCTCTAGGTCTGCAAGAGCACGTTTCGAACGAGCTTTTATTTAATTAATCCACTAAATTTGTTTAATGTGTCGAATGTACTAACATCGTTTATCAATAATGTCGTATCTGGCCACATCTGAAATGCACCGTTTTAACATAACAATCACATCGCTTACTTTCTCACCTAGACGATAAAATAAAACTCTCTTGCCTCAAATGAAGTTGAAAGATACAACTTTCTCGACTGGGAAAAAAAATAATTTTGCCTTGTAACTTTGATGTACGATATCAAGCATAAAATTTCAACAGATCGTTTGAAACGTTTTAAGGCTCAATACGAAGATAACGTTCCTCGCCAAAAATGTTCTGGTAATGAAATTTCAGCTTTGTTGGACACTTACTTGCTGTTACCCGTTGCTTGTGTCAGTCGATGTTAGTGTTTCTATAGAAATGGAAAAAATCCACATTAAATTCTTATATTTGAACCGAGATGGACGGTATATACGGGAACTCTGCACAATGAAATTTTGGGTAACCATAACCGATAACATCGGAAAACCTCACCAAATGATCCTAAACGACCGTTGAATTAAGGTAACAGAGATAACAGAGGTTGTGAGCATTTCGAAAGAACGTGGTTGTCGTATATTCTCTGAAGATTTGGACATAGATAAGTTAACCCCGCATTGGGCGATGCGCTTGCTCACTCAGAACCGAAAACGCATTCGAATGAGCATTTTCAGAGATATGTTCCTTTGAAAACTGTATTTTCAAAGAGAACACCGATATAAGATCCTTTTTAGCGTATTTGCAAACTTAAATTACATTACCCTTCAAAGAACTTGCAGGCAAACAAGTTTCCATTATTTTTCTCCTTTTAAGCATAATTTGAATACTGAGCGGTAAATGTATCCAACTTAGATTTCTTTACAAAACAAACTCTGTTTCAAAAAGAAACTAGCATTGATCGTCAAAACGAGAAAAAATTAACTCAAGACGAAGATAGTAAGTAAGTCACCGGTACAAAAGGATTTAATTAAATGTTCTTGCGTTTCGCGGAAACTTAATTAAAATTTTACACGTACTACTTCCTAGATTCATGTCTGGATTTCTCGATCCGAAGCTCCTCCGTTTATTTTAACCCATTCTAATCGAAACGCTTTCAACTTAACCGTTTCGCCTGAGGGTGGCAGGGTCGTACGCATCTGATAAAACTATCGCCTACTTCTAAATTTGCATTTTAGTTGGATTTCTTTCGCCTCGCTTCGATCGTAAATTGCCGTGATACTGACCGAGTCATGAAACTTGGGAACGCCGACGTTAATTCGTAACGAAAAAAAGTGGATCGATAATAAGAAATAGCATTAATTTTCGTTATAATACATTAATAGTAATAAATTTGAAACTTCTCGTTTAGATTGCAATGTTTAGTAGCAACGAGTAGGCGAAAGAAATTGCAACTAACTGCGTAAATCTAGTGTTTTACTTACAAAATAGCGCAGTACACGAGAATATCCACTTTGAAGATGAACCGTGCACATTTATTTAATTAGAAAGGAGAAACTTGGAGTAGAGAAACAAATGAAACTCGCTTGTGATATTTTGTTTTTTTTTTAATCATCAGCATAGCCTGCAAGGCCGGCCGCCTTCCCTAATATATTCTTTAAAAATGCAATAGAATTCATAAACAAAATTATTCAAATTTACATTACGAAAATACAGTTTAAATATCCCTTCGTCTTCCTATTTATTCCCTGGTGAACATTGCGAAATGAATTACGTACCTTGCATAATAGATTGAAAATAAATATTTGGGCTGCAGTGAAATCAAGGCGGTTTCTATGGAGACGGTACGACACCTGACCAAACAACCAATCAGAATCCAGCTACTGTATATGCATTTGGGCCGCACGATTTCCGCGGGCAGATTTTAGCTGGGAGGGAGAGAGGTCTCGTTCAGTATAATTTCTCGCGTTTATATGTAGTGACAAGTAACTGTGTTTATAATAACCTTAAAAATGAATAGTATCAGTGTAATTTTAAAAAATAACATTAACAGAGAAAAGATAAATAAATAAGAAAATTTGGTAAAAAAAAAGCTGAAAATAAATGGATATGTGGAAGTGAAATTTCGACCTTATTGTATTGCCTTCCGTGTGTGTTGTTCTATAATACTGCGTTTGGATCCTTATATTTCAGTTTGACTGGAGCTGGTGTGAAAGCTCTACATTATTTAACCACTAAAATAAAAAAGTATGTCGTGGTCATATAATGCTTGTATGATATTTGCTCTACTTGGTAAAACAAATGTTGTGATAGAGTTCAGCTCTGCTTATCGATTGGAGTACGTAGGTACTTGTATGGTCATTTATTTTGTAGTTAATAGTTACTCAATCGAATCCGAAAGACCAAAAAACACCATTAGCGGTAATATTATAATAATTATAATTACTATATAATACAATGTGTATATAGTTCGTCTAGAAAGTATCCGGAATTTATTGTTTTTCTTAATTTTAATATATTTCTTTTTGGTTACATCCTAAGACAAAAGTAATGCATGAAGTAGGTTGTGCCGACTGTAGGCCATAGCAAAAATCATATAACAACACCAGCTGTGAAATATTGTTGATTATCAACAGGCTTAATATTTGTGAACTAATGTCGCAAGTAGAAAGAAGATAGTTGGTGGAATGTTTGTATAGAAGAGGTGTTCAAAACGTTAAAAAATTAGTGCAATTGACTGAACTCGGAAAAAGTGCAGTATATGAGACAATAAAAAGGATAAAAAATAGGAGAGGTATGAGCCATGGACCAGTTTCTGGAAGACCGCGTAAGATTAGCGGAAACTCTCTAAACGCTTTAGTGACTTTAGGACGACAAAACCCGCGCTTAGAGTTTCGAAAACTGGCTAACAGATTTGGAAATCAACGTCAAATAAGAGTGTGTCCAGAAACTGTCCGCATTTCACTGAGAAGACAAGGTTACTTATCATGGAAACCAAAAACAATCCCTGCAATGACACCTCTACAAAAGCAACGAAGAATAGATTTTTGCCAATGATTTCGAGACGATAATTTTAGTGATGTTTTTATGTCTGACGAAAGTTGTTTTCAGCTTGGTGCAAATCATTTAAAAATCCTATCAATGTTACAGTTCAAATTTCCAAATTTCCCATAAAAATAATGGTTTGGGGAGCAATCTCTCAGCGTGGTGCTACACCTCTCTGTATAATTGATGGCACCGTTAATAGTGCGAAGTATTGTGAAATTCTTAATGGCTTTCTTCTTGAAACGGCTCGTGCTTTATATCCCGAAGGGTGGCGTTTTCTACAGGATAATGCAAGATGCCATACTTTTGCCTACACTAAAGCTTGGATGCTAGAACAAAACTTGGCAACAATTCCATGGCCAGAAGCTTCCCCAGATATTAGTCTAGAACGAGCAACACCACGAAATAAAGAAGATTTGATTCGGTCAGTTTTACAAGCCTGGACCACTATCACCGAAAAGTATAGCGTTGACCTCGTTTCGGGATTACCTGAACGTTTAGTTAAGTGTTTACAGTTAAATGTAGATTGTATTAGTAATTGAGATGAATTATTTGTTGTGATTTTATTATTCAAGTAATAAAAATATATACCGTCAAATTATAGCTGTGCTTTTTGTCTTCCGGATACTTTCTAGACGGACAATATATTTCTTACATTGTGACAACTTATACAATTTTCTTGTATTTGTATTTTTCTCAGTTAATTCTTGAGGTAATTTTAATCCGATTCAGACATAATTTTTAGATTTTTTGGAAAATTTTCCTTTTTATTACAACTAACAATTGTTACAAATAATGATAATAATATAGCGATAATAATGTTTCCAAATGGTGTTATCAAAAGCTTTTTGGGCGACGTCTTGGAGTTAAGCTATGAAATGTATCCAGATAATGCGTATTTTATATCCAATACTGCAAGTGCAATTGTAGGGGATGACCTGATACCCTCTGAAAACCCAGTATTTGCATTATCAAGGGAGATGAGTGTGGTATACATAAGTTTGAGTGTTCATCCAATTCAAGTACATCATCCAACTGTTTTTGTAGAAAAGATATAGGTAACAAAGAAACGATGTTTGGTTAGGATATTAATAGTTCAGAAACCGTCACAAAGGTCAAATTGATCATCAATAAGTTGCATCAAATGTTGGAAGTTAAGATGCCTTTAATGAAGTATGATGCCAGAAACCCAAATACCTTCAGGCAGAAGGAAACAGACAAGAGTTATAAAGCATGCTTTACATATCGCCTGCAGATGCAATAATTGCACATATCATAGCTATATTCCTAATAATCTCATAGTTTAATTATTATTGGTAATTTCAGTATAAGTTGGTTATGGCTGATGTGGTGTACGTACTGGAAGTGGTGTGGTTTCGAAAATGCATTTCTAAAATGGTTGCGGGCAAAGAAGTTTAAAAGGCGGGCTTAAATTCCTCTTTCTTTGCGTTGCAGATGGTAATAAAGGTTGGCGTAATTAGCGTCGTCAGAAATAGGGAACGCGCAGTTTTTGAACTTCTAGCAAACGGGCTTTCATCTAACGTAACAGCAACGTCATATTTAATTGAATGCCATTGCCGTTTAATATAATTAATATTAAAAACGTAGGCTTCCACGGCCAGAGTCAGTTGAAACTAAACGTGTTCCGGGTTTGAACCGTGTAATGTCGTTGGTTAAAATAAAACTCGACGTTTCGCCCACAATCGTATGAGGCTTCTTCAGGAGAGTGATGGCAACAGTTAGCACGGTAACTCAACGTGTGAACCACGCCAGAGGCGAAACTAATTGAGCGGGAAGCAGTTGATCACGGTAACTCAGCATGTGAACCATGCCAGAGGCGAAAACCAACTGCTTTTTTTAATCAACGACCTGACACGGTTCAAACCCGGAACACGTTTAGTTTCATAATTAATATTGCTTGTCAGCACAACCAATTCAACACCTTTACCGAATGTGGAATCTATTCTGCAACTCTTCCATATTTCTGTATCGCTGGGTGTATATAATATTCTTTAACAACTCCCATAAAAAAAAGTTCATGGGGAATAGATCGAAAGAGCGCGCGTCAAGAATACCATCTTGTTGCAAAAATTATATAAAAATTCTTCGAGCACACCGCATAAGATTGCAATCCTCTTGTAACAGTAATGAAGTAATGGTACTTGTAGGACTCGATCGTGCGAAATTTTTGAAAACTCGCAAAAAGTATGATCTACTAGGGAACACGCTATCCGAAAATGCTTTGCTGAAGTATGCACCAAGGATGTCACAGCTTACAGTATGAATGAAGGGTATTATAATAAACATAACAATAATAACAACTATAAAATTGATAAACAAAACAGAACTAAATAAGAAGGAAAAACCACAAGTAAAAAGCACTGATAAATTCTCTAATTAATCGCAATGTCGAACAAGATTTATTGGGGTGCCATCAAAATAACAAAGCTTGCTTACATTAAGTAATATTATAGATCTTTCACCTTAAAATCCATCATATTCTTTTCTCTTGTTCCGGAGCATTGGCGTTAAGAGTAATTTATTTGAAATGTCACTGTCGATTTGTGAAAAAGCATATTAAGTACGCTATCCATTCTATTAAGTTTTATTGTCGATTCTTGTGGATTCCAATTAAAAACATAAAATTCCAGATTCCCACATAATATTTTGTATTTGGATTACATTTGGATTACACATATTCTTCTTTTGTAGGCATTTTATCTAAAATAATAAATAACAGCATTTCTCTCTTTTCTAGCATTCTTACGTTTCCTTAATTTTCTAACACCCTATACGCTTGATCTCGTTTTTCTTTCACGGTAAGCTAATTCTTTAAAAACCAAATCTTCTATCTTAATCACTTCTAAATTTCATGGAGAAAGTATTTAACTGGAAATCTTGAATTAATAGATACAAGATTACAACTGAAGACCGATATTTCTTCTTTTTTTTTTCATTTTATTTATCCTAAAGTACAATATCTATTAAATTCTGCCTATGTCAAAGTTTTTTTGCAAATAAATCACCAAAATGAAAATAAAAGTCAGAAATTTTTAATCAATTACTTCTTTGCTTCAACTTCGTATGGTTTACATAATGCATAAATCGATTCGCCATGATAAATCGTCTATTATTGCGACGAGAGTTAAAAAGGGTAATCGATGGATAGGAACAAAAGATTATTTATTAATTATTATTGGTTATTCGGGCGTTTATACAGCGACCAAAATTTCGTTTTATGTATTTTGCGGTGGACGAGCGATGGCGAAGCAGCCATCTCGAGAAGTTCCCCGGCTTCGAAAACTAGGTCAGACGTGTCGTAAATATTTCAGGTTAATCAATATATGGATTTTGCATACGGTTAAAAGAAAGTATGAATCAAAGCAATCCTGACGAATATAAATAAAGTGGCCAGGATCGAAGGGACGACGCGTATATTCTTTTGTTGATGTTCGTGTCCAAGCGTTGCTAATACAGGTCGTACCTCGAAATCTGACGCACGGATACAGACTGTATAGCGTTCAGGAAGAAATTAAGAAGTAGGTGGAGTTAATCATGCGCATCGATGGAGCGGAGCGTGCATAAATTTCTGAAGGGATCTAGCTCCATAAAACTTATAATAAATTTACTCTTTACTTTCACAAATATGTCGAAAAAAAGAATACTAACAATGGGTTCAAAAATGCAATTTCAAGGAGATATGGTCAATTCATACAATTCGCAGACCGCCACAGTGTTTTCCCCCGTGAATTCCCTCTGTCCGAAAATATGACATGCATTTTAAGTAAAATATTCATGATTAAGAAAAAGGAACTACAGAATTTTAAAGAAGTAATGAGTAAACATATGTCAAAAAGATCAAACGAATTAGCCCGGGCAGGCTCGTTAACTGCTAAAAATCGCCCAATGCACTCGGTGGGAATGGCATATACGGTAGTAAAGGTAATGGAAAGATAAGAAATCTCAAGACTGGTGGAAGATCATTCCAGGTCGGAGACAGGCTAAGCAATTTCTGATTGGACAGAGGCCTAAATTCACAGCGGACTTACTAAGCAGAGACAGGAAGTCTGTTAGAACAATAGTGGGCTTGCTAACAGGACGTAGCATGCTCAAAAAGCACATGGGCAATCTGAGCCTGACAGGGGAAACAGCATGTAGATTCTGCCAGGCGGAAGAAGAGACCGCCGTTCATGTGCTGGGCGACTATATAGAAATGGACTCGGAATACCCAAAAGCCGAAACCTATGTAGAGGGATCACTCACAAGGCTGCTAAATCTAACAAAGAAAGCAAAGCTATTGTAATTGAGGGACCACAATAGATCTGAAAAGGTCACGGTGGGATAGGTCAAGAACAACCTCGGATAGTAATCTAATCCAATCTAATCTAATGGTATGCATTTTAAATAAAATATTCATGATTAAGAAAAAGGAACTACAAAACTTTAAAGAAGTAATAAGTAAACGTAACATAATAGAAATAGTGATGACAGCAGAGACCATAGTAGCTGTTCCTGAAAGTGGCAAATTTTGGTCAAAAGTGTAGTGTATTACAAATTTAAACAGCATCGTGAACGCGATGGCATATTGCAAAAGTTGTTGCAACACAAGCAAGGTCAGAAGCTGAAGCACGGTACTACTAATATTACTGCTACTGATTTTGAAGTAAAACGTCTGACTCTTTAAAGAGTGGCACGTGCTACAGAGACGATATAATGAAGGTGAAGGTTCCTTGAAGTAATAAAATATTTCATAATCTTCTTGTTAAATATTAATTCTAAGCACATTTTAAATGAAGCTATAAAGTCGCAGATATTCTTTTTTATTTTTGTTCATTAGAAATCAACTGTTGGAGTGTGCTTGATTTATTTTTTGTCCACGTATAGTTGGAACGACTTTTTTATGTCTTGAGACATCGGAACAAAAAGTAAGAGGAAATTAAAAAAAAAGCAGCAACTTTAGCGGCAATTTCAGGAATTTCTAACAGAGATAATAAGATTTGGACAATTTTACAACTGGCAATCTCAACCCGTATTGTATCATACAAAACTGCATCTAATGTTATGCAAGTAATTCACTACAAACAGGCATACAATTCAGAATGGTCGTTATTCACTAGCCACTGCTATCTAAAATGCGCTGTATATGTATATAGTATGTTATAGGATTCATTTAGCAATAAGGAACTTGGCATTTTCGTTGCGTGTCCCTCCGTTTTATCCATTGATTGTTCCCATTGCATCTTACATCGTCCTATGTATTATCCAATTATAAAATGTTGCGATATTCTAAAATCTAAAGCAGATATCGAAACGGAACCATGCATTTTTCTGTAAAGGCGACATGCATTTATTAATGATATATGTCGGTCATCCTAGTAACTAGTGATCACTTTTCGCCTCTAATTCGCATGGCGTATTTTCCCACTAACCAATCATGATGATCAACACTTCCCATGTGTTAGTTAGTATAATATTACTATTTTTGGTTGCGAATGGAGATTTCTCCCCTTTGTGATTTATACCTCCTTACCCTCGCTACAGGTTTTACAGTAACAAAGTGGATCCCCATTGTAACACATTTATGATAATGAGTGTTTTTGCTCAAAACCGGTAGCTGTTTTTCCAATAAAGAGTTTGTGAGATTAAGACCATCGTTATTCTTTTCTACTTAATTTAGTACTTACATTTATTATCATTCCGCCTCAGGATAAATATTTCACCATTTCTATCAAATCTAAATCAAATACACCGCGTTCTTTTTTCATAACATAGGTAGTTAGCGTAAAATCGATCGTTTTTCATACAGTAAAAAATTTATCTGCATAGCTTCGTATTTAATTTACTAACGGGACAACTACAAAAAAGGTTTCGAAAGAGTTACCCTACTGGTTTTTGTAAAAATATGAAGTATCCCATTTGAAAAGATTGAAATGACATGAATTGAACATGGCAATGATATCGATGACCTTGCTGTAAAATCTGGTTGATATAAAAAAAAATTCGATATCTTGCCGAAAATTCCAAGAGATACACAATCAAATTTAATTTGAATCACCACTGTAGGATGTAAAGCGTTTAAAATATCCACAGTTAAAAAAACAGTGGCATTTCGCAAAATTCTCGCAATTTTCTTCAAATCCATCAAAATTTCACAATTTTCAAAAATCTTAAATTATGTCTTTTATCTCGAAAACTAAGCTAGATGGCATAAGGAATGACATGAATTCAAGAGAAACATCCAAAAACGAAATAATATACACAATGCTCCACTTAAGAAATCAAACTTGTACCGTGCGCAGGGGAAACTGGGCACCCGTTCGTTATACAACGATGCCAAATGACATTTTGGAAACGTCCATATTAAACTTATTTGAAAATGAGGGCCCCAATTCCTACTATCAATCGGACAATGTACCTTGTCGCCGGGCCAAGGAGGCATTGCGTTGGTTTCCTGAAATTGTGTTTTACCTAAACTACGTGGTCTTCGTTGAAATTCTTTTGCAGACCAATTAGGTTTATATTTATGAGGGAGAGCGCAAAAAAATTAACAGTATTACTAACTTAACCCTTACAATGATAAAGATCTGGTCATTAACTCTGAAATACTGTTTACAATGTTAAACAGAAATGTTGCTAATATTTTATATAAATTTGGGTAATGTAGTTGATAATAATTACCCCAAAGAAAAACCTCGTTTCGGCTGATTATTAATGTTTTTCATCACACATACCTTGATAACATGTTTAACAATTTAGAAAACATTTGCAGCATTATCGAGCAGTTATAAAATTCTTAACACAACAAACAAACATCTTCCAAAATTATTGGTGAAGAAGTGTTAGCTCTATACGGACATGGTTGTCCTTCAAAGTCCACTATTTGGGCAAAATTGTTTAAGCATGGTCGAGAATCACTGGATGATGATGCTCGTCCAGACTGGCCTGTTAACGTGATCACTTCCGATGTTATTGAAAAAAGCAAGTGTTTGGTATTTGGAGGATGCAAGACTAAAGAAGCGACAATTAGCAGTTTTATTAGGAGTTTTAGTAACCACGATTCTACAATTCTACAGGAATACAAAAGTTACTGTAAGATGAATTCCCTGAATGCTTTCCTCGTGTCTGGATGGAGACGTGCGACTAATTTTTTGGCGCTCCGAGGAGACAAACCAATTGATTATCAGTTGACTTTTCACCGGAAATGAAACCTGGGTCCATCATTTTGACCCAATGACCCAATCAATGTAGTGGAATATTAAGAGGTCCAACCCCTTCTGCGGTAAAAATAATGGCAAGTATTTTTTGGGGTTGTCAAAGAATTTTAATGAAATGCTGGTAATGCTGTAACAGAAGAATAATATGCAAACTTAATACCTACCGTGGCTGAATGTGGCTTCACAGAAATTGACCCTCTATCTTATAGTTTAGATCTAGCTGCCTGTAATTGTTTTTTGTCTCTAAATTAAAAAAAAACATTTTATGGACGGTAACTAACTTATAGCGGCTGTTGAAACGTATTTTGCAGGAATTTTTTATAATGGATCAGAGATGTTATTGAAACAATCAAAAACTTGTATCTAAAAGCAAGCGATCTATATTGAAAAATAAAGTATTGACTTATTTAATCATTACAAGGTAACTTAATGAGTTGGTCTTGAAAACAGATGTAACTCCACAAAGAACGAAAAACAACGTATTAAAACATTGTTACAAAGTACTCATTCCATTATCAATATTTTATTTATTTTAAATTTATTTGTTTGTTATATTTACATTAATGCGATAGTTAGTTAATTATTGAACATTGGAACAACCGAACTACTAGGGTTATTTTGTGTAATATTTTCTACTGCCACAGTTTTGTTTGCTTGACAATACTCAATACAGTTATTGAGTATAAACGATTACTAAAGTAAAAGCAATAAAAAAAACGTAGCAAGATTGTTTCGCGTAGCATAATGGAACATATATCGAATCCAGTAGTTTATGGGAACAAACCTAGAAAAACTAATCGTTCCAAGTTAATTGCAGATTAAAGTTGTAAACTTGCGCCCGTTGCCTTAGATTAAGGCTGTGCAGGAAATGCGCTAATTCCCTTATTGATTTTCAATCATTCGCCCCAGAACTTCATAAATGAGTAATACAGTACAAGTAACGCACGCACGGAACTGTAGGGGCGCAATCGTAAATTTATCAACGTTAAAGAACGGATGCTAATGTAGATTAGCACGCACGAGCTACATTATTCTATTCAAATTTCTTACCGCTTATGCGGCTGCAAAGGTTTTTGCCAGATGGTACTGATAGTTCGAATGAAATATATTGCATTATCCAAAGTAGTTTCGAAATTAAACGTTGGACGTGACAAACACTAATGGTGTAGATTTAATAAAACGACATGTGTTTGTACGATCACACACGTAATTACTAGATACGAGGGTAATTCGAAATACTTCAAGCTTTGACATGGTGTCAAAGTATGCTGATAATATAATTGCCCATGCGTTGAAAGGTACTTTTCGAAAATGCAGCCATGTTGGATGCTCGACTGTTGTTTAACTGTTAAACTTTTTGATCCTAAATAAATATTATAAAAGCGAAAATGGGAATTTCTCACTTCGCGGTTTAGGATGATATTACCAATGCCATTAAACACTATACACAAACAACATATACAGCGAAGGCTCTTACAAACATTTTAGCTTATAATCGCGTTGGGCTGTACATCGCATAAAACAAAAAAAATGATACGTTGTATCTATTCATTTTAAACGTAGCGTAACGTGCTACGCAAGTTAATCAAAGATACAATTCTTGGTCGTCAGTAGAGCAACCTAAGCATCCTTCCTACGTTCTTAGATAAGTCACGCAAAGTCGTAGGAAATGAAACCACAGCAAATGTAACAATTAAGGTAAGGATGTCAGCAATCAATTCCTTTCAAGTTTTCTTATAAAATACCAAATCTATAATATCCGTAAATCAACATGAAATCGTGACTGACAGATCAACAGTTACCAATCTGGCATGCAGTGCACAGTATATTTCTATGGAACTCAAGCAGGGCCAAGTTTTTTTCTAGAGACTTTGACTCTATTGATCACCAGACACTACTTGCTAAGCTTGGTTACAATGACATGCACCCCTTGGTTTTATTAATATAATCTTACCTGTCACAAAGAAGAGAATACGTGTTTTTAATAAATATATTCATGTAAATTGTAGGGAGTACCCCAAGATTCCAACCTAGGCCCATTGCTTTTCAACCTTTACATAAATGATCTGTTGAGCAGTTTGACTTACAGTTTTCTTGGTTATGCAGATGACCTCAAAATATATAATGCCATTAAGACTACAGATGATTGTGCACTTTTGCAAGATAAGCCGCTCATAATTAATTACTGGAGTAGACGAAATAATGTCTCGATAAATTCAGACAAATGTCTAGTGATTTCTTATACCGAGTGCTGTAGTCCTGTTCAGTACAATCAGAGATCTGAAAATAAAGGACTTGGGAGTGCTGCTTGATACTAAGTTCTCTTTTACCGAACACACTTCTACTATCTGCTGTTCAGCATCTGGATCATGTCTTTCCTGACCCACGCCTATTACGAATTGCTGTACTGTAGGCTAGCAAAAGTCGACTGGAGTACGCTGCCCTGATCATGTCCGCATTATATCTACCAAAACCTAACTTTGTCTTTCAAAGCTAACGATATCTATCCTGAATGCAATATCGACTACAAAAGTCTACTCAATATTCACGATTTCCACAGCTTATCAGGGAGAGAAGCATACGCAGTGCTGAGTTTTTATTAAACTCTTAATGAAATTGATTCCCCATCGCTTCTTGGTCTTGTTTATTTTAATATTCCTGCTACCAATACTCGTTTCACAGCAACATTCAAAACACCGAGTGCTAGAGCGAATGTAATATTGAAATCTATGACCAGATACCTTAATAGCTTATTTGACGAATTAGGCTAAGGCAAGATATACTCATAAACTGGTTTCCCACTTCTTTTTTTGTTTTGTTTTACTCTGATACGATATGTATTATGTACACTTATAATATGATTCATTTGTAAACTTGTATTTAGTTCCTTTTTTATTTTTCTTACGTCCTGTAAATAATTGAAACGCTGTAAGAATGTGAATGTGCAAAACCGAATACGTTTACTTCATATGGATCCAAAATAAATTTACTTTAATCCGTATCTCTGTCTCTTAAATAACAGCCAAACTGTAAAGAAGAGCCACAATTATTTCAGTAAAATATATTTATCCCTCTTCCACTCGGTAAGTACGCCCATGTATTGAATGAAATGGTCTCACTATTGTAAAGAAGCGGAAAAAATAATGAAGTTCTCTTGATATTGAACACTTGATATTTCTCGCAAACTTTTGCCAAAAGCCTTCTCGTTATTAATTTGTCGCAGCATATTTCTTGTTTTTGTAAAACTTTTTTAATTAAGAAGGTCTTTGTGAAAAAGAAAATATAGTTTTTATACCTTTAGAATCGTGTATTTCCGAGATTTCAAATCCACATCCGAATTCAAATAGAAGTAATATTAAAACAGTTCGTTATACAGTTTCAACAGTGTTACTTTTTTACGTATACCGTATAGATTTCATATTCTGAAATGTCCTAAAATTAATTATTCTCCAAAAAAACATTTGGCAACATTGATTTTATCTCTGTGGTGTCTCAATATTCATTTGCCTCGTTGTAATATATCTTTAATAAATGGAGTAATCTAGTAGCCTTAACATAGAAAATACGTAACAATGAACTATTGAAGAGTTTTATTAAAGGAATAATTTATCTTGGCAGAAAATTACTTCGACTAGTAGCAGCATACTGCGTCATTAATTATAGTATTTTACAACACAGCCATTAATCTCTTGCTCCGGCCAATATTCTAGCGCTTAGGATATGAAATTTGATGTTAATAATAAGCGCAAGTGCTTAATGGGAAGACATGGATTGATGAAAAAAATACTTATCTCATAGATATTCTTATCTATGAGTCTGCTTATTGCACATTGTTTTGAGACGACTTTTGTCTCTCCAAAAAGCTTTTGAAGCCTTCAACGGAAAGAGAAGGGGTGTATAAATCTTACATATTTGTTCCTTATACCCATCTATAGGTATGGGGTGTAAGGGGGTTGAGTCGCTTTGCTATAAGCCTCTTTTCCAGATTTCTCTTTCCTTTCTTACCTTAATCTATCGACATCTTCGTGTTTTATTCTTCTCACTTCTGCTGCTTCCCTTGGCTCACCCTGCCATCTTCTCTTTGGTCTTCTTCTTCTTCTGTTGTCCTTGCTTAGTAAATCTTTCTCATTATTTTCGTGGCGCTCGTTCATCGAAGTTGGTTTTCCTCCATTATGTGGTTTATTACTTTTACATTATTACGCTTAGATTATTTCGAATTTCGTTTTCAATTCTATCCAATCTTGTCTTACCCTTTATTTTTCGTAAGTACCTCATTTTTGTTGCCTTGAGTTTCTGTTGTCTAGTACGTGTCCAGGATTCTCACCTATATATAAATATATTTTCATAGACCTCGGCTTCTATATGTTTGTATTTGTTTGTTTCCTAGGAATGGACGTTTTATGATGCTAAATAATTTTCCAAACGCTGTTGTTCTTCCTGTAACTTCTTCGTCTAAAATTTCCATATGTTCCTATCTACTGTTTCTAGACACAGAGGAGTTCTAATTCGTTATAGTTTATGTTAGGTTTATTTCGTGTTTCTTTCCACTGTCGTTGATGATCATTCTTTCGTTTTTTTTTTGAAAATTTATTTCGATACTGTATTTGTATAGTATTTCCTGATATGCTTTTAAATGTTGAGAGTGTTGAGAATCTTTCGGCCTTTGCTATGACCACCATATAGGCGATATAACATATCTCTGAAATTTATACTTTCCGCTTCTTCCAGTAGCCAATTTCATATTTACATATTTTTTGCTTTATTTCTTTTATTACTTCGTCCATATATCGGGGTTAGAATACATCCTTGCTTCAGACCTTTGGTTGTTTCAAACAATTCCAAGATTTCGTGTTTTATGCTTACGTAGTTTGTTGATTGGTAAAGGCTTCTTATTCCTTTAATTTATTTTTGTATTCTTCGTTTTTCTAATATGTTCCATATATTGTTTCTATCTATTTTATCGAAGGCTTTTCCTAAGTCTATGAAACAAGTATGTATTTTTCTTTTACAACTTGTTCTGTTATTTGTCTTAATATTAATATGACATCCTTAGCACCGCTCTTTGTTGTAAATCCAAATTGTGTAGCTTCTAGTTTTCGTCTTATCCTTCTTTCTGGGATGTTTGCGTATATTTTGATTGTCACTTCTGAGAACGATAATTGCTTTGTAGCCTGTGCTATTCTTCTTGTATTTTTCCCTATTTGCGCATCTTATTCATTATTTTTCTCATTATTCCTATAGCCGATTTTGATAGCACTCGTGCTGCTAATCTTTAATGTTTTCCATATCTCCTTAATGTTAGCTTTCAAGTTTATGCTCTACCATCTGAAAATTTCCTTTTGTTTCTAAATGTGGCATTTTACTTTGTATTTGGTTATTTCTCTCTTACTTTTACGTTTCTTTCCTTCCCTCTACTTTGTCATTAACAGTAAATTGTGGTCACTTCCTATTTCCGGCTCTCGTTTTACTGTAATATCTCTTATTTTTGTCCAAATTTCTTTGTCTATTAGGAAGTAATCTAGTATATAGTGTTCGTTTCTACTTGGCACTTCTCTCTTTATTTTACGGATTTTTTTTTCTAAGGTCCTATTTTTAATTAATGTTATAGGCATAGGTCTAACAATCTTCCTCCATTGGTATTTTTTGCGTTTCATCATTCCTTCTTAGACATCACTCTATTACTTGGTTCTTGTTTCTTACTCTTTCTTCATAGTAAAATTTATCTTTTACCTCTTTCCTTTCGTCCTCGTTAGGTCGGCATGTTACATTGTTCTTCTGCTTTTATATCTAATTACATTAGCGTTCCGTTGATCTAGTTCATTCGTGTTATGTATTTTGTTCTGTCTTCTCTCAATATTAAACGATTTCCTGCCTTTGTATTACCTTCTTCGTCCACTTCTGACCTATAGAGCCAATATCCTTCTGGTAGTTAAGTATTTCGTTTACCTATTGTCTTTTTTTCTGTTATTTCCACGTAATCGACATTGAAATCGATGCATATATCTGGTTAATATTTAGAAAAATAATAAGATGATTTGCATTAAATTTTTTTTATACAAATCGTGTAAAAATTTGAATTATCCACAAGCCTTTTAACTGTTCGTTCTTGCTCACATTTTCATCTGCCTCAATTAACTCCAACTGATATATGCGTATAGATACTCACAGTTTTTTATATTTTATTAAAAAGGTATATTTTCAGGTAACTCTTCATGTTATCTTTCAGATTGGCCTAATGATGACCATGTTTGATCGAAATCGGTAACTTTTATTAGACGAAAAGAATTCTGGTATTCCGATACAATTTGTATTTCTTTATTATCTCTTTATTTTATTATCTCAAATCAAAGGTGAATAAATCTTAATGTGGCAAACAGTAAGACGATTTGCACCAAAAATAAATTTTTCTTAATTTAACAACTTAACAGCTGTCCCTAGTAATAAGTTAAAAATTTAATCTGTGATGGAATTAATTTAGATGCACTAGATTGTTGCACTATATAAGACATAAATTACAATAAGAAATTATTCGAACTAAATCTATCATCAAAGGATATTTACTAATTAATGTTGTACCACTTCTAATTCCAGGAAGAGGGCAAACCAGTTCCAGCATTGACGTCAATGCAGTACGGCAGACGCCCAATCTACGATCCTCCGACCAGCCTTCATAACCGTCAAAGCCATAATTCCAGTATATATAGGAAGAGACAAGTCTTCTCTGGAACTGAACCACAACGCTTCACCGAAGATGTCGTCTTCAACATCTAATAATTTCGATCAGCATTACCGCTTGTAAGAGAAATAAATCTTGTTCGACAGAGCTTGTTTTATTATACATCGAACATGTCTCTTCCTCCCTCGAAAATAATATTTGTTATCCTCGACAAAGTAGGTCAACGAATTACCATCCTCAGTGCGGATGTAGAACGGAAAAGGTCTGCAGTAAATAGCTAAGCTAACGTTCAACTCTAGGCAATGAGTCTTGCGGCTTAATTTTATAAATGCGAATAGGAGAATACGAAACGTTTCGCAATTTCTGTCTGCTTTAAGAGGAGATTAAATTTCCAACTAAAGTAGTTTACTGTACATGTAAACGATAAATAACGGCATCTAGCGTTTGGCAAATTAACAACAGAATTAATTACGTATCATAATTTTTCACAGAATTTCTACGTAAAACGTGAATTTTCCTGTACACTTAGGAAGATTTTATTGACCTTTTCCCTTCGAATCAAAGCTCAATTACAACCTATTTTCACAGACTCCCCCATATGCGCGTATATTGTACCTAACAGGCTTGAAAGCAGTTCAAACTCGTTGAAAATTTAATTACACCTCACACGATTAAATACCGGTATTTGCCCGGGAAAATCCCTTGTGTATAGTTACACCCGTGCCGTATTAGGCTTAATGTGAGAGATCGATTTTTTGGGAAATTTAGTGAGTTTCAATGTACCTCTGTTGTAACCGATGATTACGCTGTTTATAATACTGTTGCAAATGGCAAAAAATACAGCCAAAGTACCCGTGCAAAATGCTCTTTGTTTCAAAAAGGGCGGAGGTAACGATTTTTCTTTATTTTACAATACAGTTCTATCTTCTGGCACATATTTCTGAAAATAAGCGGCACAGTGCTCACTCCAAGAATCAATCAAGATCAGTCTGTTTGATGATATTTGAGAAGAAAAAAATTTATTAGGCAGGTTTCGAAATGATTTGAATCGAGTTTTCTAGGTCTCGAAAAGGAAATGTGCATATTTGCGGGCCAGACATATTCGTAAATTCATTTAATAACAAAAATAATGGTGAAAGTAAGCGTACGCTTGCAGAAATGGTTATAAGCAGGTCTCACCCTTTCTGCTAAAGCACAGCCGCAGTAATTAATATTTTTAAATATCTTTAGTTTTTGACTATCCAAACTTGTTGTAAAGCATCGTTTTCTACATAAAAGCGACTTTATTTTGGATAAATACAAAAAGAAAGAACAATATAAAAAATTCCCAAAAATTAGAGGGTTCTGTACATTAAAATCAGCCGAAGCAGTCGCTAACAAATTCTTTTGTTCTGGTACCTAAGTGTTTCATCAAAATATGAGTTTTTGCGTTACCGGTGTTCCCTTTCTAGAAATCCGGTCTGTAGTAAATATAAATCTATGTGTAAATGTGGATTTATATTTATTATCATTGCATTAGGGGCGAAAGTTGTTACGTTGGGGAGTTGAACGTCGCCACCTAACGGAAACTAGCGAACCGTCATTGCGAAGTGTTGAAAATTTAATTCCGTCACTCATCCCCGGCGATTCCGTTGAAGTTTTAAAGAAGAGCGGAATGGCGGAAACAGAATCTTCCAGTTACGACTTCCCATGAGTTTCTTTCCCTAGTGAAGGTTACATCGTCGATACCTGTAACGGCGTTGGCGTCCAATTTTCGAGGAGAACGCGGAAAATGGAAAGACGTACGATGACGTGCGAGGGATGGAACCGTTAAATATGTTTGCGTACCTTAAAATAGTACCATTGTAATTGCACGCCGCCTCGCTGCTTCGGGGAAATCAATTTTAGAATGGCGTTTTCTACGGTAATAGTAAGCGCGCGGTGTCGCGATGACGTCGGCCTATATATAGATGTATAAATTGAACCGTGAATAAACTATAGGACGAGATAGAATAAGCCACGTCGAACGATATTTAGCTCTCGTGATCGTAGGAGTAATCTTAAAAGAAGCGCGACAATAATGGAAGCTTAAGAAAAAAGTTCGCTAAGAAGAAGCTGCATTTATCAATAAGTCGAAAAGTTATTTGCAAACCGATTAGAAATTTGGACAAACTGACTCAGTTGCAGATCAGTCAACTCAGATGACTTCATGGAGAATTTTGCACTTAGATCTCTATCTGAGTGCACATCATTCAAGATCTGAAGCTAGATGTTCATTGTTTGCGACGAAGTTTCACAAACTAGGCTCTTGAGCAGTTGCCGAGGCCATTTTGCAGAAAAGATATTGTTTTCCGATTAAGCACGTTTCTGACTCAATTGGTTTGTAAGCAAAAATTTGGGCTGACGAAAAGCTTCGAGAGATTCACCTCTTTATACTGAGAAGGTCATCATTTGGTGCGGTTTTTAGACTCAAGATGAGATCGGACCGTATTTTTTTTAAGATGGTGAGCAGTACAGAAATAAGCTTTAGCCTGAGAAATATTATGATATATACAATGTTTTCTTTCAATAAAACGCTGCAACGTGTTACACATCCCGACAGACATTGGTTTCATTGCAACAGCAGTTCGTTAGACGCGTGATTTCGAAGAATGCTAACGTCAACTGGCTACAAAGATCACGCCCTTGAACTTTTTCCTGCTTGGGTTATGTCTCTCTGCTTTATAAAAATAAACCACCATATACCATGCGATATGCCGGGCAAAGTGAAGGACAAAGGAAACGATTGTTCTTGAAAATAAAATAAAAATTGGATTATCACATGTAGTTACCGTTACGTCACATTTGAATGTTCTGACGTGCTAATTGGAAAACCCTTTAGAAAGCACATTTTCACAATTTATTCTGAAATTGAATTTTTCATATGAGTCAAGGAATATTTACTGTTTTTAATGCCAGTTGGAGGTCAAAAAGATAGATCACTAGAATGTCTCTTGTCAGTTCAGTGTTGCCAGCATGTGTACCTTCGTACAAAATACAGTACTACGTTCACAACTTGTATAAAATATTCTTTTCTTTTATTTACCACTCACGTCAAAAATAGAGCGACAGCTTCAAGCTACGCAGTTGACTGCTTGAAGTCGTCGCAGTTCGGTTTTCAATGTAACCACGCACACGAATTGCAATGAGTTGCTGATCTAAGCAGTAACTGTCAAATTGCTGCCTATAGTTGACCACTGTACATCACACACAAATTCCTTCAAGTTGCACGACAAAAACATAAAACGAAATTAGAATTTTATTGACAACTGCAGTGGCAAGCAGAAGTTATTCGCCCCGGTAGCAAAATGCTGCTCACTGACAGTAGCAGTTTGAAGCTGCCTGTGTATTCCAGTCCTTCAAACATTTGTGCAAAAAAAAATATATGGCCATCAAATACGTAGATCCCCAAATCTAGTACGTTAAAAAAGCAAAGTATAGAGGGATTGGTTTCATAGATTCAGTTATAAGAAGTACGTATCAGAAATACAACAAATACTTTGTAAGTGCACAGAAATTAAATGTAGTGATACACAAAATAATGAAAATTTTTCTGAAATAAGTGATGAACTGAGGATGGAAAAGAAAGTTAAATAAGAAACTAAGACCGATTCATTTTGATCAATTCTTGAAAAAGGAATAATGACGTCATTAAATTTAAATATTGTGTTTGTTTTTAAGTAAAATCGGACTTGGAGGACAACTTATTCACTTCTTTGAGTTGCCAAATCGATTGAATGGATATGATTATCTCTTGTTTTTGCAAGATCAGCTGATGGAACAATTGGAAGACGTTTCCTTGAATGTACGTCGACATATGTGGTTTTTTCACGATGCCGAACCATCGTTTAGTTCGCTAACATTTACATAATGTGTTTGAAAATAAGTGGATTGGTCGAGGTGGTCCTGTTCCATGGCCTCTTCGGTCACCCGAACTTAGCCACCTTGATTTCTACTTATGGGGCGTTATGAAGACCATGGTATACACCAACAAAATACGCATTAAGTAGCATGAAGTAGCTGCAACGACAATTCGACGGCAATACCAAAGCCTAGTAAATTATGCTAATTCATGGATGATTTTGCATTCAACAACACGGCAATAACAGCTAGTGTAAAGTGGATTCCATGAAAAACATAAAAAATTGTTTAATTTAATATGCTTAATCGCCACTTAGAAATAAAAAAAAATAAAAGTTACAAATTCTCTGAACTTGATGTAATCTCCCCGCTATCTAAATTGTAGGCAACAAACGGAGTTGCATGTTTTCTTACAGCCAACAAAATAGATTTTTTGGTGGTGCTAGTCTAATTATTAATCATCCTCTGACATTATTGTATTGTCTCTCTGCTTTGCTTAAAACTCAACACAAAAACGAATATTTCAAACAATCACATTCGAATAATACCCTATCAACTAAGAGCGCCTCTTGAGGCGATCGCTGATTTCGTGCCATGTCAAGCGTATAATAAATTTTGACGCTATATACGCAAGATATATTTTCGCAATTCTGCACAGCTTGCGAATAGCAGTTGTAATTAGCTTGCCAGTATTGAAACTGCTGAAATCACCTGGTTGTTTCCCATATTCATTTGAAAGACGAATAATTCATCCGGCTGACACATTCGAATCGATAGAAATTAATGTTTTGTTTTTACTGGAAGGGGGCTTGCAAATAATGCTGACGTTTGATAAATCACCCTCGCAATAGCTGTCGTGTTTTCGTAAATTTGTATAAACGACCGTGAGATAGGAAGATATATGTACGTGCGATTTAAAGCTCAAAAGAAAACATACATTTCTGTTCGAGTTTCTGTTGGTGTTAAGTTGGTCGTTGCTTGTTATAAATAGAGCAAAAACTTGAAGCACCCTAAAAAATTGCATTAAAACCATAAGATAAAGAATTACAAATTATAGAGGAATAGCAAATTCTTTTTATTTTGGTTTAATGCATGTTATAGGTTTCAACCAAACAGTCATCATTGGGCTAATCTGACAAGACAAAGAAACTTTGATACAAATTGTTTTATTGTTTTCCAAAATATTCGCTGTTAAGATACTTTTGCACGCGTTAGAACAAATTCACAAAGAATTTTTTCCACTCTGAAGATGGTATCAGGCTTCAACAGCTTCTTAAGTTAAAAATCACTGCTTCACATTGGAGAAAGGATGACGTTAAGCAGCAAATCAGGTAAATACGGGCAATGACACATTATTTCGATGGTTTACTCCTTCAAAAAGTAATTAATTGTTCGACGTAATAATATAATATTTTCCACAACTGCCTTTCACCGTAATACTTCTCGTAATCTAGTTAGCACCGAATTGGCCAATTTTCTCTTAAAATCGGAACCGATTATACTCCATCCTTCTGGAGGAATTCAATTCAACTCCGGCTTACTTGAAATATGTTGTTTACGAATTTTATTTTCTAGTTCAGTCCATGAATGTTTTATTGAGTTCGTGAATATTATGTGAGACTTGACAAAATATGCAGTGTATTCTACACGATCTGTTGTTTCACCAGCTACAGGATCATTGGCCAATTGAAGCTATTAGTTTGACTAAAGATTCAAGTTTTATACACTTGCCTTCACGGTGTTTTTTTTTAATATTTAAATGTTCTATGCATAATATTTTCAATTAAAACAAGCTCTTCAACACCAGGCAGTACCGTACATCCGCATACCATAACTCCATCACCCCTATGTTTAACGGTTGATAGCAATTTATCAGCATTAAATGCAGTTTTTGTGTTCTCCGAACCCGTACACGACTGCCACAGAAAAAAATATTAGATATCTTTGAACTATTTCGTCGAGATCATTTATATTATATTATTTTAACGTTGCTGAAATCTGATTGATTTTCTGCCTTTACCATTCATCTTTCCTCGCATTCTGCTCGTTTTCGAGGTTGGACCGTTCCGTGTTAATTGGTTGAATTATTAACCATAAATTATTACATTTCTAATCGTATATCTGCGTCTGTTTAATCCTTATGAACAGTAGAGGCTGGTTTTTGGCCGTATATTAGAATTCGATAATTATCAAGGTTTAGATTAAAAACATGTCTTCCTATATTTTAACTATTGGTAGAAATTATTTTAGATGCATTTTAAAAATTATAGTATAGTCCATTTCCATGTATACTTAGAGCTATCAGTCGTTTTTTTCCCATCTGACTGAAATCTAACGAAATCCCTAGACCACATAACTTCTCATCAGGCCAAGAATATCTATTCATATACTACCGTATTACAGACCCGAAAATTCGATTCATTAATTTTTAAACCAAAATTGCGGAGTCATACCACACACTGTCGTTAACCTTTCCAGCCGACCTCTGCCGGCGTGACGACGTTTCTATCCTATCCAAAGGCCCTAACGCCTAAAGTTACCTCTACTGAATATATCATTAGTGGCATATCCGTTCTCGCGACTCCTCAATCTGAATTCACTCGTTTTGAAACTTCCAAAATTCTCGTACTTGCTAACCACCGAAATTAGACCGTCCTAAGTCGGAAACCCCAGCCTTAAAGAATCTAAAGTCCTACTCTAAAATTGCTGTATCAAGGACTAATGAGCGAAATGCTACGATGAAGAGTGAAAGGTATAAGCAAAAAAATTTTCCTTACCCCAAGAGGGCTGCTATCAATTCCCTAAATTTTATCCTACTTCCAGAATTCATCAACTCTATTAAAACATTCTAACCCTACCGATACCCAGAAATCACTTCTCCCTAGTGATTCTTTAGCTCACAAACTACGATATGCCATTACTGATATCAGTAGTCAAGCTGTTTAACTGTCTAAGACCTTTTCTAACTTTCTAACATTTTTCGCTGGGAACATTGAATCTTACATCCAAAGTTTCCACACAACATCTCCTCAAATTGTCTGAAAGAGTTAGCGGTAGATCTTAGTGATATACTAGTTAGTTTTGATGAATCTTTACTCGCCATAGTTCCTATGCAGGAAACTGTATCCACTATTAAAGACTTTGTTGGTTGCATTTCTTCTACCTATTTCTATACTTATGTTACGGGTAAGTCTTGTCGCTTACACTTTTACTAAAGTGTTCAAACAACTAGTCTTGCTATCCGACTACCTTAAGCCAAAGTGTTGAAACAGGTACTTTTGTCATCTGACCTCATAGATGTGACCCTTTTCAACAATTTCTTGTCATTTCTGAATTTCCGACACGATTCCATACGCTTTACCTTAGAGATCATTTCCATACACCGTCATCCCAACGCAACGGCGCGCTTCGCTGATAGATTCTGTCTGCCGAAAACTCACACTCGCCGGGAGATATATCAATGGCTTTTCACACCATCACCCAGCCCAAAAAAGTAATGTTATCACTTTTCTTTTTCAAATTCAAACTACATTAAGGATTAAACCATGTCATCCAAACTCCCCAATTATAGTTGTAGGAAAGACATTCAAGCTGCCATTAACTTCTACACCAAGCCCTCCACAGCAAGTCCTCTCATCAAGCATATCTACCTCATAATCAAGGTGTCACCAACCGCATATGCAAGATTCTCTTTACCTCGAACAACATAAAAACCATCTTCAAACTCCATTCCAAGCTCGTTGTAAGGTTCAAATAACCAATATTTTTTGACATTTCCATGAACTAAAATTTATATGTTTAATTTATCTTAGTCCAAGAATTTTATAAAGATAACGTTGACAAATCTATTCAACTGTACAATGCGATTAATTTGATTTTACATTTTCTACTTTCATCTCCAGTTGTTAGTGTTCGGCTATTGTAATCAATCACCAGCAACATCAAAAATATAGTCTTAAAACAAGGTTCCCCCTTTTCTCACCGATCACTGGTACAAGATGGATGGATTGTGCTAGCAAAGAATCTCACAAATAAAACCGATGGTTTTTGATAAAGAGCTTTGGTTCGATCTCTCTAGCGATTTACTTGACACCACTTTTTCTTCTCCCGCCCAATGACATTTCCACAACCATCGCGCCGAATCTCGGTAGATAAGACAGACATCGAGGTCGAACATTTATAAATAATTGTTTGATGGGCTCGACGACAGAAGTCCGATAAAGCCGGGGCATCTTGCTTCGCACAAAAGAAGAAACGGGATCAAAGAGCTGTCTACTACAAAAGAATCAATCGATATGATTTGACCGAAAGAATATAGATAGCTTTTCCTAATTTATTATCGAAATGTTGTAAGACTTTGCTTTTTATTTACGAAACGAAACCTGCCAACTCGGCAATTTGATTTTTTGCGAGTTTTATAGCTACGACAGAGAGTTTTTTCTCTAATATAGTTAGTTATGTAGAGAAAGAGCTGGGAATTGAGAACATGAGACGTAATATTATTTTTGTAGCACGAGTTCTATAATGATCTATTTTTTCAAAGCAGCATTACATACACAAAAGAATTCTTGTTATGAAAGTGTTGTTTATATAATCATTTCATTAATTAAGAAAATAGATAACGAGTTTACTGTAATGCCTCTTAATTCATCGCAGAAATCGTCAAAACCTCCAGAAGTGCCCTGATCTTTGCAGTCAAAGGACAGTGGTCTATGACACAGATAATTTAACACGTATTTTTCGATTGATATGAAAAAGTTCTACATTAAAAGTAATATTCCAGAAACACGTTTCTTTTAAAAGGAAATAGGGCCCCTAAGATATACCGATCTTATGCTGAAATGAATGGCGAATGCTCAAAAAGAGTACACGTCCAGATGCATGCATGTAGATATTTCAAAAAATCTTTACTTCGTAACGCTTCGTTTTGAACCACTGCGAAACAAAGGATGTTCAATTACAGAAAAGTACTCCTCGGAGAAACCGCAGATATGTAGCTAACAATGCTGTCAAATGTACAAAAGGGTACAAACATCAAAAGGAAAAATGGAAGTGCACTGAAGCTGGTAATGAGTAAATTATGACAAAAATTTGCGCTCTATTATACAGAGATACTATTTTTTTTACGATAATAGTTTCGGAAATATTGTAGATCTGGAAGAAATGAGAAATAAAGGAAGGATGCGCACTTCTTAGATAGAAGCTTTATTTTTAACTGAAGGTGTCGAATGTGGCGTAGCATATATTAAAATAGAGCCAGCAGCAATCACAATTGTGCACCTCAACATTAAAGCACATCAACTGTGAGTATTTTTTGTGGTGGCAGCCCAACGGGGTATATAAGCTTTTCAACTTGAGATCCCCAGAAAATAGAATTTTTGGTATTATAGGAATAAACTTTAAGGTCTGTTAAAAAGCGTTTATTCCCATGAAAATAGTTTGCTGCAACGCATATGTACACTCCCCGACAAAAACTTAGACATGGTTTTTAGGGTTTTAAGGGTTATAACATTTCTTTGCGTAACTAGCAAGATATTTAATTAAGTTTTTATTCATAAAGGTAAAATAAACTTAAAAATATCTCCTCCGGTAATATATGAACTAAATAATAAATTATTACTCCAATGTTTAAACAATTTCTGCGACAAAAATTTAGACGCTCTGTTCCAAACGTAAAACAAAAATCAACAAATGAGTGATCAGTAATGCGTAGATCCTCCATTGTTCTTAATCACTTCCAATAGTCTGTTATTAATAGATCTATATAAATTTAACACATAATTTTGAGGGATATTCTGCCATTCAGTCACTATTGAAGTTTTCAGTTCTTGTACCGTGAAATATTGACAGTCTCCGCCATAAACGCGACGTGCCAATTCACCCCACATGTTTTCAATAATGTTTAAGTCTGGGGACCGTGCAGGCCACTATATATTCAGTAATGGTTTTTGCTTTATGAATTGGCGCTTTATCTTGCTGAAAAACAAAACTGCGCCCGGCCAATTGGTTTCCAAAACGTAGAAGATTGTCACGCAATAAGTCTTTATACGTCACAGATGTCATTTTGTTTGTGCAAAACACTATCCCACTTTTATCGCGAAATCCAGTCGCTACCCATATCATCACAGATCCACCCTCTAATTGTCTGGTCATTTCCACTTTTGGTTCCTTTCTCAGATCATGATAATAATGCGAGTACCCATCCGGTCAGTCCAAATTAAGACGTTTCTCATCGGAAAATATAACTTTTTCCCATTGTTTCTTCCAGGATACGTGTTCTTCAGCAAATCTCAACCTCGCTTCTTTGTGTTTCGCCGAAACTGGCGGTTTTCTCAACATTTTCTTTCGTGATATTACCGGTGACGCCTTTAAAATTCTTTGAACATTACGCACGTGCGTTTGTACTCCCGCCTGTTCTGCAATAACTCTTGCCGACGTAGAAGAATTGGATGCACACCGCAATATCATGCGTTTATCCCGCTCACTTACAGCTTTCGGTCGCCCCTGGCCTTTTGGTTTGCCGTAATTTTCCGGATCTTTTAGGAAATTTCTAACGGAATGATCGCTTCTGCGTAACCGACGAGCAATTTCCTTCTTACTAACACCATCCTGGTGCCAGGCTAGAACTTTACCCCTTTCTATCAAGGATAATTGCTTTTTTCTACCCATATTGCAAACACTTTATAAAATATAATTTCTCGTGGAGAAATGTGTACACTTTACCAGCACAACTACTGCATATAAAGAGAAGTATCAAATTAAAACATTTTTGCTTATATTAATGTAATAGATGCACAGGGTCTAAATTTTTGTCGCATTTAAAATTCCTATTTTGATCTGGGAAAATCTCAATTACCCCTCATAAAGCAATAAATACCCAGAAATATCTATAAATGGACTATTTACATAACAAGTATTAATAACCCTCATTTACATTTTATATAATGTCTATAAACTTTGTTTCGTATATAAAAATGACACTGCGTCTATGTTTTTGTCGGGTAGTGTACAAATTGTAAATGATAGGAATATCCTGAATTATAAAGTATTCGTTACATGAGACGGTGAGATGCAAACTGTCGATAATAGGTAAAGCCCGCTTCTGTAAAAGCAAAACAAATTTTAAGTTACTTTAGAGAGTTAACGTATGCAAGGTATACGCAATCCAAGGTTTCAATAATGCACATTTTTTTCGGTTTACCTTCAATTTTAAAACAATGGTCTCTAAATGCATACCCCACTTTAGTTTATTGCCAAAAGTAATTCTCAGCAATCTACAATTTCAAACTAACGTCATCTTCGTAGTGTTAATGGCAAACACAGTGAACTCTCTGTATTAAAAAAGGTTATATTAGTTTTGTCAATATTTAAAATAAGTTTATTGTCGTTAAACCGATACATTAGTTTTTGAATAAGAATTAATACAATTCACAAGAGGTTTGTATATATCATTGCCCCCCCATTTGTATCATCGGCGTATAAAGTCACAAACCGGGTATATTGTACGATAATCGCTTACAAAATGACAAGTAATAGCGGTACGCCGGATGTCCCCCCTTAGAACAACAAAATATTCACATATCTGGCATGTAAATTTTATCTCATCTGCATTTGAGGTTCATTCTTATTCATCATTTCTTTAGTAACCTTGAAAAGCAAATCAAGTTTTTTGCATGTTTTCAATTGAATCATTAGATCCACACATGTTTGAAGCAATTTTCAATAATTCCAGTCAAATAATTACTTTTACAAATATTAGATTGCATACAATTCAACTTTTCATTCATGTGATCTATCTATGCTACGATAACCTTTCAACTTAGGCACACTTAGCGTACTACTAACTCAAATTGAACTTGAACTTTGAAATATTTTTTAAACACGAATTACGCCTAAAAACCCGCTCTTATCTTAGACCAATAATTTACAAAACAATTTTTATTTAAAAATATTTATTATTACTACTAAAATTACACGGCGTAATTTAGCGAAACGTTTTTATTTGTAGATATCTTTCTAACTGTTAAATTTCGTAAATTTTGAATATTATAGAGACAAGTGATCCGAAGATTATCGTCAACTGGAAGTATATTTGTTGAATAATACCCCTATGGTAGAAGGAGGGGACTGAAAAGAGGGCACTCGACTGTATAGCAAATCAAATAACATTTGGATTGGAATGCGAGCTCTTTGATCTTTGATTGATATTTGTCTCATTGTTTCCCATTTCGACATATCTAAGAAGCATTTCTCTGCCATCTTGGATGCCGCCATTGTAGATGACATGGATAAAGTTAATGTATCGCCATCAGAGCAATCGAAATCACCTATACCTGGACCTTCAACAGGATACCAAATACTTCAGAAATGGTTACCGAACCCCCTTCAGAATCTTTAGATGAGATAAAGCAGTTCTTGTCATTCAAAAAAAAAAAATAACATCAGAGGAAAAGACAATCCGCGAAGGTATTGTCTTATAAAGTAAGAAATATAGAAAAACCAAGAACGAAGAAAATGAAATTCGTATCAGCCATTCTGATAATAAAACCAGAAACGAAGTATTTAGACAATAACACCTCATTATGAAGTGAAAATGAAGAGGAAAAGAAAGATTTAAATAGGTTTCTTATTTTTCTTTATGTTGGCTTTGATTTAATTGCATATATATTAATTGCTTTTCTTTTTCTTTTTGGTTTTAGATCGTTAACAACAGAGAGGATAAAACAAACACTTTGTACCGTTAACGACCTAAAACAATTAATCTATAATATCCAAAAATAAGTACATTTCTGTAGAAAGGAGAAAACGAGGGAAAGATCGCAGAAAATGTACTATGCAAAAGGTTTTAAGGTGCTTATTGTAGGCGAGGTATCTCACTCGGCTGTACGGAAAGGATGGCCGAATTTTTTCCATTTCCTTTTTAAAAGCTATTAGTAGGGTTTTGTTTCATAATATATTATTAATTTATAATATTTGTCATGTTATTTTATATTTATTTTTACAACGTATACACATATACATATTTTTGTACTAACCTGTTTTTACGTTGGGCAACTTTCCCGAAATTACCCTATAATTATTCTTTAAAATAAAAAAGAATTGAAAAATTAGAAAATATTTATGTATATATATTATTATATATAAAAGTATATATTTCTTTGCATATGCAATTTTTGTTCGATTGAGTATTTTTTAGTCTCCATCAATATTTTTTTCCACTTTTCCAAGATCCTAAATCTACCACGATTCAGGCGAAAAATAATTTCTATTTTTTTAGTCAAAAAGACATAAAGAAGCCTTAAATTAGGTAACTTGGAAATAGATAATTTCTCTGATTTTATAAATATTTTGTCATTTTTTGTACAACAAAATTTCAATTTTTCAAAACATGTACCTGGAATCCCCACGTGACCATATCATTAACGTATTTAATTTCGAAAAGTAGTTATCCAATAGGAGAAATCCAAAAATTGGGAACTGTATACAACGTGTCCGTCTTACATTAGACACTTCCTGAGCTATAGAGAAAAGGTTTTCCAATAAAAGAATATTCGAAGACAACCTAAAATTATATCCAAGTACACATGGTATCTAAATTTCGCTGCGCACAGCTTTTTAAATGGAACACTCTGTATATTATTTCTATCTATTCTAGTTTCTGAGATAATTGACATGCTTTAAGATTTTTGCGAAATGTCGCTGTTTCTTTTAACGGACGATATCTTAAACGCTTTACATGCTAAGGTGGAGATTCAAATTTTATTCGATTGGATATTTTTTGGTGTTTCGGGCAATATATCAAAAAATGTTTTTATATCAACTGGAATCTACAAGATGGCCACCGAAATCGATCGATTTCAGATTCCGATTGGTATAAGAAATCTTCCATGTTTTACCAAATTCACCCTAGCGTGTAAGACGTTTAAGATATCGCTCATTAAAGAAACAGGGACATTTCGCAAAAGTCTCAAATTTTGATCAAAACTAAGAAAAAGGAATATTGATGAAAGTTGCTACGAATAAAAATATCTTAAATTGTAATAATATTCAAGCTTTTCTACTTAAAAAACCAAACTTGTGTTGTGCGCAACGGAAACTGTATGCTTGAATGTAACTTCATCCTGTGCAGTATTTATCTTTGAGTATTATTTAATTGAAAACTTTTTCTCTAAATTATTCAGGAAAACTAGCAAATAGTAAGAAAAAAAGTATCTTTACTTATACGTGGCAAAGCAGAAATATGTATGACTAATTAATTAATTAATAAATCTTTTTCTTCATATTATACAATTAATAATTTTCGTTCAATGTACATATACTGCTTTGGTCTCAGTGCATTTTCGTATCAATGGTTAATACTGCAAGCATTGTCCCAGTTCGGCTAGATCGAACTGAAACATTCCAGCTGCGAGCCAGGCTGACGAGAGACCCATTCGGTTCGTCAAGCCCATTCAGTCGGTCAAGTCCGTTTAGCTTGACAATCTTGCTCACCTCAACAAGCCTGCTCAGCTCAACAAGCCTGTTTGATCTAAGTTTTGAACACTCTTTTTTGAATTTGAAAACTTAGATCTCTTTAATTTAATAATGTGTAAGTTAAGCACATTCATAGTTTCAGACAGAAAAATATAAAAAAGAATAGAAGATATAATTAACGTGTTCACTTAGTCAAAAGGACAAATATTTCACATTTAAAGCAGCATTAAAGAAGAAGAAAACTTCTTAGTGTTTTAATATATCCATGTTACTTGTCGAAATGAAATGCATAAGTAATAAGTGAATCGACATCGCAGTTATTATTAACTTAGTGCCGACGTTGATGAGCAGACCGTCTTAGCAAATGTGTCGGATCGAGCCGAATCAAGCTGACAAACATGTCGGGCCAAACTGGGCCGAGCTAATAAAGTATCGGTCTGAACCTATAAAAATCTCAAAATACTCACCTCTAGTTAATGCCATAATACACAATCAACTCATCTTGAGACCACTAAATAAGTCAGAAGCCATTTATTTAATCGAAAAAATTGTACATAAAAATGTTATTATATCAAAGAAGGAAGTACATTGTAACTTCCACCTTTATCTTAGAAGTGCCATCGGTGTCTTTCGATTGTTGAGCTTTTTTAATGAAAACCCAACAACAACACCAGATAGTACGTAAGAAGGAATATATGATGTGAGCAGGCGTATCAGTCATTGATGACACTTCTACAATTAAACATATTTTAACTAAATTTTTTTTTCGATTAAGAAAATGGTTTCTGGTTGTTCAGCCACCTAAAGATAAATGAATCACTCGGTGTACTATATGCATGTACTACTCTTATTCACCTACCTGATATGAAAACCAATCCAGAGAAACATAAAAGTCAAGCAAACGCAAGTTCTAAACGTAAGCGGGGAGGCAAACATCAAACGACGCTCGTTAAAGGGTAAACTCTAAAAGCAATGCATGACTGGGGCACGGCATCACTAAAAGGATAGGCAAAGAAAATGTTAAAATAGAGAAAACAAGAAACAAAACGAGGGTAAGAGAGTATACAACTCTGGAAATCGCACTCACCAAAGTTTGTGCAGCCGCTTGGTGCTGTGAACAACGAAGCAACATTTAGTAACATCAAGACAATAGATAACATCAACGTTAGCGCAAAGAAAGATGCAGATAGGTACAGGTTATAGAAATATATGAAGGTGGAGGAAATAATATTTTGAGGAATGAGAGACAAATGTATTCAAAAGCTGTGTGGTATAATGTGGATTTCATATTATTCCCTATTCCTAACTAATTATTGTAAAAGAAATTGATGAATATTCAAGAGAGTAAAATTTAATAAACATATCTAGAATCTTATAATTTCTTTAAGTTTATTTTCTTCCGTTTAAAGAAACGTTTGCTCCTGCTAAAAAATCAGATCTTTGGATGGAATAATTCTTTTTCCTAGATTTAATATTTATATGTATTTTGCGTTTGGTTACATAACGTTTCTAAGGTTACAATGTGTTTTTTATTTGCAGGATGTGAAGCGTTATTATTATCGCAGTTACTCTTGACACAATTAGATATTTTTCTAATTATAAATGTTCCACGTTACGTATTTCAAGGCTTTATGTTTGTTGTATGTCAATTTTAATGTAATTAAATCTCAAATTATATTATAAAATCGCTAACAAGTAAAACACCTTTATTAAGCTACAACTAAAGGTTGGAATTTCTCAATATTTGCCATTACAGAAAATTGCCTCATCAGTTGGATACACTTACACTATAGTGTTGCACATTTCTTTGAAAGTGATATTGTGACAAGTTCGTGTATTGATGAGAAACGGAAATAAAAGTTTGTTCAATAGTGGGGGTTTCCTGACCAAATTGACATACATTCAGGTATGTCATTCTTAGTGTTAAGGTTTATGCAAGTATAATTACCTTGTTGTTAATTCGAAGCCAATTTGTAACAGTACGTACAATCTACTGTTCTCACATGTCTATCAAAACGTGTATTAGTTGCTATGGTGTGCACATGTACAATATATAGATGGTGTATTCGCACGACAATGCTTTAGCTCTATCGCATATAACACAAGAACTTTGTCGTTACCTTCCCACCGGCATCAGTGTGTAGATTTGTATGTGTGTCTACTAATATTCTTAGCATGTTTATGGATCTCTATGAATTCTGTAACTTTTTATTTACAATTGGATTAAAACGTGTTGCTCCCCTCGTATCCCTGCAGTATACGTCTTACGTGTATAAACCCCAAAACTAGTTAGAATTGCTTGTTTAATTAAATGTCTTTTAGACAATCAAATGGACGAAGAGTCATTTGAAAAATTGGACGATGCAATATTAAAAGAACTGAAAGTTTACAAAATGATAGGGTTTATATGCAAAGGATATTGTAGTTCTAATTGCTGAAATTTCTTCGCCCGTACGTGTTCTTGTTTGTTTCTGTTAAGTAAAGTAACTCAAATTACATTTTAGAGTAGCTCATCAACAGCTTCGACTTTAAGTGATAATTAGTAGCAGTTTTGCGATCTCTACGAACTTTTGAAGGAAGTAGTGCGAAGACTCCATCAAACAAGAACTACAAATTTAATGTATCTGATAGCTAAAGAAATCTTTGAGAAAGGAATTCGGTGAGTATCCAGAAGATAAACACTTTATACATTCTGTTTAGAGTTATATATTTTCTATTAGATTATTTTATTTTGATTAAAATCCTATCATAGATAATATAATATTAATAACTGATAACGTACATAGAAGCACCGCATAACGGTACAGTTTTCAAACCATGTTTTGCTCCATCTATTGAAAATGAAGGCATTAAAATGAAAACCGCGTGATAATTTAAAATTGGTTCTACATTTTACTTATAACTTATAGTCGGTGGAGCGTAAGAATAGCTGTGTGATCTGACTTTAACTGCCTTCGTGGTACTAGAACTACATATAGACGCGCACATATACAATTAAGACTAAATCAATCCTTACAATTTGTCGAGTACAAAAATATGTTTCTATCGTGTAAATTCATCTTACCCACACTAACGTGAAAGTTATGGTAATTCTTGTGTACAACTGTGATAGAGTCAACCTAGCAAATGCCGTATCGCAAGAAAAGGCTACCAATGCACAATATTTTCTTCAGTTTTTGGAACATAGTCTGAGACCAGCGTTGTGAAGAAAGCGCACACAATTTTTACAAAACCGCCCCTTCATTTTGCAATACAATGCTAGGGCGAGCACAGCACGCCCTGTACTTGATCTGTACAGTCACTGGAGTTGGGAAGCACTTTTTAGTACACCATACTCATCGGGTGTAAGCCCATGTGACTTTGTCTTCATCCCAATACTGTTTCCGAGATTATGCAAGCAACAGAGCGCTCGATAAGAAGTATGAACAGAGCAGACACCGCTAAAGGCACAGTACCACTTCCACAGCGCTGGCAACGAGTTGTTGGTAATGTTAGTGCCTATATTGAAGAGTAGTAGTAATCGGTAGCAGTTTCACACATTATTGTTAAGTATTACAATAGTTCCGACTTTCGCGTGTTTGCAAAATTCAAACTCAAGCTTCCAGAAGAATGTAAACATTCCGTGGTGCTAATAAGGAAATAGCCAATAAATAGGATGGATATAGATAAAATCGCACATATGCGTTTGAACTATGCCTATGTTATTAAGTAGTTATATCACTCTCCTTTGAAACGACGAGCCAAGCATATCTCTTAGCGGCTTCTAGTGCCAAGAGATACACCCGCCTGCCGTCTAGGAAGCATCGATAAAGGGGGGTACCCACTTCTTTTTACTTTTACCTGTGGACGACTAGATACTGGTGTACTGCCTTCAGGTTTTCCTGCATAAGTCTCTATGCGCGAAACATAACGAGTTGCCGGGCAAACTTATCTGTCTGTTTCTTCTTCGTTCTGGTAAATTCTTGCCAGTTCTCGGAATCTGTTTCGACTCGTTGTGGCGATGCCGAATGTTTTACGTCACGAGTCATGATCAAAATGAAAATGCCAAGTAAAGCCAAAATCTCGGGATCATCTCTTTTTGGCACATTTGTGCGCTCAGCTTCTTCATTGATATGCCGAACAAGAATCCGGAGCGAAAAATTATTTAAACGGCTATAATATATATTTTCTACTTTGTCATAATTTCGAAGTCCTGATCGCTCACGGAATATATTTTGTACTTCACGCCACATCGAGCGTCATTGGTAGGTTAAGTAAATTCTTTTTGAGTGGCGTGTCACAGTTTTCAGATATCCTTCAATATTTTCCTTTTCATTGAATATGGTGTTTAATTTTACTCGTATCTGAATGACTATTACCGGAATTCATGTCGGCCCGAACTGAATAGGCACGAGAAAACAACCTAACGAGGCGAAAGCAGTTCAATTATTGAGAAATATTATTGTTGTAATAATATACACGATATTGCAAAAAATATATTTAAAATATTATTACAAAGGTATAATATACTTAAAAGCAGTTCAACATTTTTTTTTATATGTAAAATTTTCAAATGCTTTGTAGACTCATACATACAAGAATTTAACTTATTTGTAGAGATAAAACTTGCTGAGCTGAGTATGTCGAAATGATGGCAATTATGCACTTTTATGTCACACACGATAAATATCAATGTATATGCACTGCCGTCCAGAAAAGTTCGGTCGGTTGGTAAAAAACATGAAAAGGTTACAGAAACAAACGAAACTAAAAACAAAATGCAATTTTATTGTATGTACAGGTAAAAAAGACAAAAATAAATAAATAAAAAGTTATTCTGGCCTAATATAACATACTGAACATTATATTTTTTTTTCATCGAAAAAACTTCTTTTGCTGTTAATCACCGCTGGAACTATTCTAGGCATTCTTTCAATAAGTTTTGTTAAAATGGATTGTGGAATATTAATCCATTCATGTTGCAGAATATTCCGTAAATGTTCTTGTGAAGTTGGGGATATTTTTCGGATCCTCCTGTCCAGTTCATCCCACAACAACTCTATAGGGTTCAAATCTGGGCTTTGTGGAGGCCATGTCATTACTTTCAGGGTGTGCTGTTCTTCTTGCTCCTTTAGATAGTTCTTACACACTAACGCAGTGTGTTTTGGGTCGTTGTCATGCATGAATGTAAAGTTACGGCCTATTATACGCAATCCTGATGGCACTGCATGATTCTGGAGTTTTGCAAAATAATTTTCCTTCCTCATTACACCCTGCGCTCTGCATAAATCTCCCGTCCCAGCAAAGGAGAAACATCCCCACACTAACACAGAACTACGCCCTTGCTTCACTGTAGGCACAATGCAGTTCGGGATCACTTTTCGGTTTTAGATCTTCGGACATAAACTCGTCGATTTTGCCCAAAAACCTCAAACTTTAACTCGTCAGTCCAAAGCATCCAATCATCTAACGACCAATCTAGATGAGAGCGGGCCCACTGTAGCCGTTTTGCTCTGTTGCCCCGACGTAATAAGGGTTTTCGAATGGCAATGCGTCCATGAAGGTTTTACCGACGTTTTACCGTACTCGCCGAAACTTGTTCTTCACGGCCGCGATTGACTTCGGCTGCTATTTGTGGCTCTGTTAATTTTATATTGCGTTTGCTTAATAATACAATTCTCAAATCTTCAGGTTTTGTTGTTTTCCTAGATGCTCCAGGACGAACACGATTTTCTATAGTTCCAGTTGTCCGATATCGCTTTATGATGTCATTTACTGTTGAACTTCTCATATTTATTTTTTCAGCAATTTGTCGCCCCGAATATCCTTCTTCAAACAGCGTAATAATGCACATTTTCAAGTAAATTTTCTTAAAACTTTCGCGCGAAAACGACAGATGCACACCAACACACAAATTTATATCTTTACGCCTGTGATAAATAAACAAGAATGATACTGCGGTATATTTCCTAAATGTTTTGTTCGTTAATAATCCACAAACGACCCGTTTCAAAAGATCGGCACTTCCGAGAAATTCTTGGAATGATAATAAAAGGGACTTTATTGTGGTTATCGCAATATTTCTACTTTACATAATAATTTATGGCTATATAAATTATATATGCATATATAATTTGGATATGCAATAAAACTCCAGAAATAATAGAGCAAAGTTAAAGAATTCGTAACATACATTGGGCACACTAATGGTTCAAAAATACCTGCTATGCTAGCGCACCAACCGGATGGTCGGAAACTAAAAATATTATTACAGTAAGAGAAATTAAGATATTGCTATCTGCTTTTTTCTTTTACATTGTTAATGTCGACTGCATACAGTAACCCAACGTATTTTAATGAAAAGTAAACACTGCGCAATCCAAAAATTTACCCCATATGCACTGTTCTGCAGGCTATTTCTCCTAAACTACGTACTTCGCTCGCTCAACACATGTGTACGATTTGGCAATTTTCCCCGAACTAAATAAACTTTTAACTGACAGCGCTATTATTGAGCTGAAACGAAAACGTTTATTTTCCACCAGCCAGTGCTAATACGCGTTTGCTAACCGTAAGGGAAATAACCTATTAAGTGAAGTCTGCGATTCAGTACATTTTTAATGATCTTCATTATGTACTAACGAGACGGGAGCGTTCGGCCAGCGGATCAAAATGCCCAGCACCGGATAGCCCTTTTACGGAATTTCGGTTTAGGCAGTCAGCAGTAAGTACTTGGTCATTTCTGCCACGTGAAATGAAGATAAATGCTTCTCTACTCTGACGTAAGATAAATTCTGCTTGACGTTATAATACTGCGAAATTAATTATGTTATTTTAGTCCTTTCTGCGAAATCGCATCTGAAAAGTGTCTGTATTATATAGTGCGGCTTATAAAAGTTTTGACACTTAATCAAAAGTTTAATTTTTAGCTCCAGAGGAAGATAAAGACCATTAATCGTGGTAGCATTAATTGCTAAATATAATTTGAAAGTTCTACAACACTTCAAAGCAGATTTACGAAGGATAATCCACGCCTACCATTAAACTGCTGCTGTTTATAATCCTATTAGGAAGTATAAGTTAATGGCTTATATATTTCCATAATTTGATTTATTTTATTAACGTGACATTTGGTAGTTAGAAAGGTAAGATGAAGTTATTATTAAATGGCACTGTTTCACCGAATTATTTAAATCACACAGTGGATAGAGATAATCTTTGTTTATTCAATCTTTGTGCACCAATTCTCTCCATTCTTTTCTGTCCTTTGCCAACTTACTTGTTTCGTTCCGCCCCGTGTGTCTTTTTGTCATCGGTCTTGCTTTCCATATAGCTTTATAGGTCTTTTTTCTTCCATTCTTACTAAATGATCTAACCATTTTATAATTAACCTGTTTATCGATCGTTTTTGTTGGAAGCTCCTTATTTAACTTTCTATTTTCTTTTTCATCTTTATTATATTCTGTTCTCTTGCTAATAAATGTATTCTTGAGAGCATACTATACTTTTGTTGCGCTGTTTATTTTTTCTATCATCTATCTATTTGCTCCACAGTATTTGCATCGAGTTTCATACTTATTTTTACCTTTCCCTTGCATTATCTTCATTTCTTTTCTTTTGCTAAATTCTTTCCGCCACTTTTTTTAATTTTTTTTGCTTAATGCTAGTATAACCGGTCTTCCTGTAACCCATATGTATTCTTACTTTAGGTTCTTTTAAGACATCGTCTATTACTATTATAAACAGAATCGAGCCCAGTAGTTTTTGCTTTAATCCTTCGTCAACTGTAAACCGTTCTGATTACAAGCAGCTTGTACTTACGTAATTTGTGTTGTTTTGGTACCGTAATTTATCACCAACACCTCTGCGTTTTAGACATTCCCGTACTACCTTCCCTGGTATTCTATCAGAAGCTTTATTCAGGTCTAGAAATTCTATGTAGATACCTCTGTTCGCTGTTGTCACTATCATCTGTCTTAATGCGAAAATGTGAACTTGTGTGCTTTTGTCCAGTCTAACCCAACTGGACGCCTCCTGTAGTTGTTCTCCTTTTTGCATTCACAATTTTCCCTTATTTGCTCTACTATCTACTATCTAACTCTACTCTACTAAAAATCATCAAATGACCATTGCCCACTTATCAGAGAGAAGTCGCACACGAGAAAAACCGAATCAAATAACTATCGTGTGACCCTAATCTAACAAGTACATTTCACTCATTGCATGAAGCAAGAGTTGACGATATTATATTATATGATATTATATTATATGATATTATATGATATTATATTATATGATATTATTTCAAGTGTGCCAACAAAGTGTTACATTTTCTGAAATAATTTCGATAAGGATGGAAGCACTTCTCTTATAAACGGCGACTCTTTGATGAGAAAGATCCTTAAATAGCTTACTTCAAGAAAGTCTTAAATTACCCATAATTCAAAAAACAAGTTATTTGGAAAATGTGGTAAGTAGCACTGAGAATTTTGTTGGCAATAACCAATTACCGAGTTCAGTAAATCAAAGCTTATAAAAACGATTGCACAAAAACTACAGATAACAGTTATTTGGAATTCTAAAAGCAAAGGGAAGCATATGTACGTAATGTACTTTTATTGTTATTACAGCAAATGTTTTTGATGAATATCCCTATCGTCGTATAGTGTCAAATTTATGCCTTTTTTAGTATCACTAGAATTGTAATATTTGTTTTACAATAAGGATAATACATTTCTGATACAATTTATTTAAATCCTTAAGCGTTTAATAACATCAACTCTTATTTAATTGTTACACAAGATATTTTTAAATTAGCATTAATAATTGAACTGTACAAGAGACCTCTCAGGATCACTTGTAAACAGTAGCGCCTAAATGCCATCCTGCTTGCTACACGAAATCATCTCGGGCCAAATTTATTCGCAACATAAACCATGGTTAATCACACTGGTCAACACTTTCTTTTGTCACAGAAGTCGCAATATAAGAATTTATTCTTTTTCTTTGTAAATCTAAACTTTTATTCTAATCAGGAGACTCGTTACTATAACTGTTAACCTACATATCTGAGCACTTCTTTCGCTTCCCAAATGTGTCAATTTTCAAAATTTCTTCTGAAATCCAAATATCAATTAAAATTATATAATTCATTTATTCGTTCTTTGAGCATCAATTGAAATTACCCCTCTCCACAAAGCTATAAATGATTTCCAGAAGTCTATATACTACTTTGTTCGGTACATTCACCAATAAATTACGGAACCGAGGTGCTTCCTCTCGAATCAATAACTTCTACGGTCTCGTTCATATTAAGTCGATACAGAAATTTATATTAATAGATGTTACATGAACAAACATCGCGTGTTAGATAACTGGTCGTATTAATAGCAATCATGTATCATTCTTCGTTATAATTCAAACGGTAATCGGTACAAGCGATGTTGGTTCAGGTTATATGCAAAACTTTGAAGGAAGGGGGATTTTACAGAGGCATTTTGGTGTACAAGCCATTGGCATTGCCTGGCATTGATGGACATTACGCGGTATTAAATGGCAATGTGAAGGAGTTACGTGGCATTTGAATTATATGGCATTATACAGATGGAATTCCAATGGTATCTTTAAAATTTTTGTAATCCTGCACAAGCATTTTCATTTGAAGAGTAAATCCGCTTTAAATCTGTTAAATTTGCCAATATTATAGGCCTCACTTTTTTACCTTACGGAAAACGGAAGGTAAGGTGTCACTTACCGATCGGATTGAAACTTGGCAGATTTGTAGGACCCATCAAGTATTGTAAAATGCCGCTTTCCGTTTCGGGGGTGAAAGTTATCTCTGAAATTTCAACGACTTTTTGATTTTTACCATTTACACCGTTATTACGAATAAAAAAAAGATATATATTAAACTAGCCCAGATGAGATTTCTTTGCCACCCGTACCACCATCCAGAGAAGGGCAAAATATACATACAAATGATCCCTAGGAAATGCCATTTACTCCTATATACATACTTGCTTCCTAGTCGGCCCCAACTAGCCCGAAAAAAGTTAGAAGACAGCTATGTGTTCGGTATGAAACTGTATGTATATAGCCTTAACTAATTTCCTGTAAAATGAATTTAAGATATGTAACCGTTAAATTCTACAAACGACTAATCTTCTTCATGTTTTTACAAATGACGTTACTGTGGTAGACATATGTAGGTAAAATGAGAGCCCATTATTACTTTGCTTCATGATTTACTGATCGAGATATTTTGTAAGGTACATTCGACCAAAAAGTACCGATGTGTGATCATTACTAACATACATTTTGTTCACCTGGTTTAGAGTTGCACAATTAATATTAAGATGGCGAATGTAAAATATATTGAAGGAAATGTAGAGGACTGCATGTACAATGCATTTATTCATATATTCATTCTAACAAATGGTAATGAAAATCATTTGAAGAAATTTTGAAAACAGAAATACTGTGCGCGCATTTTATAAAAGCAGGCTTGCCGCAAAGTGAACTTAAAGATTGCAGCTTTATTATGTTATTCTGTTGATTTAAATCAATCTCCGCGTCACAAAGTAAAACAAGATTGAAAACGTTTTCACGAGTACTCTCCATACACGGAAGCTCGAATGTCATTTGTCACAAGTCCATTTTCTCATCAGTTCATAACAAACATAAAATTTATATCCAACAATAAAGGGGATCCACATGCTAAGGGGCAAAAATTAAATAGTTTGTATAAGCTTTGAAACTTGTCATAACCACTTGGCCCTGATAGGACTTGAATGTGCAGCGGCTAATTCCGCCATAGTCAGGATCACGCCTCCTATCACTAAAAGAATACTTTTAAAAAACTCTAGCCGAGAGACAGTTCATTTATGTTCTTATCTATTCCTTTTAAAAACAATCACATGTAAACACAACTATATGCTGTACTCTTCAGCCATAGAATACTATGCCACAAGAATGTAGGCTTTTACCATAAAAAAATTATAGCCGCTAATGAAGCCATGAAAAGAAATATTATGCATACGCCTCCTTATCGCAACCGTAAACAATCACGTAACTTTAAAAAGGAAAGTTAATAATATGCGGTCGTTCGTAACGCAAATGCTACTCGAAAGGTTATGTGAAAAACGGCTCTGGAATATTGTTTCGGCGGATTAATAAGGTCCGTACGTTCCAGCGGAAAGCGACACACCAGGCTCTCATATTTCTTTTGTTACCGGTAATAAATTCCAAAGAGCTATTCGCAAATTTTACACCTGACCTATCGACACCAGACGATATTTTCTTTAAGGTGTCATAAATTTTACCGTCGCGCTCACGCTGAATTACTTCCACGTATACCTAGTTGCGCTATGTAATAAAGTAGAACCGAAAAGAGCTTTTCACATAGTGGCATACATCAATTTGATATATGCCACTATATGTTTGTTAGTTCGTTCCGGTCGTGGAGAATAAAATACATTTTATGAGGAACAAAAATATAGATACACTTTAGAGAAGCATGGAACTTTTCAAATAATAATTTTTTATATTGTCCAATTTGAAAAGAACAATACAGCGAGGCCTTAAAGTATTTTCCCTTCCAATAATTACCGTTTAACAGCAGAAATCTGCGTTTTTCGAAAAACAACTTTTGATGTGATTTCTATTTCTTGAGAAGTAATTTCTAAAGTTATCGACAGTTCAATTGCATTTCCGGTTTTACGGGAAGAGAAGCCAACGTTCTCGTAGTAAGCGGAATGCACCATACATTTCCAAGTTTTGAAAAAAGGTAATGGAGACTGCGTAGGCGAATCTAACGATACCACACATCTTTATCTTTACTTTACGAATTATCGCGATATATAACAATAACAATTTTGGCAATTTATTGTTGTTTTTATACAGGGTTGAGCAGGAAAGAGCGCCAAGTTGTCTCTCGAGACACCAGATTCATAAAAAAATCTGGTTTTTAGGCAAAGTAATAACGTAATCACAACAATTGTCAATCTGTCTAATGTCGTAAATTGTGTTTTCCTTCGCTTCAGAAGAATTTCTATTACCTTTATCATTCTGCTATCATTATTATTACTCGATTATACAATTACTCGAAGGATCCATATTGCGTCTTGTTAGTGTCATAAAGACAAAACATTTTATATTGTATTTGCCCTGTTTTTTTACATTTACATTTCAGCGTTGCACGCTACCCGAATTCTGTTTATAGAGTATGATTAAAATCGAAAGCTACTTGCGCAGAGACCAATCCACGGAATTAAAAAGGGATGGAATTATGAAATCCAGTGAAACAGATATACTTTTCTCGTGTAAGAATCTCGTGCACGCTTTGTACCATACTCGATAAGAAATCTTAAGCAACCTAGCGCACACGCACATGAATCCACTTCAAGAAAAATCGAAGGCAGCACGTGGGGAGTAACATGGTCATAAACGTCTTACATTTCCAACCTCGCACATAAAAGATCGCCTTGCAATCTGATTCTGACATTGAAAGTAATCTAGCAGACCAGGAAGAAAGTAGTAATGACCTATATGGACGAGTTTGTAGAACAGGACGAACTAGAAATGAACGAGGATATGCGTACTCAACGCAATGAAGACGGCGTTACTAGTCAAAAGTATACTTGAGAGATATATCAACCATGTAGGACGCTTGATTGTTATTTAACAACAATTGAGCGTTTTGTTTAACAGCAAATCAACGGAGATGGACCTTGGTTATGAGGACTCTGGACCGTGATTTGCCACAGTTAAATTTTGCGTTCGTGGACCTAACAGCTTGGTTGATGAACGTTCTGGACGACCAAAAACTGTAACCACTCCCCACAACATCGGAAAAGTTCACCAAATGGTGCTAGATTATCTTCGAATTACCCTATACCTACGTCGTTTGCGCGTCGGATGCCGCGGTCGCTCATTCAGGACCAAAAACGTATTCGAATGAACATTCCCAAAACTTTGTTGAAACAGTTCAAGCAAAATAAGTCGATGTTTAATAGCTGCAGATGAAAGTTGGATACACCAGTACACTGCCGAAGCCAAAAGAATGTCGAAATAGTAGACTGCGGAGGGTGAATCGGCTCCGAAAAAATCGAAGACCATTCCATCGACCGGAAGTATAATGGCGAATGCTTTCTTTTTGCATCGCCATAAAGTAATCGTCTATCTTAGTAAAAAAAAAAACGTTAACAAAGCAACAACGCATTATTACTTGACATGCTGGAGGCAGAAGTTACGGAAAAACAGCCGCATTTAAAGAAAAGCGAAGTTTTGCTCCACCACAACAATGCATCGTCTCACCATCAAGATAAAAATTGGGGATTCGAATTGATAGACGCTATTCATCATATTTGGCCCCCATCGTTTGTTTCCTAGGTTCAAAGTTTTCCTCGGAGAAGCGTTCACATTTGCAAAGGCCTATTTTGTGTATGTACTGACCAAGTTTCCCGCAAAAGGAAAATTAGGCACTATATTGCTGTAGCTTAAAATACAAATTTGTATATACGATTATTCCAGATAAAAGAGACGTCAGCGTATGTAAATTTCGATAAGCACTCTGTTCGCTAAAACATTGCATACCATTCATGAATAAAAATAAAGTTAAATATAGTGTTTTTACTTTGAAATGTATTGTTTTGCATAACATATTAAAAACCATAAAAAAATGTTCAGTTTTGGCGATGTTTTATCGTGAGATTTCAAATATAAACACCTAATGACATTGTGCATAGCATGTCTCATTTTTTAACGAACGTGTCTCATTTCTCAGAAATAAGATTCAGCTGCAATTTTTACCCTATAATAGAATTTTTATGTACCCAGCTAAGCTAACGTTTTCCATCAAATGGAAAGTTTTAAAAGTGTCTGAGCAAAATTTTATTAAATACAACTTACGATCCGCACTGAGCCAAGTCAAAGCGTTAAAATATATTCGATTCTAAAACCAAGATTTTTTCAACTGAATCTATTTCGAAAATTCACTCAATATAAAAACACTATCTGAATGTGAAACAAGAAAAGAAGTAAATAGTTTTCTACAAAATTAATTTTTTGGACGAAGAGTTTGCTAAAGCCTATTTCCAATTGATTGGTGCTAAAAATTTAAGAAGACTAATCCTGCATAACAAAATTATAGTAGTATCAAGTATATATATGATGTTCAATTTCCGCACGTTTATTTTTTTAAATTGTACACCCTATACACACTACGTGCTTAGATGCGCTTCTTCAATTCATGTTAACTTTCATTAACATGCCTATATATGGTATCATGGTTTTTGAGGTAATTGCCATAGTTTGAGATTTTTACGACATGCTTTTTAACGATCTTCCACGGCAGAGCAGTGGCTCAAATTTTATTCGATACTTTTTATTATGAAATAGCGTCTACAAGATGGCCTTCGAAATCGCTATCATGTTTGATTCAAGCAGATTCGACTTTTTTAAACGAAACAGCTTGTATATTTTTAGAAAAATCTGATTTTTCTCATAATTAAAATGTGTCGTTCTTCAGTAAATTAATATGAAGATATGTAGCTGTATAGAGGTGCTGGGACGAAATACTATAAACTTGTTTTTCTGTAGATATTCTGATAAAATTTTTTTCTGATAAATTTTTCTTCATGCAAACTGTAATGCGATTCCTTGTATTATGTCAACCATTTACTAACATTTCAGGGGTAACATTTTCTATCTATGTCCACACGCATCGCCTTAAGAAATTAATGGCCATGTTGTAAACGCCAGTTGATTAAAAAAAAAAATTCGACGTGTCGCCGAAAATACATCAAATAAATCCAATAAAACTTGAATCACCGCTCTAACGCGTAAGATTAACCGTTGCTATGGCTTCTTAACACTTTGCTTTTGTCTTTATGTCAACAAATTCATTAGTTTCATTTATTATATTTTCTAAAATCATAATTCCATTGTTTATGTACCTATTTAAAAAAATTCATTCAATATATAGCATTAAAGTCATTTAATATACGCAACTGCCCGCATACAAAGCAAAAATCAAGGTAAAATTGCAATAAATCAAATAATCGCAATTTCGACACTCGCTTATATTAGAAATTACGAGATAGGACAGACGTTGGACAGATAACGACTCTATTTAAGCATTAACCAAAGAATTAACGCCAAGAAGGAAACTCTAACGCATATACACAAGGATATCTAAGCTTTGAAAACGAGCGTTACGAACTGCTACGACAGTCTGCCGTCGCTCCTTCGCTTATGGATCATGAAGCGTTCAAACTCGCACTATTTATGATTTAACTTTTCCGTTTCTATGAAGAGACAGTAGTAAGGAGCGAGGCACATAACGTATAGATTCTGACACGAGAACGTCCGGGTAGCCGTGTTCGGCCACGGATTTGGTGGTGGCCCTAATAATACATACAAACGCTGCGAATTTAATATACAAATAAACGTTGCGATACTGATGATACATTAAGGTATCAAACGGTAATAAAGGGAACTGTTTTGATGAATTTTCTTTATGAATGCGTACTGTGTTTTATTTAGAGAGGTACTCAGCTATCGAACAAATAAGCTACTATTTTATACATTTAAGTAAAAGCAATTGGTCCTCCATCTTCACAAGAAAGATACACCGAAGCAGACGACTAGCGGCATTATTCTTTGAAGTAAAAGAACGTTAAAGAAGCAACGCATTTCGCAAAAATCTTAATTATCTCAAAAGCTAAGCTAGATAGTATAGGGAATATTTATGACATAAATTCCAATGAAACATTCAAAAATTGAAGATAGAATACCGAAGAAAGTTTTCTTATTTCTATTGTTGTACCAGAAACTGTATACAGACCCCGGAGTTAATTTTATGCACAACTAGTCAGCAAAATTTTCTTTTTCAAAACTTGCAGGCAAGGCACATTGTATTTTAAAAAAGGGGGTAACTGAAAAAAAAGGGGTAACGTTGTATTTTAAAAAGGGGCTTTCATTTATTTCATTTATTTAACTCAGTGTATTAAACACAGTAACTAAAATTTGCGCCTGTTCAGCTTTATTTTAACTCTGTAACCTATCACGAACCTTCAAATTTAATCATTTCCATAAATACAAGCCCCACGCCCATTAAATACTTTTGACATTGTTACATACATATTTTGCATAAATACATATTACGGCAATGAATATTTGCTTCAAAATAGGAAAAAGGTGTTAAACAAAATGCAACACAACGGTAAGTAGAATAAAAGCTTTTATACATTTAAGGCAAAAGCGATGCATATCAAACACTGACCTGGAACTGAACTGAAAAAATTATTTTTGCCACAAAGGTCTCAATTTAATTAATCTGAGCCGCGTCTAATTTGAATTCAAAAAGGATAATTTGCAACTTTGCGAACAAAATTTAGCTCATGTACGATTAATAAATACAGGCTGTTTTAAATTCTCCCCTCACTTGTTATACAGGACAAGAAATAGATCAAATCAAACAAATTCATTAATAATAGTTGTATAAAAAAATATTAACTTGATGCTTTAAATATCTAAATCATGCTGTAAAATCAGAACAAAATAAGTTTTAACTTTGAATTGTGATTGGTGATCACGAAATATGATCCTCCAGTTTAATACATTTTCCGCAAACATTGATATTTATAATTTATCATCAACGGATCAAGTTGTAAGTAAACTTTACGGCGTTTGAAGCCAAAGAAGCAATCCCATTTTTGTTAAACTGAAATAGTGAACACACAAATAATGCTTTCGTTGAAAAATTTGTAATACACAAGGTGAGTTGGAAGAAACAAGCCAAACTTCAGGGGTGTATTGTACACGTGCAAAATGTAAAAAACTCGTAAAAAGGAGAAGTGCTTGACTCCGATTTTCAGGCAAATTTTGTAGGCTATCTACTGATAACATTGCTTGGGTATATTGTACACGTGTAAAATGTAAAAAACTCGTAAAAAAGAGAAGTGCTTGACTCCGATTTTCAGGCAAATTTTGTAGGCTATCTACTGATAACACTGCTTGTGCAGGAAAATATGTATAATGAAAGGTGCTTCCTGTCGGGTCTACTTTTAAGATATTCGGCAATATCTAATAAAAATCTGTAGTAACAATGAAGTTAAGCAATTTTGCTGAATATTACGCTGCCTGAAGCAGTAGGTGTTTAGCATTTCTTTTGAAAGTTCTTTAGAAAACCTTACTCGTTTCAAGTCGAGAAGGAGAAGATGGTACTAATGGCGTGTCAGAGGAAAAAAGCGATGATATTGCAAATAATGTCTTATTTACAACAAATGTCTGCCTATAATATTCGATGATTGGCTCATGGAACAGGTAGATAGAAGTCTAAAGCAACTCTGTAACAACGTAAATAATCTTCCACCAGAAATTATCTACAACAGTAGAAAAGCACCAGTTACATAATACTTCAGCTCTACTAATAACCAGAGAAAAGTGTTAGAGGTAAAGAAGACACGAATAATTTGGGTATGGATTGGAACAAACTATATTGCAACAAGCTTGTGAAGAAGATGAACCTAATGAAGTTACAATTGAACAACCCATAGGGCCATTGGAAGATATTACTTTGCGAAAAAGATCTAAAAGTAATAACAATAGTCAGGCTTGCGAACAGAGGCGAAATAAAAAAGAAACAGAGAGCAAGAATGTATCTAGAAGAGAAAGAAAAAAGTTGATAAAGCAGAATGGATTTACCATGTTGACAGACTATGTCGATTTCTTTCTGCGGCTTGTAATTGTAGTTTTGGAAAAAACAAAAGCCACATGAAATATTATTTAATACATAAATAGTGGAGACGAGCAATTTCAATAAATTTTGGAGTAAAATGTGGAGTAAAGAAATGTCTGTAAACCAAAGGCGTTCAAATAAGAAGGAGTGAATTTAAAGAATATCGTCGACATTTATCAATGAAGTACTTCTTAAAAGTAGTGGGAACATGAAGTCTAAATGAACGAAACGTACTAAACTGGGTCAAAAACAATATAAAGGTAATTGACGCAGACGAAGTTGTTAACAAGATAAGTGTTGCAAGAAGGGAAAAAAAAAACACAAGAAATGGTTGCCTTAAAGGAGTTCTTCGAAGATATACCTAAAGTATAGAGCCATTACTGTCGATCTTCGAGTAAGAAGCTATACTTGGCATTCTAAATGACATTTATATGGTTTTTATAAAAATGTTCTTTAATGAAGAAAGGGCGGAAAGAGTCTTATCGATACTTTTTATTCAACCTTTGAAGAGTTGAATTTAATCGCTCTTTAGACCTAAAAAGGACGAATGCGATATTTGCGTCATTTATGATACGAGTAACGTTAACGAGGATAATAAAAAAAATATATGTTCGTATCCAATTTTCATTTATTTTCATGTTAGGGTGTAATAAAAGCATTTGTTTTCGAGTTAATACGTTTTGAATACAAAAAAATATCCTTGCATTGACTCATATAAAACAAAAAATCAGATACGTTCTACATGAAAGCTATCTGAATCAAACCTTTCGAGGCTCAACATCATTTCAATAGTTTTGTTGCTCTGATATGTGTCAGTCTCAATATATTTTGACAGTAATTTAGTATTTATTTCATTCTGTTACAAAAATATTCAAATTTAGGATATACAAATATGGTATTTGTTTATGGTTTCCACGTCATAGAAATCGTATTTATTAGAATTTTCAACAAACTCTGCGCCACCGACTGGTAACATGATATCGAAGCACAACATGTGTAGAGGCCAATGGCAGAGTACGAATGAAATGTACGAAATATTTTATCTATTTATAATTACGCTATAACTTGAAAACAAATGAAAATCGGATTAACAGGACATTGCAATATTTTCACGTGTACAATATACCCCTGGAGTTTGGCCCGTTCCATTTACAATGTGCATTAGATTTAGGTGGTCTTAAAAGGTGCTACGTGGTGCGAAATGACGAAAGGAAGAAAAAAGAGCATATGCCTTCAGAAGATATTATTCGTTTAGGCCAATTATTTAAATTATTTAAAAATTATTTGAAATTCATTTAATATAATAAATAATGATTGTAATAAATATAATATCGAGCTTCCAGGACTTTCTTTAGATGATTGTTAAAAATTCAAATTTTTGAATTATTTTCTTTGTATAATAAATTTTACAATTACAAGTCTTTCTTATTCTCAATAATTTACCAATCTAGAACCAATTTTGAAAAAACTAGTTACAGTCGTAAGTGTGTGAGTGTTTTTAAAATTCTCTACTTTCTCTTTATAGATGATGTTGAAGGTACTTTTTGATTTAGTGTAACGTCCTCTTCAATTCCACCTCGACAGTTGTTCGATGTTACTTGTTTTTTCTTTGCTTCTAAATGATTTTAAATTTCTTTTGACTGTTTTTGATGATCAAAATTTCTAATTAGTTTTATCTAAAACTTGTCTTTCTCTCTTCTCTTTTATGTCATTGTCACAGGAGGATTAGGATGGTTTATGAGTCTTTTTGCAAAAAAAGAAAATATTATTAGCAGGTAAATTATTGAAAATAATTTGTCGCTGACTATTAATTATTAATAATAATTGATTATTAATATTAATGGAGTTTTAATGGAATCTTGAAAAAATAAAGGAGTATTAAAAAGAAGAAGAAATAAAGTATAATTTTGATAATAATTGAAGAACAAAGGAATAACATTGCGTGGAAGTGCACACCTCAATACTTCACTACAATATATAGGTGCTAATATATAAAATTTGGAGGTTGTTGCGCTATACGTATATAACACAACAAAAGGTTTTATTATTATTAGCAAACAGTTTTTTTTCCCATTATAACCACATTCATCAACATCATGCTCTACACTCTAAAAATGGTTTCGGTTTATTAATAGTAAAGTAAAACTCATGGCGTCTTGCAAATTTACTGTGATGATCATGTACTAAGCATTTCATGGTGTTCAAATTACAATTTAATTTTGCTTTTGCTATGATATATACATTACGTTCCGGTATTATAACAATTGTAATATTACTAAAATAAAAACGTAGGCTTCCACGGTTAGTTAAAACTAAACGTGTTCCGGGGTTTGGACCATTTCACCCACAATCATATGGGGCTTCTTCAGGAGAGAGAAAGGTGGTAGGCAACAGTTAGCGCGGTAACTCAACGTGTAAACTACGTCAGAGGCGAAACTAACTGAGCGGGAAGCAGTTGATCACGGTAACTCAGCATGTGCTGCGCAGCTGGTTTACACGTTGGGTGACCACGCTAGTTGTTGCCAACCACCCTTCCTTCTTCTAAAGAAGCCCCATATGATTGTGGGCGAAACGACGAGTTTTCGTTTAACCATGGCACGGACTCGGAACACGTTTAGTTTTAGCTGTAATATCACTGATGAACAATAAATATTAAAAATTTTGCCAGAATATTACGTACTTTTTCCAAGAAAATTTTTCGAGTGTTTTTCCACTTTAGAAATTATTCAAAAAACACGTGGAAAGTCTGTTAAAAAAACAAGTAAGCTAAAATTTACATCACTTAAATTTGAAACGTTATTACCAGAAAAGTGACTAAGTTACTATAGTTTTTTTAGAGTATAGAAGTCGCTTTTCAAACAATCACTTCAAATTTCTCGGTGCAGCATCTAACTGGAGGAATCCCAGTAAAGGAACCTTTAGCAGAAACGTGTTGTGCGAATAAATAGATGAACGGATTTCTTAAATTATAGTCGACAATGTAAATTTTACTATGGAGGTTCATTTCTACTTAACATTCTACACACGATTTCATGCTTAACTCCGTTTGGTCCAAGATTAAGTGTGTTAAGTTCTGCGTGAATGCTTCTAAGATGTTCAGTTAACAAATTGAAATGGAATGCATCATACTCCCATTAACACATATGTATGCAGACAATTAGATATAATAATTATTTCCTTTCAAATTTAACAATACCTAATGCAAATATTTGATATTGCAGGTTTACCTATTGTATATAAGATGAGGTCGCACGCAGAAGACTGGATAAGCCAAATCTGATTCTAAATGGCTTTAATATTTTTCCCAAAACATTTCATTGATTTTCCATTACTTAAAATTAAGCTGTAGAAAATGTATTATGTATGTTATTTGCATAAAATTATAGGCTCACATGACTCAAGCCAAAAAAAAAAAAAAAAACAGAAACGATCACTGTAGCTCGATTTTAAAGTTAAGGCGAAATAAAGGGTTTTTAAAACATTCCAACTGCAAATTCCCCGAAGCATAGCAAATGTTAGGGTATTAAGGTGCTGACTCCGTTTTAAGTCTTCGTAGACAGAAACGCCTAAATACTTGCATGCTTCCATTTAAAACGAATTTATTATGAAATAAAATACATCTATATATAAGAATTTACTAGATTGAAATGTGAATAATTGAAACATATCATATTCTTTATAATAAGTGAGGTCTTCACGGTTTGCAGAGAATTTTCAAACAGCCCGTACAAACTGAAGCCTTCTTGCAAGGATGCTAAAGGCGCGTTTTTTCATTTCTTAAGAAAAGCCTTATCTCCTCCTTACCGTTGGCATCAATTGATCGGTGCTCCTGACACGAGTCACCTTATTTTTGTAGAGGACCTTCTTGACCCATCTCTCCATAGGCTGGTTCCACTTCATGAAACTGACGTAGGCCACATAGAAACAGAAGAGGATGAGCGCCTCATACCAATGGATGTAATTGTCCCTAAAGAAGACGATCAGCGTTATAAGGCTGGCGGAATAGAAAAAACAGTCTCTGAACAGCGGCCACCAGGTGAGCGTCAGCACCGTCTTGCTGAACAGCGCACACATACCGATCACGAAGAGAATATTAAACACCGCCGAACCGACGATGGTTCCGATGCCCACGTCGTCGAAGGACACAAACACCCCGATCACGCTCGTGAACAGTTCGGGAGCGGATCCGCCGGCTGCCATAAACGTGGCGCCGGCGACATCGTCTTGGATGTCCAGCTTTTCGATGATAACGTCCAGGGCCGGAACGAAAAATTCATCGCATACAATCGCTAGCGCGACGAACATATAGATGACGCCGAGGACGTGGAGCAATATTGCACCGGATCGTCTCTGCTCCGTGGTGAAGAGATCGCGCGGAAACAGCGGATCCTTATGGTGGAACGGATCCGTGCCGTTCTGCGTCCGATTCGGATAGTCGTACGGATAGTAATAGTAGGTGGACGTGTCCGACTGTGACGGTGACGTGGTGACGTCCGCATCGGCCGATTCATCTTCGTCGAGGAGCTGCTGGTGTTGCTGGTGTGCAGCTCGGCCCAGAAGGGCGATCAGCGCGCAGAGGAGCGCGACGCGGTTGGTCATGGTGCCTGCTGCTGTTGTTGTCGTCTACGCTGCTGATGTTGTTGTTGTTGTGGTCTTGTCTGATGATGATCTGTCAACGACGTCGGCTGCAAATAGACGGTCATTGCCGCAGCGAGGCCGGGCGCGGACTGAGGGCCGCCGCTCGATATCGAGCCCGGACGCGCAGTCTGCGCTAGTGCGACCACCCATCCCCTCTACCTACTACACCATCGGTCTCCTCCTTTACCGCCCCCTCGAACACGGCCGCCCTTTTTCACCAACATCCCCCCGATGACGAAAATAACGCTAGCGACATCGGCGTGGAAGCGGCGAAATAACGAATTAAATCTAAGTGGGAAATATAAAAACAGTATTACTATAAACATTAACTCGTACAATACAAATCTAAACAGTTTGTAGAACAAAAGCAACAAACGATATTACATACTGTTAGAGATTTTTATCGCGTATTCTTTAAGATATCTATTTAAACATAATAGATTAATAAATTAATTTAGAAGTGGGCAATGTAAATAATAGCACATTGAAAAATTTTGATAAGCGCTCTCTTCAAGATGTAGAGCCAGCCGAAACCCTATTCAAATTTTAATTTAAACAGTGAAAGCTCTCATCCAGTAGGACGTTTTAAAGCACAAATAACCCAATTGCGATCCAAAATCTTTATTTCATGTATTTCACAGACGTTTTATACGTGCATCGACTAAACTTCTCCACTCCGCATCGCACGTATGTAATCATTACGCTAGATATTATATAGATATAATTTTGTACAGTTAAGCTCACATAAACTTAACATTCTCAAAATTTTCTAATATTGCTTAGTGTAAACATTACTTTATTAATCATTTTTTGAAAGAAAAATCAAATGTCAAGTAATTTCTTAATTAAACCAGGAAATACAAACAAACTAATGCTTAATTCGCATCAATTACTGCCCTTCAATTTCAATATTATTCCGCCGAAACCATTGAATTCTCATTCCAGTGTTGCGAAAACAGATCTAAACTCATTAACTGAAAGCCTTCCTTGTCTATAACTATTAATCAAGTATTGATCTTCGAATCGAATGTTTTGGGGTGTATAAACATGTATCGTAACATTACTTGTTTATTGTAATGCCTTTTTTCTCAGAAAAAATTGCATTTTCCCCCATTATGTAAACTAAGTTCTCTGGATTATTTTCCTGAGTAGTTAAAAATAATATTTATAAAATTGATGTCCCACAAAACATTGAGGAACTTCAAGTCACACTAGAAGAATCACACTGAAAAAAATAAATTAAATAAATTCAGTAAACTGTGTTCGTCGACTTCGTTTCGCTAAAGCAACAAAAAAAAATATTATATTAACTAATAGATTTGTTACAACGTTGAACTACGTTTATTAAAGTCAGACTTTTTTATCAATATAGTATGCACCAGTCTATGAACTTACGTTGTGAGAAGGGAAACAAACTTTAGGGGTTGTGCATTTCAATAAATTCGTTTATTGCATATGGTATGTATAGGAAAGTATGTGTTCATCGATGTAATTAAAATGATAAACTTGTTCGTTGGATCAACTTTGTTAAAAAAATAACGACATTAGTGTACTTTTTTATTTTATTTACGTACCTTTGCTACGATAAGTGTCGTCAGGATTCGCTTAAGTATTCTTCAATTGCATTTGTAACATGTAAGATGTTCTCTTCCGTTTCTTGCTCGCCGTTACATGTTAATTACCGCACCTATAAACTGTTGTTTTATAAAAAAGCTCGATGGGCAATCGACCAACAAAATGTAAGATACAATAGGACACTTGCCAGCTAAAATCATTGTAACTTGATATTTCTTTCTGACTTTTCAAACAAGGTTTAAAACTGGCTCCCTCCTAATTTGAACGCTTTATAATAGCTGAAAGAACAAGTAAACAAAATAACAATAATTATCAATCCGTGTTTTCCTTGGTTTTCAGACGTAATCATTTTTTTAACTAATCAAAATAAGTTTCAATCCCGATAAGATTCGAACCTAATGACCCCCGTTTTCTGGACAGGCGTGCTAACCACAGAGCCTGCTTAGGAACATCACTTTTAATACCTAGATCTTCGATGCCTGCAGATATGTTCTACCATTTCAACAGACATTCTTATGTACCAAGTAAATTAAAAAAAGCAAAAACTGTTCAAAATACTCACCTTTATTATAAAAACATACTTGAACGCCTCGTTTTAAGTTTTAGAAAACATTTTGCAACATCTCAATAAACAAGTGTACCTATATGTAGTTCGTCGAAGGTCAAGTACTTCATTAAAATCCAAATAAATAAAAATTAAATGTGACAAACCGCGTGATTTTGGCGACAACCTTCCTCTGCTGGTTGTTCTGTGAGGAACGCGTTCTTCCAAATATTGCGGCGTAAAGCTGTAACTATATGTGCAGTGGCTTCATCCTTTGATACGGCTATTACATGACGTTATATCCGGCGCTGATTTGGTGCATTGATAATCATAAGAACAGAAAAATAATAAACAAACATGTCCAAAAACTTACAAAAACATTTATTTAAATAAGAAACATATGTACATATTACGCATTGTTGAAATTTACTTATAAATATATCAGTAGGAAAGAGACAATCACAAGAAATGATAACAATAGTAATTAATGGCAACAAAATAGAAACAATTTAAAACTAAAAACTTCTACAAATGCCAAGGTAAACCGTACATGATTTGTGACCAATGCAGATGGGTGTAAGACTTTGCCATTTTCCACTCTATATACTTTCTATCGCCTTCAAAGCTGAACCCTCCATTCCATACATTCTCGCTTTGCGTCAGCCAACATCTTTCCAATGTATTGCCGTGACGTATCGCAATTTGCTGCGCTTGCTTCAGATATTTCTTCATCTGCATCCTTTTATCCATAATCTTGCAATAATAAGCTCTCAAATGCAAATACCGCGGTTTAAATACCCTCCATTTCTTAGCAACGGCTTTACATTGCTTAAGATGCAACTTTATATTCTTTTTTTCTCCGTCCAAAAGAAGTTTCTTCACAATTTCACTTCTAATATAAGTCACCATCAAAGTCTCTGTGTACCTGAAGAGATTTTTGGCAGATTGTACGGTATCGCCTGGAAATTTTATATTTTGAACGTATTTCCTCCAACGCAAAATTTCTCCCCATCGATTGTTTCGCAAATGATAAGTGTACAGATTCATTAGCAACATTTCTTCGAATTGATTGAGCTTATTGCTCACTGGTATGCTGAAATAGCTATTAGCAAATGATAAAACATTCTCTATCGGCTCCAGATAAAAACTGGTTTCCAGTACTAAATCCATGCAGCAGGCATAATAAGCAGGTAAAGCGAATTCATCAACGCACCTCCCAATGCTGTAAATTATCCTTACAACCTCGACCGCATCCTCAATTCTCTTAACATACATCAAAGCAATTGATAGGATTGTAGTTACATCTATTTGTATTCTATTAGCATTGATGCTGCTGTTTAGATCCAAAGCTCTATAGCCTAACCTGACAGCCGTCTCCAAATTGGCGCTGATAAATCTCGCACGAAAAATTGAATATATCAATTTGCTTATTGAAAATAAATCGTATATCACGTTAGTACTGATTTTGTTTAAAATATGCTGGCTGACGTTTTTTTCTAATCGCTCGCACGCTTTATCATCGCCAATAAAGCTGTGAATATTAATAGCGTTGGAGTATATATCGCAAAGAACTCCGATGCTAGCCAAATGATTATTTAGAAACGTTACACATTGATTGGAGGCGACTTTTGCCATTTCCCAATCACCTTCGTACGCAAAAACACTGCTGACTAAATTCAAACAACTACCGAAATCGTTTTGAATCATAGAATTCTTCAACTGAAGTTTCTGTTCTTCATAATTGATCTTAGAGAAATGAAAGAGTTTTCCGGCAGCTGAAGGATCCACGGTAATTTCATATTCCTTCAAGCAAATTAATAGATGATCCTTAGCGCGTGGACCATCGCTTAAGCTCAAATAAGCTTGCGCTATCAATAAATTAATCTTTGCGGCGTGTATTTCACGAAAAATTCGATCTAATTTTATATCGCCATTGCACAGATCATTAGCTGCGTTCAGAATCGAAATAGCTTCCTGGAATTCGTTCATCAGCATCATGATGAAGCCCCTTTGCATCGTAAAGTATATCGCCTTCTCTAGATGGTGAGCCTTTATGCTATGGTATACTAAGTTGGTGTAAGCTTTTATAAGAATATCTAGACAGGAGCATATTGCTGAATCCCAAATTTTCTTTTTACCAGCGATGAAATCCTGCGCATCCCAAACATTATCAATGAGCCCTTTTTGATTCTCTTTTGTTTCGTCTTTAATGTTATCGTATTTTCGATTAACAACTTTGCTACAGAGAAACGAAATCTCTCGAAACTTAGGTATCACTACGATTGGCGCTGAATTGTTCTGTAAACAATTTGCGCATGAATGGTTTTGATTCTCTAGTATCTCGGTTGCTTGCAGATGCAAATTTATCTTATCAGCATCCGCTAGTTGCCCGTACGCTAAGTTCTTCACTAGCAAATTTTTGAAATGGAGCACTTGACAGTACGCGTAGTTTGGTAAAGTTTCCGTATAGATACCTTCTTCAAAAACATGATCGTTGGTTTGGCAATAGCAAAATGGTGTTTCAAATGTGAAACCTTCCGGCGTCAAATATTTCGAACCGCACTCAAAGATTCCCTCTTCGAAGAAATATTTAATCGCGTTAGCGAACTCTTCCTCGGTCGAATATTTAAACAGTAGTTTCAAAAGGTATCTGGTAAAGATGTCTCCAAGGGCAGAGCAAACCTTTATCATTCTCAATTCATAAGTAGGTAATTTCCTCATAATATCAATCGATAGATTATTAATATCAACATACCCGAAGAAGGAAAAGTCGTTCCTTACCGTCCCTACTAGGAAACCTTCTGTTGTACTACTATTATCTTGAGAAAGCAAATAATACTTCGATCCCATATTCATCCTACTAGCTACGCAATGAATTTTCAAAGCGTCTTCATTCACTAGTCTCAATAAAACGGATTCTATCAATCCGGGATTCAAGTCGCACTTATCCACCATTTGATTTACTAACCTCCAAGACACCCCAGACACATCCAGGAGGCTGCACAGTAATTTAGGAAGATCGCTATCACTTACAGAAGGTAATTCAAGCAATTTAATATGATTGTTCAGCGAAATTCTAAACCTTACGTTCCAGAACTCTTCATCGAACTGCCCGGCGCATATCAACCGGATGTAACCTTCCCCAATTATAGCCTCCAAAATATCAAAACTGTGCTGGTCAATGTATTGGATATTATCGATGAAAATAACGGCGAATCCCAAATCACAATTCCTAGTAATTTCCCTAAATACGCTTAAGATACGGAATTTTCTTTGAACTGGTATATAGTTGTCTTTGCAATGAAGGGTGTTCTGCAAATTCTCACTAAAATCCCACAAATCTGATGGTAGATTTTGAACAAAAACGAATTCGTCACTGTCAATGGTACTCTTGAGATTGTACAATTGCTTGTAAATCTTCGAAATGCAAAAGTAAGGCCTCTGGGTACTAGAAGATAACTCTACAGATGCGAGCGGGTATCCTTCTCGATATAAAGCACAAAAACTATACTGCAATAAGCGTGATTTGCCAATTCTGTAGTCCCCATGGAAACAAATGCCATAATAGTTCACCTTATCTGGATGATTGACAACGGTGAGTACTAAATCGAATTCCTCATCCCTCCCAATTAACGCAACACCGGTTCTGATCGGAGGTAAATTGTCTAATCCTTTGAACTGAAAAACTGTGCTGTCTTCCAATTTTCCTTCAGAGATCGGTATCAGGGAGAAATATCGAGATGATAATTTGGAATTTTTATAAGTTTTGTAATCGCAAGTGATTCTTCCCGGAAAGGAGCACGTAAATCTCGCGGCCCTAGTGACGACATTACCAATTAACAAAAACTCTTTTCTGGTTGGATGACCGATAACACCTGAGTAGACGTATCCATTAGCGATACCTATAAAAAGCAAGCAGAAGGATTATCTTATGTAGTTATTATGTCATTGTACTTAAAGATATTTCGCTAATCTTTCGTTAGAGGTAGGGGGAAAATTCACGAATCATTGAAGGCACTGAAAACATTCGTAAATATAGAAAATTGATTTATTTCAATATATGGGACTTAATAAGCTCAGTAGTTTAAGTGTTATAATAAAATTTATTGCAGAAACATCTGGTCGATAAAGCTATTGATAATGGATGTTGACTTACATGTCAAGAATTACGCTGTATTCTCAATAATATAAATTTCATCCCGAGTTATTAACTATAACAAAAGAACATAACGTAGACTTCCACGGCCAGAGTCAGTTACAACTAAACGTGACTGGACCGTGTCATAATTAATCGAAAACTTAACATTTCGCCCGGGTTTCTTCAGGAGATGGAAGGTGGTAGGCAAGAGTTAGCACCACCTTCCCTCTCCTGAAGAAGCCCCATATGATCGTGGGTGAAATGTCGAGTTTCCGATTAATTATGACACGGTCCAGACACGTTTAGTTTTAACTGAATCATCTCAAACACCTCTACTGGGAGGTCACAGCTTCTAAAACTCAAACCTTTTCCAAACTACGCCACAAAATTGCCAAACTTCCTTGCACCTTAACTTTTCTTTCTCGCTGTTGCGACCACAACTTCGTCCCGAACCTAATAAAACTTAAACATCATATCATCACTATTGCATCAATCAATATTCTTTATCGAGCTAGCTTGTCTCTCTTGCGTGGGCAAATCAAACAAACCCGATTTCAGCTTGATTCCTTTTACACGTTGAGTTACCGGGCTAACTGTTGCCTACCACCTTCCCTCTCCTGAAGAAGCTCCATATGATTGTCGAGTTTTCAGTTAATTATGACACGGTCCTACCCCGGAACACGTTTATGTACTTTTAACAAAAAGCATACTGTGCTATCCATAAAAACATGTACTAAATAAGGCTCCCTTCCACACAACAATGTAAAAAATTTTCTCTTCGCATCAGAAAAGCTTTCCGCAGATGCAAGCTATAAAAGGCTGTGTTTTCATAAGCTGACAGTTTATGGCGAGGTAGTTGAAATAGTTTATGATTAAAAATAAATTACGTACATCCATAGATGTCTTAAGAGATTCTCGTTTCTGAATTTGTCTCTATATTACAATTTGTAATGACACTGAAAAACTTTTCTTAAATTCGTTGCCCAGAACTCCAAAATATGATGCCAGATCGTGTGGTAGAGTGGCAATTGGAATAATAAAAAATCTTACACAAATTAGTACTTCTGCACTTTGCTAACATTCGTATCCCGAAGTTTGATTTACACGGTTTTTCAGATAACGCTCTTTTATGTTTGTTATTGCTGATAGCTTCACCAATAGTATTTCATCATTATAATTAACTTTTAAGTTTCATGGACAGCCTCAATAAATAAAGAACAACGCAGTGGTAGTTCATCACTACAGCTAACAAATACAATGACAACAAACTGCCTCTTCTGTGTGAATAAAATTGAAAGAACTTTTGCCAATAACGATAAAAGAAAAAACAATAGATGAAAAGAATAACAATATGTAATATCTTCTTATTAAAAAATCGCATTCGACCATCTCCATCATAGAAGTGAGAGGTTAATACAGTTAAAATGCTAATTAAGTTGGTAATAAAAATTTGCACAATGGAACTATAGACTCTTTTATCTAAAAAACTGTACAAATCGTAATGGCTAAGGAAGATCAACAACAGGAACAAATAGATCCTGACAAAGAATTAAATATGAACATCAGACTTCAAATAACTTTTAGATCATATTAAAATGATAAAAAAAAAGTAATGATAAAAATCAGATGAAATACGTTTTTATTCAGGTTGGTATTTGTGACAGCACACGTGTAAACATGTATCGTATCTTTTTCTCATGTCTTTCAGACAAGATATTGTTATATTAGATGAGTTTGCCTTGAATAAGAAATTGTTGTTTGTGAGTTAACAATGAGCTTTAGTAAAACATTTTCAATGTTCATTTCTTCTTTAAATATTTTCGGTATTTACAAACAGCCAAAGACATATCATTTGGTAAAACCTGCAATATAATCTATCTAAAACGATACTTAACAATAAATTACGTATTCAAGCTTTGCGTGCACAAGAACACTAAAACACCTCATTGACGCCCTTACCACAACACTTCACTAAAAATGGACGCATGTTTCAATAGCGTTTTAGTTACTCTAAGAAATCAATTATTGAGTATTTTCTGGTGTCAAAGATACAAAATTCGTCATCAGCGTATCTGATCCAAAGCCGTAGAAAATAACCGAAATTATTCTTAAGGTTCCATTTTCAAGTGTATTCATAAAGAGGTAGGCCATGAAAGGGAATAGGCTGTTATCATTTGGCATCCCTTCGGTTTTTTTATGTATTACTGATCTGGAAAAAATGTGCTGCCAAGTACACCAAAGTTACATCAATGCACATTTAGAAGTAACAACATATTTCAACTGTGCGCTGCCATATTAACTTTTCTTTCAGTTTTACCGACAAGTTGCATTAATTATCAATTAAATGAATCTCACAGGCATCAATGATAATTTCTTTGATCACTTGAAAGACATGTTGAATCGTAATTACTATTTAAATTCTATAATTTATTCAGTTACTTGATCCTACAAAAAACGAAGAACTCAACGGCAAAACGTTATCAGAAGAAGCAGAAACAGGCGATGAAACTATATATCATTCAGGTTAAAATTCTACATTATTGAAACTTTTTATCTTGAAAGCCTTTAATTTTCTTTAACATTTCATTCATGACATTTTGTCAATTTGATTACTAGGCCACCAGCAGATCCTATATGACATGCATTATTAAAGACGGTGTCCCATCAGATTGCTAATCTGGACCCTATGCCGCGCGTGTACGCTAGGGAACAATGAATTTACGAGGGTAGTCTGAAAAGTTTCAAGCCTCAACATGAAGATGGCGCTACTCATCAAAATATTACGGTAATATAATTGCGCATGCGTTAAAAGATATTTTTCAAAATTTCAGCCGATAACTTTTTGGGGAACTTTCCCGATGAAAAGTTCAGCAAATGGTCCTAAACAATAGTCGTATTAAAGTTAGAGAGATAGCACAGGTGGTGAGCATCCCGAAAGAATACGTATTTCCAAAGCTATGGTAACGCAATTTAAATGAAATATGTCGGAGTCTTGGCGTCGATTAATAACTGTAGATGAATCCCGGATATTCCAGCGCATTCCGGAAACCAAGGTACAGTCGAAACGGTGTAATGTGAAGGCTGAATCGGCTCCGAAACAGGTGAAGACTGTTCTCTCCGGCAGGAATGTGAGGGCGACTTTTTTTGGAATAGCCATAACGTTGTGTTAGCCGACTGGCAAAAATTCGCGAATTGAGGTTCGCATAGATACATCACCCATCCTATCTAGCAGATCTAACCCTCGGCGACTTTCTTCTATTTCCTACGTTTAGAGTTCCTAGTCTCAATGTTTCACAAGGAAGGCAGGGATTGTCTTCGAATGAGGGACGCATCACATGCAGAACAAGATGCCAACTGTTAATTGGACGGATTAAAATATGGGTGTATCATTGGAAAAAGTTTTAAAAGACTTACAGTGGGATTACGTTGAGAAATAACAGTGAATTTGACAAAAAAAAAAACACTTATTTCTGTGTTAAACTCAAAACTTTTCAGATTACCGTCATACACCAAACGTGACTAAAAGCTTCGCTTTGCGTAGGTTTAATATGTTTATAAACGTCTATGGTTTTTTAATTGCCAAATAAGAAATGTTTACGGGCAACTAGTTAAATTTGTCAAACAAACATCTGCAAAATAAGGAACTTAGATTATTATTGTTCAAGACAATAGATGTCATACTATTCCTTGGTTTGAGTAAAAACCGTATATTCTAGATAGCCAGTTCAGTTTTACTGTTGAGGACAATAACTTAGCTATCGAAACATGCCTCCATTCCTATAGCGAAGTGTGATAAGGGTAATAATGAAATCTTTTCTTGTTTAGCAATGGTAATCACGTTACTACGACCATGCTACTTCACCATAATTATCAATTCTTTATGCTAACTTATTTAACATTGTTTATAGGTAGTTATTGTAATAGTCATAAAAATAAAATGAATATTCGATATTACCTATGGATGCCATTGTCACACCTCCAACATTCATTATAACTTCATCGATCTTTCCAGCAGAAACCAAAGCGTTCTTGCTTTCCAACTCCTGTCTACACGGTCTTGCACCATACACCGCTAGTATAGTGACATCGTTATCCAGAATCGAAATGTTGACCAGAATTCCCAAATAGTGATTAATGATCTCGTGAACTTTAATGTAGATTTCCTCCAGTATTTTGCTAAAGCAATTTTTCAATCCGGTCACAAAACTTATATATTGAACCGTTACTTCCCGACCTTCAGTCAAATTATTTACTGATGAACGATTATCCAGTTGGTTCTGCACGAATCTGATAACAAACGGTTTCAAATCGTACGGTTGCCAACGTTTCACAGCTAACTTAATCGCGGTCCTTTGTGGTACGGAACGTATAAATTCTTCGTAGAGATCGGCCTCGGTCACAGTGTCGGCAAATCTTTTCTTAGCGAAGAGCCGGTTCCTAAATTCAAAATGTTTTTGGCATAGCTGATTAATCAACAATCGTTTTTCTTGATCTTCCTTATATTGTTCCTCATTCCCCTTCATGTATTCGCAATTTAACAACTGAAAATATGTTATAATACTTAGATACTATGTAAAGGTACATAACTCGTTTTTCAATTCAGGGAAGTAATGATTGAGTTACAGCGTAGCTTTTTTTAAATATTCATATTTATTTTAATGATCAAGTTAGTAACTGGAGAAAACGCTTTACCTAGCTTTGGAAAATTTTAAAATTAAGTTGTTTAATGTAAGTAGACAATTTATTATACAACTTCCAACCCGTGAAGTTCAAATACCTCTGAAAAGTGGTTGTTTTATGTGTTTGGACATTTCTTGTGTTGTGCAAATGCGATGAGTTAGTAGTAAATTCATCGCGGTATTTGTAAATAAAACATAACGCTTCATAAATCTATTCAAAAGGTTAAGATACCGTGTTCTTTAAAGGCGCCTCTACAGGAACTTCTCCAGCTGAGTCCTGCTAGCAATCTTATGGCTCCTTTTTGTAAAATAAAAGCTCTAGTGATATTACCGCTCATTTCCCAATGAACAACTGCATAAGTCATTCGAGAATAAAAGTTAGAATAGTAGATACTTTTTAAGATATCGGAACTACAACTCCTCCGCAAATTATACAGGGCGTAACAAGTTCCTGACAACTCGCCATATAAAGTATCCATATTTCCATTGCCCAACTAACACGCTGACCAATACGCCGAGTAATCTTGTCGACTGAGTAAACTGGGTAGTCTTTAGAAATCTTCTGAAGACGCTGACAGGATGGTCAGCGAAGCGTCAAGTAAAATATTAACTACAGTCTTTAAAAACTGGGTAAGTTGGTTATTTAAGAGAAAACATGATACACTGTTTCTCCTTCGGTTAAATAAAAGAATTTCTGTTTTATCAGAATTTAGTTCCAATTGATTTTTATGCAGTGCTATTTAGTTGTTGCAACAGCGCAATGAGATTACTAGAAATGTCAACGATGCTTATGCCGTCTGCATAACGGGCTAAATTTAAATCCAGGCCTAATGATGTTGGTAAATCATTCATATAGATCACAAATAAAGTTGGTCTAATAATAGATCCTTGAGACACCCCGGTGGCAAGACTACATCTATTCAAGCGAATACCACCGCAAACGACTCTCTGCTGGTGATCAGATTTAAACCGCTTTTGGCATATTCCATTGATATCATACCTTTCCAACATATACAATAAAATAGAATTAGTAATGCAGTGGAAAGCTTTTGATAGATCGATGATATTGCTACAGAAGGCGTCTCAGAATCAAGCGATTTATGAATGCTACTAATTAAATGAAATAAAGCAGTATTGGTTGATCGACAAAGCCGCGTTGGTTCTTGGTTTCTCGATAGTAGGTTAAACTTATGTAAGTAAGATATAACATTTCTGTTCATGATTGTTTCAAATATTTTTGAAAAAGTAGATAAGTAGACTTATCGGTCTATAGTTTAAGCTATTACTATCTCTCCTTCTTAAAGATCGGCTGTACGTTAACAGTTTTTAAATAAGGCGGAAAAGTTCCGCTTCTGAAAGAAAAATTAACCAAACAGGTTAACGGAGACATAATGTACTCAGCTGAGCTTTGTACAATGAAGGAATCCATTTCATCGTCTCCAGCACTGCGCGATGAACGTGATTTAAAGATTGCTTCTAGGATATTACCTTTATCGATAGGATGGTTAAAAAAGGAGTGGTTAATATGTTTTAAATTAGTATTAATAAAATTAAAATTGACGGAAGAATAGTTATTGATCGAAACAACATTATTTGCAAAATTAAAAAAATTATCAGTGGAAGCATTACATAATTCTGACACGTTGGAAAAATTACTTGGCAACGCTTGTCACAGCTCTGTCTATTATTATGGAAAACTGACTAAATTGCTTTAGTTTTGTTTTTAGAAACAAGTTTAAAATATTTGTATAGTATCTACGGTTAAATAGGTTACAGTTGTTTTTGTTTTTAATGTAGAGATCGAATAATTGGGACAAATGATTAGATCTATACAACGAGAATCATACGATCATTAGTTACTATGAAATTATCCAAACAAGTAGCTGAGGTACCGCTTATGCGAGTTGAAGTTTTTTTAAGGTACTGAGAAGTCTATATTGAAATTACCCTCCAATATTATAAATATATACATGACTTATAGTCGTCATATATATATTTTTTTTGTATTTCGATATTCTCGCATTTGTTTCCACCTTTATACTTAATTTTGTTTCGTTCTCTTTGACTTGTTTCATACTTGCATTGTCTATGAAATAAAGCTCTATTATTACTATATTAAATATACTCAAGGTATTATGAACTTATTTTCTTCAGTAATGTTTTCTGCTAAATATCTTCAAATATAAAAGCTTTTGTTCGAGATATTTTTTGTTTCAATTATTAATTTAATTAAAAATCCGGAATTTGAACACATTCGAAAAATAAAACATTAATAATAGATTAATTAATGCAACTGTCTTTAACACACTTCTGTGCAAACAGCTTCAGAAAAGATATATGAAAATTAAGGTTTAATTAATCAACAAAATTATTTTTATTGTTAACTTTTATAGTTTTACATGCACGTACGTATGTAATTAATGTGTAACCAAAATAAATTCAAATGATAACTTATTCCATTTATTTTTTCAAACGTGATGACGGCCCAACGGAGTGTATAAGCTTTTCGAGGCTTGTCATAACCTCAGGAAATACAAATCTTTTGCGTACAGCTAAAGCTAATTAGTGGAAAGTTTAGTCAAAGTACGTCTAGTGAGTCTTTGAAACTGTCCATATTGAACAGTTAATAGTTCTATAAAATGTTAAGTAGTTTTTTGATAATTTATTTAAAATAGCAAATATACATACATAAAGTGAGTCTCAAATCCTTCGACTTTTAATTTGTTATTTGATTCGTATTTAATTTTTAGTCACGAAATATAACATATATATAGCAAGTACTATTTTTTAACCCACGTGTAAATATCCAAATTGTATTTTTTTCACAATGACAACCACTCTAAAGTTATTACAGAACTGTTCCTGAACTATTTTGGAAGTACCCCTGAACAGTTCTGAATTTATTCTAAGGCTAGTCTTGAAATATTCAACGGTTATAATTATTTTTATGAAATCAGCCAAACTGTTGATTATGTTTTAACATTCCTTCTTTGTTTTTGTTTTTTTGTTTTAATTATTCACAACGAGTAAACAGGTAATTAGGTCTGAGATTACAAAAAGTAGTAGATTAGATTAGTCAATTGCACAAGGACACAAATGGTACATACATTAAATTGCATGTTACATATTCTAATAATTGTCACGCTATCGTAACTAGTTAGCAAGTATTCAAAGGTAACTGTATGATAGATTTCTCAAAACTTTAATTGATGACATATTATTGTACAATTTTATTTTAACAATTTAATGACAGGAGATTCAAACATTTTAAAGTTTTGCTCTGCACATTGAAATCGATTAAAGACAGCAATTGCGACGAGTCTACTACATGCAAAATTTATGATGATTTTATTTTTCTAGTCAACAGTATAGTAGTAGTAAACAACTCTTTCCGACAACGTTTTTTATATCTAATCTATAAAGATAATGACCTAAATTTTATTTGATTAAGTATTTACCGAACAACGAAGAGTAAATATCCTACTACTTTTCTCCGTATAATCCTTTCACCTCCGCACTAGTGGACACAGTAAGTGGAACTTACGGAGGGAACCCTAAACATTTGCGGAAAAAGACAAAAACAGATATTTTATCGAAAAAGAAAAACGCATTGTTTTTCAAAATATTCGCATTTACGCATTCGAAATAAGCAGTTGAAACATTTATTCCAATCTGAAGTGGGCATACCTTTTAGATGCTTTAGCGACCTCTTTGTTCAGGGATCAAGAAGGAGTCACTAGGTGATAAGTCACGCGAATACGGACAATAAGTCATTAGTTCAATGTTATTTTCCTTTAAATAATCGACTGTTCGATGTGCTGTGTGAGAGCTGGCGTTGTTGTGGTGAAGGATGGTACGCCAATGACTGCTGTTCTGATTTCATCGAAGACTTGAGGCAAAAAATTGTTGTATAGCAATCAGCGTTTACGGTTTTTCGATCCTCAAGAGCGACGGTAGCCACAGGCCCAGTTTTACGGAAGAAAAAAGCAAACATTTTTTGAAGCGCTTCCTGAACGAACAACTTTTTTGTTTTGGTTCGCTTTGAAATATCCAAACAGTGGACTGTTGCTTTGTTTCTAGCTCGTATGAATATATCCAGGTTATGTGACCTGTTACAGTACTGTATACATTGGCAGAAACACCGCGATTGAATTTTTCAAGCATTTTGTTTGCACCGGCTCACATGAACTATTTTTTGAGCTTTCGTTAAATTATGTGGAATCCAACGGCTGCAAAGTTTCTTCGCTACTAAATGCTCATGCAAAATCGTATGTATTTGATTTTTACCAAAGCCCAACGACGCCCCTATTTCGATATGTCACATGTCCATCTGCTCAACCATTTCTGTCACAACCTTAATGTTTGCCGGAACAGCAGTTTATGGACGACCTTCACGAAATTTATCACTGACATTAGTACGTCCACGCTTAAATTCTGCAAACCAGTTATAAATTGTGGCTTTGGATAGTGTTTCGTCACCAAATGCAGAATGAAGTCGATCGATGCATTCTTGTTAAGTTAATCCACTTTTTAAATCGTAAAAAATCATGGCACCAAAATGTTTACGAGAAATGTCATTTTTTTCACTAAACTACGCGGCCGACTATTTTTCTGTCAATAGTGTATCTATACTAATATCAAAATTTAATACAATCAAATTGAAATGTACAAGTGCCATCTAATGGTCAAATCCGGAAATTTTTAGGGCTCCCCTCGTATTAACTTGTTCAATCGAATCTTGCAATGAATATATTGCCGTCACACTTAAGGATTGTTTTTCACCTTCAAACACAATTTTTCTAAACAAGCCGATGCAATATGCGAGAGGATACATAAAAGAACACGAAAAGTTTAATCTACACCTTCTTAAAGATGAGAACAGAATTGTTTCATAAAGAAGCATTTTTCTTTAATAAATTCAGGTACTTCAAAATATACTGAACTGTACTTGAGTAGCAACTTTGAACGTCTTTAACTATAACGAACATCACTTTAAACAAGTTGGTGAAAGTTTCAAAATCAACTATTAGTAGTTGAAGTGGAGTTTCCATCGAGTTATATCAAAATTATCGACACTGCTATAGAAAAATATTGCCTTTAAAAGCGAACTACGAAAATTTATCGCTATCTACTAGACCTTTGTAACTTAAATTAAAAATTAAACTACACCTTAACGAAGCCTTGTGCCAATGGAGTAATTCGATAATAATGTACTGGAAGACAACGCCATGTAGCAGCTGAAAGAATAACATCGCCGATTGTGCTGATAGTTTTAACGAATTTGATATCTTCCGTAACGGAACCAGTTACGACCAATTCTTTATCCGTTTCTTCACCAATCACGAAGAAGGAAGCGTCCCCATAACAAACCGACGTCTTCATCTTCAATTCGCTGTTAATTTCCGTCTTATAAATCCCCAATACCTCTTGCATATACATCGCGCAAACAATTATTTGATGGATCATTCTACTTCTTTCGGTATTATACTTCCAACAAGCCATCACCTCATCGCAAGTAAATTTTATAACATCTCCGCCATAAAAATGTACGATTTCGATGATGGCACCGAAGTACGTATTTAAACAAATGGTTAAGGAATTCGTACCGCCATTTCCCACCTTATTGTACTTCTCACACAAAGAAGTTACACCGGAAACTTCAAGAAATAGCATCACTACAAATGTATTTTCGCAGCTACTTATACTTTTCGACTTCAAAATTTGATCCGGCAGAAATATTGATAGCACTTCAAGAGTTTTCTTGGATTGGAAATTTTCTAACTTTTTCAAAAGTTCTTGCTCATCCGTCACTACTAAAGAAGTAACACTGCGTGGTGTATACTTAGATCTTAACGACATTTTGAAGCCTGTCACTCTTTAAATTTGAAACCAGACATATATTGCACCAATGATTTTATCAAATTTTATATTAAACACTGCAAATTTCTAATTCTCTTTGCCCATCATGCTGATTACCTAAAATTTGCACTTTTTCAGGAATAAAAAATATATTGACACTTTTGGCATCATAAAATTTGGTTATAATCAAAAACCACTCATAAATAATGATCATGGCTCTTGGATTATTAATAATGCATTAAAATTAAGTATAGGATTGAGCTGATTGTATGAGGTTTGTTAGACTCATAAGTAAAAGATAATAATTAAATTTTGCATTTACAGCTATAATTTTTCTAAAATTCTCCAATACCTTAGTAGCTAACATTGGCTTTCAGTATTCTAAACTGAAACAGCGCTAGAGCCGAAATCTAATGAAGAAATAGACAACCAAGGAATTAATTTTATTACCAATTCATTATCACAAAAACAGGATCGCAAAGTGGAGTGAAATTGCATAAATGACCATGAACTAGCTACCAGAAGGTGGAAAGGGCCATAAAGGATCGAGGAAATATAAAAGCAAACGAACTAACCCAAAAAGATGCGTCAATTACTGACAAAAACCCAAGGTTCATGTATGCATTTCATTTAAGTGCATGCTGATAAGAAGTAATTTCATAGCTTCAATTGAAAATACTTTTTGGCAATGATTGCATGTCGGAATTTTGTTAGTATAGATCGCACATAAAAATAATAAGACATTCCTAGAGCTATCCCTTTAATAAATTTGAATTTATGCGCTTATCAACATGCCCACAAAATCATGTGATGCCGGCGAACTTACTCTGCAAACGGGTTATTTCAAGCTGCCACATTCATGTCTTTGTTCTTGTTTATGTGTAAAAAGAAGAAGAAATATAACGTTTATATTGCTTACTTGCGTAAGTATAATAAAGACAATTTCTCTACCACACTTACGCGACTTTTAACTGATTGAAAATGCTGCAATTAATGTTACCTTCCTGAACACCCTGTGTGATATTGGTTGGTGAACTTAGATTATTAGCACAGAGACAGTAAAAAATTCTTGTAAAATAATATCATATAAACAATGAATTTTTCAAGAAATACCACAAATGCAATTTTTTTTCCTTGAAATGAAATATATGGTATATGGTACAAATTTATCTTATTTTTATCAGGGAATCCAAAAATGTAATAATATGGCGAGCACTCCAGTTAAAATAACAAGCTTAAACAACATACCAAATAAACTAAACATCCTGTGTACTTCAAAATAATTTTCCGTCATAGATCACTAAATTCCAAGCAACATTAATTTAAAACATTCCACCCAGTGCCTAATAATTTCGGGAGAGGCGTTTGCTAGTTTTCTATAGTTTCGAAACGAATACTATGCAACATACTAGTTGCAGCAGATAATATGAAAGATATTGTTTATTAAAAATTATTTTACCTTATTTATAAACATGTGTAAAATAAGATACGCGGGCGAAGTAGCTTCATAATTAATTTTCTACTTCACTCGTAATTACATTATACAATATTGTTCTGCGTTGCTTTCTGACTACGCTGCTATATTTCCATTTTCTGTTTATCTACTTGTTTTCGTTTGTTCTACGCTATATATATACTGAGATCAAATTTTTTTTTTCTGTTTTGTTGTTTATCTTTATAGATAGTATATCTAGAATTGTATTGTTTGCTAGATCTCTGCTATCTTGTTTATTTAATGTTGCTTATAGTTCTATCTTCTAAACATTTACAAAAATATGTCCACAATTAATAGCTCCCTCCCATTTTTATCTGTAATACCTCGACTAATTAACGACTAAGTGTAACATGGCTGAAGATAGTATTCCATTTAATTAGCAATTGTGTAAGACTTTGGTATCTTCTAATGTGCCTTTTAAGAAAGTAAATAATCGGGTCCTCAAGCAATTTATATTGAAAAATTCTGTATTAAACCCCAACTTCATAAATTATATTTAAAAAAATATTACATTAAAGCACAAAGCAATATGAGCATCAATTGATGGAACAACATCCCTTAGGACGACAGTACAGTACAGTACAGTAAACGCAATAATTGGAGTTTTGGATCCCACAATTCCTACCAAACCATTTTTGATATCCTGTGAAACCCTTGAAAATGTTAATTTTGACGTTATTACAAAGTTAGTAGATTCGAGCAATAATGATTTCATTAAAATTACTCAAATCAGCAGACGCAACAAGGTATATGGTGCAACCCAAAAGTATTCTTCAAACGGTACATATAACGTGTTTAGTACAACTATTCGCTTATGTCAATGATTAAGTTGTTAAAAAATGGATCAACTACTAATGGATATCAAAAGTATGCTTACGCTCCTATAACAAGTTGCGACGTGGAGCGATTTTCTCACGCCTGAGGACTTCAAAAAATACTTGGTTACTTACACAAAGATATATAAGCGCTTATATTTTCCTAATACATTAAATACCACCTAAATATCTCGCCACCTGGTATCTACGGACATTTATAAAATTCGAATAAATTATGAAAAACAATAAGAATTGCGAGCCACTTTCACGCTGGCGTCTTCTACCTTCGTATTGAGAGCGGTACGAAAATAACATATTCGTACTTCTTAAAAGCGGCATAAATCAGATTTTAGTTCCGATCGTTACGTGACATTATTTGCTCTGTGCGGGTTTTTCTTCTTGCTTCGCAAATGGATAGAATGTTGCTTTACAAAAATGTTGCAATACGCTGCTCACATGAAACTGTGTACGTTACTTTTCTTCTTATTACGTCGTTTCTCGCTCTTACCTAATCATCCCCAGTCTTCCTCCTTCCGAGTAGTCGTCTGCTTCCAGTGTCTTAAATTATCTTCTTATCTACTAAATTATGCACTGAGAAATCATTTATAAGCATTAAACATTTTATGGGTCCTAGTACGCTTCCTTGTGGTATACCGACGTCCTTTCCGCCTCTCCTCCTCGATTCGAACAATTCCTCTGTTGCAGAGAAATGATGCTAGCCACACATGTAATGGTCTACCAATTCCCATATTATGTACTTTTTTTTTAAACAAAAAATATGCCTATTTAATCTTCCTATCAAATATGTATTGCACACATTTTATAGTCTCTGTTTCTGTTGAATAACCAGGTATAAAGCTATGTTGGCTGTTAGGACACAACATATTTTATTAACTACTATTTTTTCAATAGTTTTAGAGAAAATGTTTAAGAGTACCCTCAATCTATAGTTTTCTATACACAATGGATTATTATAAATTGGGTCGGTGTCTGAACGGTTAGGAGCAGAAGGAAATGTTCAGTTACTTATTAACAAATTTACAAGATTAGCAAAATGTCGAGATCTCTCATTTTATATACTACTTCAAAACCTCAACACTAATCTCACCCAGCCCCACGGATTTTTTTTTTTATTTGTTAACATTGTGCACATTCTCACTGAGGAACATGGTTACATTAGATCGTGTGCAATTGGCATTAATAACGGTTATTCCCTTAATGATCATTGAGAAATAATTTTCAAAGATGTTTATATGATTTAATAAATATCAGTTTGCAAAACATTTTCTTGTCGTATAAATTTCATTTATAGAAAGTACAAGTTAAATATTAGAAATTAAGTACCGCTTTAAACTAAATAACTTTTTTTTCAAAACATTTCTTTCTAAAATAGAAAACAGTAATTGAGGTGTTGCTTCCTTGGGGCTCCTGAATGTGACTATATAATATCACAATATGTTAAAATTACCACAACAGTATACTTCACCTGATAATATATATATATATATTAATATGTATTAGGCACATCAAAGAAAACCTGGCATTATAGAATTCTTGCTTATTTCGGGTAATTTCATAAACAGATGTATACACAGCACAGCAATAAAATAGTTACTAATTTCAGAGCAAATATTGTATTTTTATTATTAGTTTCTTAGAGCGTCTTGAAGTAAAACGCGTATAAATCGTCAGTACCTCGCTAGATTACATCTATGTAAGTTACTGAGTAATAGATCATTCGATAACGTTTGCAATTATGCCTAAATAACGTGAACTAACCATCGCAGAACGCGGCCAAATTGTATTGCTTAGTACGCAATGCTTAACGCAAAGTGCAATTTAAAAAAAATTAAGTGTTCGAGATGTACGGTTCAGAGCATTCTTAAACGTTATAAAAAAACCGGTGGTTATAAAAATAGACTTAAAGCAGGAAGAAAACAGCGAACCACGGCAAGAACAGATCGCCTTTTAGAACGAATGGCTTTACAGGACCGACGAAAATCGTGGAAAGAATTAAGTAGTGAGCTGTGGACACGACATGGGGTTTCTCTGACCCCAAGTGCGGTAAGAAGGCGATTGAAGGCAGCTAATTTTCATGAGCGTATAGCGCGAAAAAAGCCGTACTTAACTCCAACACATCGAAAAAAACGTTTGGAATGGGCCAAGAAGTACGCGCATTGGACATCAAACGTAATTTTATAAATGTCTTATTTAATCATGTTTGCTGTATTTTCTTCTTTTATTGCACCTTTTCGGACGACCAGGGATCCAATTTGTACGGCGAAGACCCGGAAAAGAATATCTCCCGCAATGCATCGTACGTGTAATATGAGTTGCCTATGCTCTACTTCTCTAATTGTATTCCAAGTAGTAACTTCTGATTTGTACCTGTATATTCAACAAAGTTAAAGGAATAAAACATTTAATGACAATCATTTTAATAAATACGTAGTAATGGCATTTATACATAATATATCTGAGAATATAATTAGTAAGCAGAAACATTTATCTCTGAAACATTAATTTTTGTATTGGTTTCAACGAGCTCCAAATAAATCCTGGCTCTGATGTAGGGTGAACATTTGGATATGGAGTATTCGACGCTTTATAATAATCTGAAGGAGCATGCATGACAAATTCCATACATTCTAATTTTCTCGGCACCTCTTCTTCAGGTCCTGTATTACAACCAAACGTAGTATTATTAAAAATAAGAAATTTTTATTTAATGCTAACCAATAATATATGTAGCAGGATCAAATATCTGGGTCGGTGGTGGACTATCCGTTGTCGGTAATAACCATGTTACAATGGCACTTTTCTGGCAATACTGATCAGTAAGGAATCCTCGTAATTGAGCATAATACACATCATTGTCTTCATCAACCATCGAAACTATATCGCCAATCTGGAAATAGGTTTCCTAGAACAATAACATAAATATGAGAAAAAGATGGTGATAATTACTAGGTTAAAGATACCTTGTAAAAAATATAATCGCTAGTAACAGGTGTTGCGACAGCGCTCGGTGCTTTCAGAGGAATTTTCTTTGCCAACGCTCTTCGTCCTCGTCCTTTCGGGGCAGCAACTTTGGGTAATGCAAAAGGATTCAGTCTGGTTTTATAAGACCGAGTTGTTCTTGTTCTCTTCCGGCTTTTCTCATCCTTATTTTCGTCGTTATCGTCATCTGACTTACATTCATCTTTTGCTTCGTTAACACAGTCCAAACATATCGCACCTAGATTTTCAGCATTCGTCCAGATTGAAGATTCATTTGTGCCACACTTTAAGCACTCTGGATTCCCTCTGAGTGGCATTTTCTATCGTACGAAATAGATCAATTCTCCGAAATGTTGTATTTTTGCCTTTTGTAAATTATAATAAATAATGACATAAGTGAGGTTAGAATTTAGATCTGTTTAGAAATGGTTCACGTAATAATATATAGATGTCGCCAGATATTCAGCAATTATTGAATGTATCCACTTGCAAAATAAATTTCGTTACTTGGTCCGTTTTAATTACGAATTTTCACGTTTTTTTTTTTATATTTGAGACTTAAGAATTAATGCTGGCGTAATGGTTTTATTATTTTAGCAATAATAAGTATAATAACTCATGTTGCATATACCGTTCAAAAGTATTTAAGCACTCCCAGGAAAGCAATCAAAAGTGATATTCTTAAATAGAACATTCCGTATATTTTGGGAATTTTGGAAAGGCGAATTCAACCAACTTTGCGTAACAATAAAAATTGATAGTTGAGTGTAGGCTTTCACGACCGTAATCCATAGTAGAAATGTCTTTCGGATGATGTCGTGTAGTTAATATTTTGCTTGACGTTCCGCTGACCATCCTCTCAGCTTCTTCAGAAGATTTCTAAAGACTGCTCTTGTTGTCTCTTGCTCCTCGTTATATATCCTATTTCTGTTCCGCTTTGCTGATCCATAACCGTTCCGTTCTGCTGAATCGCGTCGTTCGTTGTATAACGACTCCGTAGTGCTAACCTCCACGTGTTGCTAATCTTGTATCCATCTTCGCGATTGAAGTTGTTGGTGTTCTTCATTATTTTTATGGATTCGCGTATTATCCTCGGGTAGTAGTGGTTAAGAGAAAAGACGAAGACCAACAACAACCAGCAGGATACGCGTACCTTCCATGCGTAGCCGGAATCACCGACAGACTAAAAAAGACCCTAGGGGAGAAAAACATCACCACACGTTTCAACACGGTGACCAAAATCGACCAGCTACTCCCTCCTAATAAGGACGTGTTACCAAAACTACAAGCAAAAAGCATACACGAACTGAAATGCCAATGTGGAAAAAGCTACATCGGTCAAACAGGACGGAGTATTCAGTGCAGAGTGAAAGAGCACGAGAGAGACGCACGCCTTAGGCATATTGAAAAATCTGGAGTAGCAGAACACCTGCGCCAACAAGGAGACCACCGCATAAGCTATAGCGACGTTAAGGTATTAGCCAGGACCAACCACAACTACCTGAGGATAATACGCGAATCCATAGAAATAATGAAGAACACCAACAACTTCAATCGCGAAGATGGATACAAGATCAGCAACACGTGGAGGTTAGCACTACGGAGTCGTCATACAACGAACGACGCGATTCAGCGGAACGGAACGGTTATGGATCAGCAAAGCGGAACAGAAATAGGATATATAACGAGGAGCAAAAGACAACAACAGCAGTCTTTAGAAATCTTCTGAAGAAGCTGATAGGATGGTCAGCGAAACGTCAAGTAAAATATTAACTACACGACATCACCCGACAGACATTTCTACAATAAAAATTGATTACCGAAACCTGCATTCCCGCAGTGCGTAGCATCTCTTAAGCTTAATTATGGTAATTTATGTTATATCATTGGATTCGTCTTTCGAGTGCCTTACCAAAATATATAATAATAACAAAGTCACTTCCAACAACATTAGGTCGCAAAAAATTGCAGTTAATAATTAATTGTGTGGTGAACACACTAAAAAATCTTTGTCGAGTTTGATAAAACACAAACTGTGACCACAGCTAGAAGGAAAAATACACGGAAGAAGGTCAAAAATGTATGCATTTTGCATATTATCTATGTAATTGTTGCATCAGATCCATGAAGGTAAACAAAACAAATTTAAAGAAAATAAGGTAACTGCACGTTATGCCAAATATTTTGTTAGATGTTAAAAATATCACGCAACATTCGAACGTATTATGTAAACAATTACTATGACTTTGTGAAATTATTTTTTTCATTAGATGTGACACAATTTGAACGTATTTGTCGTGCCAAAGGTTTCTTTAAAGTTTCAATTGTATGAGCAACCTTACAAAATGTTTATTCTCAGTGGGGGACAATGTTAATTAATCTAATACATATTTATCCGTGACATTCAATAATATTTAGTCAAGACGTATTTCGGAGAAGATCGAAATTTAGATCCAAATAATGACACTCTTTTCAAGATTTTGTTAGCAGGTTTTCTTTGAAGCACCTGGATAGAAATTAATTTTTTTTTTAAAGGAATCTATGGTAGTTGTGTTACATATAATTAAGTATTTGTTAAGCAGAATTGAATTTCGTAAAAGAATATTGATAACTGTTACTAGTTGCCTTTGCCAGAACCATTTTATTGCATATTTGTGTATTATCTTTATATTACTTCAAGATCATCAAAATTTGAAGCACTATCGGTAAAAAAATAAGTCAATGGAATTTTGCGAGGAAGTATATATTGCTGGTTATGGTTATGATGCGGATAAGGTTCTGTTATTGTGTATATTCAAAACATTGCTGATATAAGTTGAAATGAAATTAAACCGTTAAAATCGTTAAAAAAATTTATACACTTATCTACAAATAAATTTATATCAAACAAATCTGTTCTTTGCTCTTGTTATTCGAAAATATTAAAATCAGCTTATTTTATTTTTTCTAACATCAAGCCAGTAATTCAGTCAGCATTCGTTTCATAGAAAATTTTGTTGAAAAAAATATATGCAGGGTGTTTAGTTTCGTCGAAATGTTATTTAAATTTACTTTAAATGGAACATTCTGGATAATATTACACTTTGGATTCTTTCATAAACAGTAAAACTTTTAGAACTTTTAGAATGTATACGCTTATTAGAAACCGACGGTTTTAACGTACCAAATTAAAAGTCCCGCCAGTTTTTATGAAGCATTTAATAGAAAAATAATTTTTATAATGCACTTTGTTATTACGCACTTCTGATAAAAAGTGCAAAATATTCGGGCCCGAACGTCCGAAAAGAGGAAAGGAATCCGCCGATTTCTTTAGTTAAAACTAGCAATCCCGTATTTAATTTAAGAATTCTTTTAAAATAAATGCCGCGTATTTGCGATATATTATTTTTGCAATTCTTCTTGTTGATAACATTCGTGCCGTAGTGAAGCGATCTTCTGAACTGTGTTTCAAGTATGGATGAATCAATCCAAGTTAGTGCAATTAAAATGGTTCGGAAGGCTTTAGCAATGGATGAAAAAAATTCTATAATTTTGAAAATAGAAAGTGGTGTTAAACAAGTCGATATCTGCAAATCTAGGTGTTTGAAAAGGACAACAGTGTCCACGTTATTGAAACACAAGAATAAAATTTTGCAATCCCGTTCAACCAAACATCGATGAAGCATTACTTCGACGGTTTATGTAACAGAAAAGCATAAATACTACAATAAGTGGGCCCACCCTCTAGATAAAGGCTAGAGAGTTTGAAAAATTGTTTGTTTCTGGATTTTCTTGTGATTCAGGTTGGTTACGTAGATTCGAAAGCGGCACAGTACAAGTTCTAGTAAAATCCATGCAGAAGCAGCAGGTGTGAATATGGAAACTGTGATGGATTGGGTCAAATCAATGTTAGTTCCTCATCTTATGAACTATCATGATAATGATGCTTTCAATGGTGATGAATTTGAACTTTTGTACAAACTCCAGACCGTACAATGAACTTTACAGGTGAAAAGATAACAGTTTTTGTGTGTGTAAACATGACTGGAACTGTGAAAAAGTTGCTAGTTAATCATAGAGCAGATAAGCGTGCGGGAATGACCGCTGATATTTTCGAAAGTGAATTAAGATCATGGGACAAGCAATTGATAACAGAGAACAGGTGCATATTATTGCTTATTGACAACTGCCCTGCTCATCCGTATCTATCGAACTTAAAAAACATTAAACTATAATTGTTCCCACCAAATTTTACATTTGTTCTGCAACCAGTGGATCAGATATTATTCACGGTTTGAAAATTTATTATCGACAACATCTTATGATAAGTAATCTTAAATGCATTGAAAATAGCACACCAATAGCAATAAATTTGCTCGATGCAAAAGCGTTAACTTTTTGGAAAATGTTTTGTAGGAATCAGAGATTTAAAATGTGCATCGAGTGGACAAGATGTTCCATTTGAAGAAGACGAGTTTCAACTATTTGAAAATGTTCCAATTGGTGTTACCTGCTTGAACGTTCTGTATGATAAAATAAAGATGTATATTACTTGATTGGTGATCTTGGATTATTATCACAACGACAATGAAAAATTATTGTAGAATAATGAGAAATATACGAGATATCGAATTTTTGAGAAAGTACTGAAAATGCATTTTTTTTCCTTGAAAAGTGAATTTTTCAAAAATATTCATTTTTAGAAATATTTTTGCAAATTTTCTTTATTTTTTGTTCCATGTAAAGTAATAACTTACCAGAGAAATTAAATACCTTGTATACTTCAAAATAATGTTATGTAATGAACCGCCTGACTAAGTAACTTTTATTGGAAACGTTTTTTCGTTAAACGAATAGATAAGCTGGAATTGCTTGCATACAAATAGTTGCCGCACCCGATGCATTAATTTTTTGGGGCATCTCAACGAACTTTGTCACTGTCATGCAAATTAATCTGAAATCGCTCTGTATTGCTAAATGATGTCATCCTGATGCTATAACCATTACTTCTTCTCGTCAGGAAATAAAAAAAAAATGGTGAATGGATGATATACTCGCAGTAACTAGTTTAAATATTTGCGGCATATACATATCATAGTACACGTGTACGTATGTTGTACAAATGAATATAATTAATATGTGTATGTTTTAATAACAGGAGCAGAGTAGTAAATTATGTGAGCTGGTGATAATTGCTCAATTTAATTTCTCGGGGAAATATTTGCTGTTGTAAATATAGTGTTTGTGTTTTAAGCGATGCTATTAATTGCTTAAGAGGAAACTCTTACTTGATAACGAATGTGGTAATATTTATCTCACAGAAGCAGAATTCTACAAATGCAAGAAGGTACCTCATTGAAAAGGTTTTTGGCAGTCTTAATGTGTTGCAGCGTTAAGTAAGGTTTATCATAAGTTAATGTTTTTGAAAAAAATATTCGAGGTTGTAACTATTTGTGAATGTTCCATCCTTTCTATTTATCAAAACTACTTCATTGCGTAGTTATGTAGTTTTTACAATAATAGTTTCACTGCTGGAGGTTGGAGTCAAATTTTCACATCATTAGGCTACGCTGCTCAATTGATATGCAAATATCAATTTACAGACTACTGTTTTAATATTTAGGTTATATCAAAATATTTTGTAAATCAGACTTCACTTCTGGCATCCCCAGAAATCGAATCTGGGGCCATTATCGTTTGTAGTTTTCATTAGTGATCTGCTTCGAGCTTCATATAATTGAAATTTCTGAAATTTGGCGGGTACCCTTGAATTTAAAGATTTGTATGTTCTTTCCAATACCCCCTCACTTATAAATCGGACATTAACAGCATTTGCCCTGAAGTTATAAAATTTCTGGTTTTTATTATGCGTGTCTCGGAATACTTCAAGGATACATCCTTATTGAAGTAATTATACTTTGACTTTGCACGGAATAAATTGGAATATCCCTCTCTAATCTGATATTCCTTGCTTATGACCTTCCAAGTTCAGATTACATCTATCGAAAATTTCTTGAAAAGGGAACTTCACCGGATGGACCACTGGAAGGGCAAGACATGCAGGCTCTAAGAACGAAGAAGGAATGGCATCTGCGACAAATTTCTGAAAATTAAAACTACTTCTACGATGACATCGATTGCGCCTTTATACTAGAACGGATGAATTTCTTTATCCCACGCTAAAACTCAAGATATGAGGACTAATACCACCGGCATATACTCTGTTCGGAGGTTGACGGGTAAAGTGATTCATTTATGTAAATCTTGCTTCATTTCATATGACATCTATTCCTTTTTATGGTTTTATTCTATTATAAGACTTGTTATTGGGCACTTAAGTCGGTTGGATAATAAACGTTTATTATTGTTATAATTTCTTTCAACGTATGTACAACAAGGATTCCGTCTGCAATACAGTTCATCTATCAATTAGTTAATTTATTCAGAGACACAATTTTTTGACCAAGAACGTATGAAGTCTCTTATTTTTCTTGAAGAATGTTATTATATTAATAGTTTGTTGGCAGAGCTTGAGTATGTATCTACGTAAACGTTCCAATAACTTATCACAAGCGATTTGCTTAAAAAGATACGCTCTACGAAGTATTTCCAGGATCTATCCAATTGATTGTATGCCATGACGAAAACATGTGAACAGTGTTTGTGCACAACAATAAACAATTCTGAATAATACACTAGCGCAATCATTACTCGCGTATTACGTATACGACATACATCGGGAGATACGTTATTGTTTATGTCACTTTCTTATTATCAGCCGATTAGTGCACAAGAAGATACTTCCAGCAAAAACAAGCTAATAAAACCATTATATTGAAAGTATCTGGTTTTTGTTTCGTCGCTAATAAGTTTAATTAAAGGCGTTAAAAGGCGATGTTAATTGTCTTTATTGTTTGTTTAATAATTATACTAGAGACATACCTTAATAACTAAATTAAATAAAATAAAGAAACTGATTAGTTAGTTAATCATAATTTATTTGATGATGAAAGAGTACAACTGCTATGTACTGATAAATGGAATATTATCGTTATTTTAGTCTAAACACAACATTTCTGGATAATTATTTTCTACACCAAATAGAAGAAGGATATATCTTTAACTATAGATTATATGACGTATATGATTCCATTTTAAACTGTATAAGTCTTGTAAGGATTTATCGCATGAGTAATTCCAATATCATGAAAGTATTATCAATAAGACAATTAAGTACTCCGACGCAGAAAGAGCTCTGAGACATCTAGGGCAAAAAGTTTTATCTCATTTACTAGTGGGTCAATAATAAAGATTTTTTTATAAAGTAATATCTAAATATATGAAATAAAGCGTGATGAAATCCAATTATGTTAAACATATGCTAACGCTCGGCAGTTAATTCCTGGTTTTTATAGTATAATAATCTAAACTGTGTGCAATGAGTAAAATGTGGTTCATTTGGGAGTATCCTAAAAATGACTACATTAATCCAGTTAAATTATTTATGCTTTTAAATATCATCATGTTTGTTCCAATAAGAAATACATCATTCTTTTTTTTTCTAGGAAAGACTGGAAAATCATTCAGTTTTGGAAAAAGCATGATTTTTAAAGGGGAAAACAACTATATGTAGGTACCATATTTTTATGAGGGTGATACGTTTTAATATTTGCTAATAATATATATATATTTTATTTATCTTGTCAGGAAATGAGAAGAGAACTTCTTTACTTTTAAGAAATATATTTTATTTATCTTGTCAGGAAATGAGAAGAGAACTTCTTTCTTTTTAAGAAATATATTTTGGAACAAAGCCCTGGCGTACAAACTAAAGGCACATCGAAAATCTGTAAAAAAACTTGATTGGGACGTGTGAACGTCGATACCAACATTGGCTACTGATACGCGGAGGAAGCTCTAAGGATCGTGGACCCGGTCAAAGTTGATTGGAAGCATGCTCCGATTATCCGCCGATTTTATAAAAAATACAGGAAGTCACATAGACTAAACAAAAACTTAAATAGTGTTATTTTTATTGGTTCCAATTTACTTATAGTAGGTGGGTTGTGTTTATGTTTGCTTTTAAGTGCTGCTTGAAATCCTGTCTTCCTTCCCTTTTTCGTTAATGTTCCAAATCCCTTTCTTCCAAATCCTCTCTTGTGTTTTTCTTTTGCTTCTTGACTTAATATTCTTGTTTATTCTCTTCAGAATACTCCTTTAATTGCTTTTAACAGTTTAAAATTAATGTAATATCTTTTCCGTTGATTAAGATTTGGAAATAGTTTCTGCGAAAAATATGTCTATTGTCCAAACATGCTTATGTTTCTGTCCACTTGTTTATCCGTTGTACCAGGAATACCAATCCAATAGTTTGGTTACCCTAAGGACGATCAAAATAATGTGTGTTGCGTGAGTTGCTACAAGAAATGTATTAAAAGTGTAAATTATTTAAAAAAATTGGAGACTTCGAATATCCTAACCATGTAATATTAACGGGGTCTTTTTTTAATATAAAAATTTAATGACGTAAATTATCAAAATGTCAGAATTCGAATACTAACCAAAGATGATTCGAATTCTGTAAATATTCAATTAAATTTTGATATTTTGTGAATATTGAAATCTACTAATAAAAAATTAACGAATTAAACTGTCAGTACAGGTATTTCACCCCAATGACCCACTAAAATATACCTACCCACTTTTGTATTAGCGTTTTCAATGATTTTTGCAGTAAATAAGGGTGCCTAAATACTTATGAATGGTAGTGTATCTTTGATTTCTTCTTTTTAGTTTCGTTACAAGCTTAATAAAACGTTTTAAGATACCATTAATTCGGCGTATTCAAAGAAAGTATCAGCGGTACAGGTTCACCTCTGTCTATTTAATGAGATAGATTTTCAAGGTTCCAGCAACAAAAAAAGGTAAACATATTAAATCTGGTCTCATTTCGAGAAAACCCACTTTCGATGCAAGTCTTTATTAAATTCCCTTCCTCTGTGTATATTCTTGAAAACAACCATATTCATTTATAAGTAAATGCATAGCCATCACCTTTGTGACAAACAGATAATTCAATAAAAGGCAATATTACAAAAACGCAAATTGGAACAGTCGACTAAACTGAAATGGCATTGGAGTTAATATTGGACCGTGAGATACTTTTACATAATTCTGTTGGCTTAAACATATACTTGTCCAGTTCAAATTGGTTAGAATACGCTAATTAAATTCATGTCCGGTGATATTTTGTGCTTGGATATGGTAATGACGGAGCGGATGTCATTGGTCACGAGGTCAAGGCTGATGCGTCCATAAATTATTATGCAATTAAATTCGATACGATAGTTTTCTGCGATGATAAACGCGCAATTTTCATATTTTGCATGCGCTCAATGAACATGAGGAGATGGAATCATCCGTGTTATCATTTTATTGCCGTCATTTGCTTAAATTATACTGTTAAGTACATAGAATTATGGTAATCAATCTATTTAAAAATGAACATATCTTGTTTTCAATACTATGTCCACTGCCTAATTCTGTGAGACCGCAGATTTATTAAGTAAATTAAAAAATATGCAGCAGAAAGGATTGTCTTTTTCTCATAAAACTTGTAATTCTTAGAAACAAGGAAAAATACATTCAATTGTTTAGTCCAAAATAGTAAATAAAATATTATTAATACCAGAGTTGTAAGTGCTCTGGAAAAGTAATTCCAGTAAACAGTACAAGAAACTATTTTTGCTGCAGGTATCAAGTGAACAGTACTTTTAAAAAATAGTGGCAGTAATAAATAATGTAATTGAATTAATATATGGAGCTTGTGAAGTAATGAGAGTAAATGATACTCAAATGAAATGAGTGATATTCAGAGTAAATGAATGTGTTTTAAGTACTTTTAAACTAATTCAAGTATTTAAATTACATACAATAAATGAATGTACGACACGTACTTTAACTATTTCAAGCATATTTAATAACTGGCAAATAGTTATTTTTTATGTAAGACTATTTCGTTGAATTTTATCAACGAGCGGAAATTGCTAATACACGAGGGACGAAGTCCCGAGTAAATTAATTCCGCAGTACATTTTTATGGTCGTGTCTAAAATTCTATTTTTTTCTCTAATAAAATCAAGAAAAACTAGCGTGATGTCAGACTCATATCAGTTAAGTTGCTATTGGATTTATTTGTAAAGAAAATTGAAACAGAATTTGCTTTTGTAAATGTGCTGGTGATTACAGAAATGTATGATTACGAAATTACGGAAGAAAAATCGGATCAGATCTGGAAGAAATGGCATTAGAGGGAGTAGGTAAATTGCTACCTCAAAAATCGCCATTTGCAAACCAGAAAGAGTACAAGTGCTTTCAAAAATAGAAATATACAAAGAAAATCAATAGTGTTAATGAAATAGTATTGTTGGTATATTTTTCTGCTAAGCTGCTAAGCCGTCAACATTGTGGTCTTATTATTCAATGCGGATGTGCGCTTTGTTAGTAAATGGAAATTGTGACTAATTAACGCGCTGTCAGATAAAATTATGGAAATTTACGTATAATTATAACAATAAAATGTGCTAATTCACTATGTGCTAATTTTATACGAAACTGAAAGTGTTTTACCTACCCTTGCTGTTAAAGTATTACTTTATCTACCCTTGTGGATAAAATGATGCTTGATCTATTCTTTTGAGTAGAAGAAAGCTCTCTTTAACATCTATTACAGAAAAAAAATATATTTTTAAGTATTTTGCAGATAGAGTAAAGTGTAAATTGATCAATAATAACTTGTTGGAGCGTCGTATTCCGAAAAACCAGTCAGTGAATTGTTTAGTCAATAGTTTAGAGATATATATACACACATATATCAAATACTGGACCGGGAGGTTGTTGGATTCTTGGATGGGGCACCGCCCTAATTCTTTAAAGGAATTTGTTCCTATCAGTACGGATGTACATAGATTAACAATCTCTAAGAATATAGCCGGCATGATTCAAATTCTGGATATGTGCATCTACACACATCCAGAATTTATGTGCAGATGCACATAAATATCGCATAGTAGCACAGACGGTTGGTGCAATGTTGGCTCCCGATCACAGATAGCTTGGCTCGATGTTGGTAGCGATGTCGGCATTACGTGAAAGAGTGAACATTTTATACTTTTGGGCGAACGTTGGCTGGCAACGTTCTCGAATACTTACTTAATCTTTGAACGAACTATCTATTTGTGTCGTAATCTTAACGAGCATTCCCTAAAAATTTGTACACTGTTGTCTGCTGACAACACTGTCACATTTTTACAGCGCTTGGCAACTGATCTTCACCCTATATTGCACCGACTGAATTTTGCTTTTCCCTTCTTGACTGTCGACCACCGTTTAACTAGAGCCAATCGATACCCAACAGTAGAAAAGTACCATACTGACACTCTGCCGACAGTGGCTAACCGTCACAGATATTGCGCCGGCCTTAGGACATGTTCCAACTGAAGGCCAACCATCAGCGCTACTAGGGTCGAAATTTATTTGCAAATACTTGGTTTAAAAGCGGCTACTTGTTAGCCCGACAATTTCAACCATTTCCTCAAGTTTGCCTTTGGTAACAGCAATGATGGTTCTCCCTCACTGTTCTATTTGTAGTGAGTAAACGTTTAAGATGTAATCGATTTTTATGCTTTCAACAGGTTTATGTATACGTGCACATCTTTAAATACTTAATAAGAAAAGCATTAAAAAGTGTGAAATACACATCACGTGTAATAGTTAATGGCTTTATGGATATCACTGTTGAAACAATAATCTCGGATTTATATCGCAGCAGTTCTCTTATTCAGTGTTTAAATAATACAGCCCAATACTACATTCAGTAATTTTGTAAGATCAATGATGGAGTACATCTACTTCTTGGACATGGTGATAGGTGGAGGTCACGTCCCTGTTCCATCGAATTTAATATAATTCGAAAGACGCATAGAATCGGGGATTACGGCCACTTTTATAGTCTAGGTAAAACGTGGATGTGATGGATTTTTTGAGCCATCGGACATACGTATTGGAGCACGGTGACCTTTATAATGCCTAAACAAAAGAAAAGACATAATCCTCACTCTGAGGTGGATTAAAAGGCGAGCGTCTTAAAAAGGGGTGGAAGTTGCATGATCCTTAGAGTATGTTTTATAATGAACAGGTAACCTATTAAAATACACGTACAATATTAAAATATAATCAATAAGGCTTAATATATTAAAGAAGTGAACAATAACTGAGAAAAATATATTTATTAGAATTAAGACACAACCATTTATTTTATATAATTTATAATATATTCTTGTATTTTATGAGGGAATTAGATTGAATTTAAAGTTGGTGCCTCTAAAACACTCCTTCGACAATCTAAATTTTATTAGAAGAGTCAAATAATTTTTTTTAATAAGGAAATGAAATGAAAACTAACCTGACTGCAACACATAAACAATATGTTGTGGTTCCTTTCTGAAAACCAGATACGATTACACAGAGAAACACAAAGAAAGAGAGTGTTAGAACAGCAAACTCCTGCATTACCTTTAATTAATCCAATAATACTTTGTTGGAATAAATCCATCAAAAATACTAATTTACGAATTGAATAAATACACATTACATAACCAAATGTAGTGAAAAGGTATTTCCCACAACACTACTGAAGTCCAGTGTCAGTGGCTACAAGGAACGAACAGGATAATAAAATTGTTTTATTTGATATCTTGTTTACTTACTTGTAATAATTACCTTGACGACCTTACAATGCTTAAACGTACATTTCTACACGATCTTTAATCATACATTCTCACTGGTACTTATAGTGGTGTTCATTTAATTAACATATTTACATATTAATGGCCACGTGGAAGAGTCGTGTTACATTGCATAGATTTCGCGTAGGCTTTATTAAGAAAATTTACGAGGTTAAATACATAGAAGCAGAAACGATTAAATGTTTGTAAACAAAGTTTGTTTACCTCTTTTAGCGATCAACATTTCCAAGATCGTTTAAGTCAAATTTTTGGATATGTTATTACGTATATTAAAACTAAAGGTGGGAAAAGCAGCAGGCTATGACAATATAACACGAGAAATGATTAAAAACATGGGAGAAAGAAGCATTGAAATGATAACAAAGCTCTTTAATAGAACATAATTTAGAAATATGGAATAAAGCTCTGCAAAAAAAATAATGATAGCTGAAAAAGAAGATAAACATCTATCGGTGATACTAAACAACAAAAAAGTGGCACCGGTAAACCCCTTGGAGTAAATATACATGAAAATGGCAAGAATGAGCCAGAAATAAATGAAAGAATAGAGAAGGTACTACGCTTTGAACAAAGCATTCGTAAGGAAAAAGGAGGTAACAATAAAAACAAAGATTACTGTGTAAAAAAAACAAATTTGAAGGACGAGTTGCATAGAAATTAGCAAACACAATATGCCAACACCTATATAAACAAAAATCACAAATTATCATCTACTCTTTCTCAAAATCTGTAGAAAGCAATAATATAATAAAATCCATGCTAAGAAGAAGATGGTAGCCCAAGTTCTAAATAATCATGGAAGATTTCTGGCGTATCAACACAGAATTAATTTGTGGAGTGTGGAAACATCAGTCATCTTTTTTTAGGATGAAAATTACACAAAACTGAAATTATCCAAGTAATAGGTGATCTACTAAAATTAAATGTCCGGCTTTCAGTTAATATCTATTGTCCAACTGCTCAATATATGTTTTCGCATCTATCAGTATGTATTTGACACTGATATTTCACTTTAGAGCGTGCTTGTTTGTATGGGTATTCCCTTTTGTTGAAGTTTACTGTGTCCTTTCGTTATATTAGTCACCTAGCCCTAAGTGTGATGTTTTCCGGGCGTCCGCTCGGGTAACTAGGAAAGTATATGTGACCGTGCCCGAACAAAACAGACTTCTGACAAAATGTATCAATTTCGAGTTTTTCAATGTTTTGACAACTCCTCCTTCGAATAAAATTGGATCCACGTCGCTATCACAATCATTGATTTTCTTAAAGATATAACAGATATAAAAGTTTTTCGCTTAAAAAAAATCACATCTTTGTATAAATGTGCAGATCTTCCATCGATTTCTATCTCGACGTCAGTTTCTATTAAATTCGCGTTGTGTCCGCGTTGTTTTTGAACAGCTGTACTATTTATTGAAAATATTTTCGTATTTTCAATTGAAAATGTTAATATTGAGTTGAGAAGTTAAAGTACCTCTGATTTTTATGATCAGAATAAATTTTGCTTGAAGAAATCTTATTCTAATAAAACTCCCCAAAATCTTAAAAGTTAATAAATCTTATTGTCTGTTCTTACAATTAACCAATTTAACAATTAAATTACTTAAAAGAAATTGCTTTTGATTACAAAAAATTACAGGTATTTTCTATCTATTCAACTCAGTATGATTCCACTATTGACATTTTCAGTTACAAAAATACGAAAATAGTCCAAAAGCGTTCTTAAGTTTTCTATGCAAAATGATTTCATTGGGGAAAATAAATATAAATTAATCTTCTCTTTTTTAAGACGAACCTTCGATGTCCAACTTATACTGTTGAAGAAAATATACAGGGTGTATTTTTAACAAATTGAAAGAAAAAACGAAAGTTTACATTTTTGAATCACACTTTGAATATCGAATCTCTGCCTGGATGCGAACAAATTTTTCTTGTGACATGACAATTATTCATATTTCGTTAAATAATATTTTTGGACATTTCAAAACTTTTAGTTAATGCGAATACGATAGGGTAAATATCTTGAAACATTTCTTGGTTTCTAATGAAGGACAGATAAACTACAAACACAGTTACTTTAAAACTAAAAAAATAAGAAAAGCTTCCATGTACTGCAGATTTTTCCGCGGACAATTGACACGTAATATGTAACACGCATAATACAATAATTTACTGTCATTGGTAATTACCTGCCAATAATTATAGGGATACCTTTTTAAGATCGCAGCACCTTTATTGGCGGTTTAAACTAATGGTGATGTCAATTTCATCGTTGTTTATATGCATTTATTTGTGTTTACCTGGTTTTTGTCTGCGTACTCGTCTATTTACATTGGTAATAAGATTGCTAACCACTTCTATGCATTTATCAATAGTGATGTGATAAGTTGTAATCAATTGTATAGTATTGTACAGTATAAATCTAGAGATTTTGTGCGTATAACGATAAGTTAAAATGTCGGTAGCAATTTACATAACAAATATAAACGTATACAGGTTTTAATACACATATATTTAATACATACAGCTTTAATCCAAGCTTTTTATTTTTATATCTCCTACTGACGACTTCTGTTTCTTAAGCAACAAGATATGTTAGGCGATGCTATACATAAAGGTAAGTTTTGTGTAGGTACCTAAGGCATTTGTCTTCAAAGTGTTTGTACTGTCTTAGGCGAGCCTGATATAAATGTTTTCGCCTGTATTTGTCCTGGAACATTGTCCCAGTACGAGGTCTTTTGATTGTCCTCCCATACTTTTATTACTTGTTTTATGTGGCTCTCTTGTAGGCCACAGAAATGGCTAGAACCAATGAAGGGCATGTTGGCTGCTTCCCTAGCCAGCTTGTCTGCCTTCTCATTGCCTTCAATCCCTTGATGGTTTGGGACCCATCGCAGGGTAACGTGGTTTTTACGTCCCAGTTCCATGTATACACAATTTAATTGTGTATGCATTCGTGAATCAGACCAGATTCGTATGAATAGGCTTTAATAGCCTTTAGAATTGCCTGACTGTCATTGAATATAGTTATGGTTGCGCCTCGTATTCCTGTCTGGAGGTTCTTCAAGATGCACAAGTTCAAAGCAATAATCTCTTCTTGCAATATGTTGGTGTGGAGTCCGGTAGGCATTTGAAGGTGGTAGTTAGGCCCACTAATGACTATACCTGTTCCAGCACCTTCTATTCTTATTTTTTGCCACAAATATCTAGTTGAAAAATATCATCCGTATACATCATAAATACCCAACAGGGGCGATACCGCTTCCCAGTGAACACTGAAGTCTTCCATGGGGGCGGTAGCCGATACTAAGGCAAATGAGGGATGTTGAGGCAATTAAGATACGTGCCGAAATTCGATTCTGCATTCACAGTTCTTCGTTCCTTTTTATAATAATAATGTTAACCTCTTATTCCTTATGAATTTCTGCATGACATCTGCTTAATATACTTACATTGACAACAAAAGCCCTTTTATCATCTTTTGCACTAGTTTAATTTATGCTTTTAAAATCCCATTTTCTAATCCATCACACTCCCATCCAATTCCCAAGAATTTATTGATATGAATTTTTTCCTTTTCCAATTTCATAATTTTGTTAAAATTTATATTCATTTCAGAACGTGGAATTGCATACGCCTGCACAAAGAGCACATTATTTATAATTGCGCCCGTCACACGCGTCACTGATTCAATAAGTAAATTGCACCAGTGACTTTTTCGAATTTTATTATAAACTGGCCCACATGTTTTAGTGGTAAATCCAATAGCATTACATCACTTACGTTATGTGTTGATTAATTGTGTTTGCGTGTTTGTACATCGATAGGAAACGGATGCATTAATTGTCCGTCGCTGGGTAGTCCACGCGTGTGGTGTAGCCGGTAGGCTTGTAGCCGGCTAAAAAAGAAAACAGTCGGTAATAACTAATTATTACTTGTTTCATTCAAAGCGAAGCGAAGATACCAACGCTGGATTCGAATTCACGATATGCGGACGCGTAACTGACTTATGGACGGGGCAATGAATGGGTTTATTATGAATGGTGTTAAATTACAGGACCGTATTGGCTCATTTGATGTTTGGAAGCAATTCTGTGTATTGATTTTTTTTAATCGAAGTCTTATGGGGGTAATTTCTTTGTAGTAGAAGGTCTCGAATTATATATATTGGTGAACGAAAAGGACAAGCAGAAGCGCTGCAACAAAGAGAAAATATATTAATACTTAGCAGTCAAAATTCATAAAAATGGAAAAATTACGGCGTTCCTATGCAACACGTTCATATGGGAGAAAGAAGTAGCGAGAAAACCAAAACTAACTGAAAATAATACAACAATGGGAAAGCTGGGTCTCGGCAAGCAGCACAGTTATCGTACTATTCAACGGAAACAACTGGTGTTGATTTTATTAATGTTTTTGCACAGATGCATCACAGGCGCAATGTGGTGGCTGTTTTTTTATACATGGTACATTTGTTTGTGTTGACGAAATTTTGCTTTAAAAAGCTTTGTGCTTTGAATGTACGCGCCTTTTATTGTTACAACTTTCATACAAATCATCTAACCATTGTCTGAAAAAAATGAGATCCGGATATCCGGATCGAAAACTATCCGGATTCACTATCAGATTCTCGGATCGGGATCCGATATCCGATTCTCGAGTCCGGATCCAATACCTGATTCTTGGATCCGGATATACTGTCCAATTTTCGGATCCGGATCCGTTATTATTTTGCAATATAGAAGGTAAATGATCCTAGTTAGAAAAAACAATATCTAGGTATATTTTTTGTGTAACTATTTAATTGTTTAATTAATATCTACGTATTAAAGTATTTGGCTAGGCAATGGCAATGGCAACTCTCCACCATATAGGTTTTGAAGATTCTGCAACATATCTTCTTCGATTCTATGTTACTGGTCCCTCCCAATTTGTACGAATTTCAGATGGCACACGGAGTATTCTATGTCTTTGCCCGTATCCAGGGGTGTGCCTAAGGGTTTTATCTTGGGACCTGTGTTGTTCTCAGTATATATTAGTCAACTCAAAATATGTGTTAATTACGTTGTATGTAGACAACAAACAAATTTATAAAAGCTTCTATGTGCAAAATTTATGCAATGTTAAGCAGTGATCTAGATAGTATTAACTCCATTTTTGAAGTTCACATACGTTTAGATGTAGTGATTACTTCTCTAAATTAGTCAATACCATTTATTCTAATCTAAAATTGCAGATCGACTATCAATATAAAAACCTAGAAAATGCTTTATGAATAGAGATGACAAAAGCAGGTGAAATAATTACTTTTATGAGTTGAATAACCACAAGTTTGTCTAGTCGCTGCAAAAAAAGTAATCGTTTCACCTGCCTTGGTTATCTCTATTTATGAATATTCTGTTACCTCTGTTTAACTTTGGCGCTATTGCCTATGGACCGTATCTGGGCGCAAATGGTAAGTGCCGAATTCAGAAGCTACAGAATTCTTGTGTATATGCGCAAGCTATTGGAGAGAGAGAGAAATAATGGAAATAATTGTCTTTTTTCCAGCAATTATAGTGATAAGAACATCGAATAATTTGTGATAGCTGTTAATATTAGAGCGCTTTAATTATTCAAATAATTATTACAATTCGTGCAATCTAGTGCAGGAACCGCTACAATTTTTTATGTGGTATGTACGATATATCCACTTTGACGATTGTTGAAAAATATGCAAAATAACATAGCAAATGTTGTAAATTCTGCGCCACTACTCTTGTTTCGCACAATTCTGTATCATTAATTGCTACTAATTGTGTGAGTCACGAATCCTGTAACTATTTGCAGCAGTATTTGTTATAATTTCACGTGATTGATTCTGCTTTCTTTCCATGCTTTTATGAAATTTTGATACGTATTTGTGTAGTGATGTACTATCTTATCTTATCTTTTACTCAGACGTATCCTACGTAATTGTTTGAGAGTGTGTCAGCAATAATGGATATAACAAGAGTGCGCAGCAAAATTATGTAATAAATTCATTAAATATTAAGTAATTTGTTTTTCGAAGAGATGGTCGGATAGATCAATTTTATCTTTTCAAAATAAACATTCTTGCATCAATTTTAAGTTTCCCTCACTTTTGATTTTCATTTAATGACAACTACTGTTTTTTTTTTTATTTTGGTAAAATCATTTAATTTTGTCTAAGTACCATTAACATTTTAACATCTCACATAACAACATTTTGGAATAAAAGATATTTAAAGAGTGGAAAACAAGAAGTGTAATTGTTTACTTTAATCAGATGCTCGAAATGCCATTCACCGCCCTCTTGACAATAAAGAAATCTATGGACGTATTCATTTTCTATATTATAAATGATGTCAGGACTAATTCGATTCATTTCATATCCAATTGTATTTTTCGAATCTTTTAGGTCGTTGTGGTCTATCAACAAGGAATAAGAACATATCAAAAACCCGAGGATCTGGGAGAAACTTTATTGGCCTTCGCCTACCGATTCACCACGCGGGACATCAGTTTCGCACAATCCAGCCGATATTTCTATCTGGATATTTCGCATTGAACAAATTGCATAGTTCCTGTCGAGCTCTAGTTTTATCTCCACATCCAATAAGAATTAAAATCTCTATGTTCTATGAGTTTTTCTTAGCTAATCCATACTCAGTTAACTTAAAAAAAAAATATTAGGTATGACGAGTATTTAGTGTATAAAACTGATTATTCTGTATGTTTGATTGGTACGTATTAGATCTGTAAAAACTTATCATTTCTTATTTTCGCCAAGTTTTAAAATTTGTGAACAGGTAAATAGCATTTCCAACATTTGATTTGAGAGAAACAATCCTCCTAATTTTCAGGTAAAATTGAAATTTAAAATTAACGAACGATTCGATTACGCCAGTATAGTAAAACCGTGTCCAAGCGGAATTCGTACGTAGATCGGAGTTGCCATGAATTTATTTGACTTTGATGTTATTATGTTTATTTGATTTATTGACTATTGAAAGCTTTAAAGGTATTTTCAAATTGAGAATGCCAGCGTATACTAACAGAGAACACGTAGATATGATAAAAGCTTTAGGCACTTCTAATGATAACGGCCGTACTGCCGAGCGTTTGTACACGGAAAAAATCCAAAATGTAGAAAGACGTGCTGTGGAGACAGAACCTACAAAACGTTCCTTGCTTGCCGGTCGACCTCGAAAACTTACATGGCAAACAGGTGGGACAGTTACTGCAGGATATTGAAAATAATCCTACTACTAGCACGTTTATCAAGAAATATACGTCATACCCAGATAGATGAAGATACAACTTGTATTCAAACAATCTATCGCCTATTCTCGAAGATGATCTATTGGAAATGGATTTTTGCACATAGGCATTACTCCAAATCCAGAACAATCCCGACTTTTGCCATAACATTTTGTTTATCGATGAAGCTTATTTTAACCAACAAGAATTTTTCAATCACCACAACCTTCATTATTGTCACTCTGAGAATCCTCATATTTTTAAAAAAGTTGGTCTGTGAATGTCTGGATGGGTATTTAAAAAAAAAGAATTACCGGTCCATATTTTTTTCCGAGAATACTGAATGGTGAAAATTAGAGCAATCTTTGCGAGAACGTTTTGCCGGGACTGATATTCCTTTACAATAACGTGCAATGTTTTTTCAACACCACGAAGCACATTTTACATTACAAATGCGAGAAATTTTGAATTGCCCTTTTCCTATGGTCGGGGTAGACCAATAGCGTAGAGAATCCGATCTCCCGATTTAACTTCAATAGATTTTCGGCCGAAAAGATTTATTTTACTGTGGCTGCGGGAGCGGATGATGTTATTGCCAGATTCATGAAGGAATAGCAAAAATAAATGAGGATAATTTCAGTTCTGTTGCCAGAAACTTCGGCATTAAGGAATTAGATGTTTTGTTTGCGCTTCGTTTTCCACTTAGACTTTTAATTATTTTAATACTATAATTTTTTATCGTGTTTGGTTTTGTTAAGAATAAATAGAAATTTAAGAAGTGTTGGATAATTTTCAATTTCAATTTGACTTAAAAACGGCTTCGTATTCGGGATTTTAGTATTCTTAATTTTTGTCTTATTTTTAATAGTGGAACACATGTCTGAGTGTTGGTCTGGCTGGAGGTCTGTATATAAGATGTATTGCCGAAACGTGATCTACTAATGATAACTATGATGCATAAATCCAGCAATATTTAATCAAGAAAGCAAGAAGCAGTACTTGAGGAAGTAATGTTGCAAAAAAAATCCCATTATTTCCTCTCTCTTATTTCTTAAAATTAGCCTATTATATTGTACCATTACTCAGAAAATGATATGCAAATATACGCCAACCGTTTAATTATTATTATCCACAACTATTCGGTAATATGTAATAAGTATCAGAAACGAATGCAAAACAATTCTGCGAACCGCAACACAACATTGGACCACAAACATTATCTTGACGCTGATGACCGTCCGTCTAGGAGAATTTTTTTTTCCATTGACCACGAAATATAGATGTGCGTAAAAGCGAACTTGGTGAGGCTATTTAAGTATTGGCCGTCGCTCTAAGGTTCACCCAGTACAGTCCTGTTGATTTGCGGACCACTTCGTTAACGCTACTAAACGTGTACAACACACACACACACCGCAAATTATTGGACGCTGTGCATTGCGCGGATTCTCTAACAGTTCGCGGTTGTCTTTCGTCGTCTATGGTGCTGGATGAACGGCGCGAAGTCGTACGTGTTTGAATTAAACGGTATTCGCAGAGAGACGAAAAGGATAAACAGGGAAAAGGAGAAATTCCAAGTGACGATCGTTAGATAATAGGCAAGCGGTTTCGATTTTCGTCTCATCTATTTCTGTTAGTGGTGCGGCAAGGTAATTTATGGCTAGATTTTGATCGCAATAATTTGTTAGAAAAAAGGTTTGGATTACCTGCCGTCTATTGAAACCCGCGCTCAGAAGTTTTAGAAACCACCTGTTGATTGTTTAGAAAGAACGGTGAGTATTGTATGGATGACAGCCAGCTGATGTGGATCGAGTCTCTCTATAATCTCTTGAAGGGTGGCGATTTTAATGAATGCAGTGCAAAATATTTGTTTTTAATATTTTCATTCATTACCGTCATTGTTGTCCTCTAGTTATGCTGATTTCCAAGATTTATTCTTCTTTCGAGATTTTAATGTTAATGGTTAAACTCACTGCACATAAAAAACGACACTGGATGTTTTGCACCTGGCTATATTTGTTGCCATAGACAGTTTTATTTCTTCCTTTTCTTTTTACTTTACAAAAATGTTGCAAATTTCAAACGTTGTAAGTTATCCCACCCACGTGGTAATAATTTACAAACATTCTTTACTAAATTTGACATGTACTTTGTAATTAGCAAATTGCTATATAAATATTGTAATTATTTGCAAATAATATTGTATATTGTTACAGCAAGCGCAAATTATAAATTTCGATTAGTTAATACAGACCTACTCTTTCAGTTGTGTTTCTAGTTATATCTTCATACCTCCTCATATCTCCTTTTTTTTTTAAATTAACAGCCTGTATATGTTTTCATCATTGAATTCTTATTAATAATTACTTTGATTATTTAAAACTAAACGTGTTCCAGGTTCGGACCGTGTCAAAATCTTGAAACATTTGGTTGTCGTTGAGTGTAGGCTTTCACGACCGTAATCCATAGTAGAAATGTTTTTCGGGTGATGTCGCGTAGTTAAGCTGACAGCATGGTCAGCGAGACGTCAAGTAAAATTTTAACTACCCGACATCACCCGAAAGACATTTCTACAATTTGGTTGTCTCTGCAATTACTGAACAATTTCATAGATCAAAATAACCCAAAGTAACCGAATTTGCCAATAAATAGCCCAGATGTAGTCATCATCAAGCTGCGTGAGGTTGATTATCAATAGATGTTGTGTTTTCACTGTAATTGTCAAGAAATGTACGGGACCAAAACAGACTGATATTAGTTGCTTTCCATTTGTTTGATTTACTGTACCGTAGCCTTCTTTAGAGTACTGTACTGAACGAAGCTAAAAGGAGACTGATAAATATAAGAGATAGATAAGAGCAGTATGTAATTTCGAATTATAAATACTGGAATAACCTAACTTCAGTGAGGGTAATTGTCGAGAATAAGAGGGATTCAGAAAGAGAATACAGTAATGCCAGTCTCCTACCTTCAGTTAACCAATTTTTCAAAACGTAGCAAGTCTTAACGATCCTCTTTTGATTTAGAATGAGTGCCAGTGGGATACCGTAACTCTATCTTTACGAAATTTTCCAATTTTAATATGAATACTGATTAAGACCTACGTCTTTTGGTTCATATGATGCAATGTTTTTTTTTTTATAATTTAATAGCCACATAAAACGTTACTTTATGGAAGCTGACGGTGAAAATAATCGTCGTTTTGTTTTTTATAGAATAGGTTTAATTATCGAAAATGCCTACAAACCATAGATAAATGCGCAAATGAAATCGTTTATATATAGTTGTTGAGTTATATCAATATGTAACGTATCCTAGGAAGCAAGTTGAGTTTCTGTGATTAACTTTGTGGCGCTGATTCCAACCATTACACAATTGTTGTTTTTGTACTTTCCGGTGTATCCTTTCAGTGTATTTATGCGGCAAAATTTCCGGACGCTATACTACAATTTAAATCGTAGAATTAGCAAAGTAAGTAAAATATCGTTATCACTTCTGATCATAAGGAATATGTGCGGTTAACTTGGTTTAATGTTTAGGCGGGAATCCGTGTTTCAGGTTAATAAAAGTTATTCTTCACTATGCCAAATGTCTCCGAAATGATCTCCAAAATAGTTATCGGCAACCGTGGCCAATCACCGTGTCTTTGTTAGTTTCAACTCTAGCACACCAAGCTTATTTGAGGGTTATATATTGATGTAATTTTTCAATAAAATGGTTTATTTTAACGTAGTATCGCGTCAAACAACGGTTGGCCATTTGCCAATGACGGTGGCCAATAACTGTATTCTTTTGTACTGCATAGATGCCTAATGTACAAGAAGATACAAAATATAGGAAAACAAACAAAGAAGAGGATATTTCTGAACCGTAAGATGCCATATAAGAAAGAATATTTGTTAGAATGGCAGCAGTGAGTTTTGGTGTGCCGCGACAAAATAATAAATTTAAGAAGACAACTCTATACTTTTTCATGAAGATTTTTCAATGGTGATGAAACTTGCTTCGCTCTTTGCCATAAAAGCACCAAAGTTATTGCCCCTAAAGGAGCATGAGATATTTAGGAACAGTTACATTTACTTTTTCTGCTAGTGGACAAGTTACACATGCAATGTTAATTTACCCTTATAAACGATCGCTGAATTGCACAGTCAACACAGTATCCAAATCATGTTAATGGTCATTCGATTTACCAGACATATAAACTAAGTCAGCTATATACAACGCTTCAAATACTTTTAGTAGCTCTTCACCCGAATGTAACTAAGATAATGTAGCCTGCAGATGTGGCAATGCTTAAGCCGATAAAGCAGGATGAAGAGTCAGAGAATATAAGTGAAAACACTGTAATCAAAAAGTAACTAAGGAAAAATTTGCTCCAGTTTTAAAATTAGTTGTAGGGCAACATATTAAACCTGAAAATATAAAAAATGGGTTTAGAACAAGTGCAATTAATTTTATTATGTGCTTCGGGAAAAAGCTTGACCAAGAGAACGGGAATAACACTTGTAATGCAGAGAATGTTGCATACACTCAATACAAGTATCTTTGGGAATGACAAAATGTAACTATTTAAGCAATTTGAGAGATGCTTTAATAATTGTAATGAACTTAGTTTTTTTACTAAATCTATCAAAAATTTGGAACGGCAAATTATAGAAGGAAAAAGCAGTGCTAATACGGCAGTTTACACTGCGAATGCAACTTCTCAAACAACCTCTAATCGGAACAAATGTATATATATCATATATCAGAAGAATACAATAAAAACAGCTATTATGTTATGGGAGTAATGACCTGGTTTTCGAGTCAAATATATTGAAGAAGCAAGTCAATCTCTGCTAGATTTTATAGTGTGGCCCGAGAGAAGTAAGGAGAAGAATAGGGAAAAATTGCCTTTTATGTTGACTAGCTCTGGCTGGAAAAAAATACAAGAAAAAATGGGAATCGAAAAAAAGGAAGAAATAATAATTCAAAAAAAGAGAGGAATATTAAAAAAGATCAAGTTAAATTGAAGAAAACTGAATCTAACAATAAGAAAAGGTTACTTAAGGAAGTGAGTGGCAATACGACTCCAGGCAATATAAAAAGACACAGACACGAAGGGAGCCGTTGGTTCTTCCAAAAAACCAAAAGTTAACGTAACATCACATACAGATTTGACATAGAAAGCTTTATGAACCTCATAAAAGAAATCTCTTTTTCAATCACGTTTTAATGCAAGAATCGTATCAATATAAAGATAAAATTGTTTAAAAGAAATTGCGCTAATCATACCACTACTCTAGTGTGAAGTCAAATAAGGACCTTTCATATTAATGCATACAAAAAAAGATATAGAAACTCATTAGATATATTTCTATTGTAAAATATGTAAATGTGTTAAGTTTTGAATCCTAACTAAACCAATAAGTATTTTTTATAATTTTTCTGTTACGACTTCTTATTATATTAACAGGTTGGACATGCCCATGCGAATTACTATTACCGCGAGAAACTGGCCAATAACTGTATTTCTTCACGATTTTCGGAAGCGATTTCTTTAATCTAGTGCATATTTTACATGATCAAAATTGTGGAATGCATTTTATAGTTGTTGCCGATCAAATCGTTAAGCGGCCAATAACTCTCGTCGTTTACCCTATAAGTAGTTGAAGGTAGTAGCCTGTAGTTTGATCCATATCAGGTTACAATTGTTACTGTTTTGGTAGCATTTTTGCAAAATTAGGTCTTTTAGAAAGCTTGTTCCAATAGACATCACAAACTGGTTAGACGTGATTGGATTGGCAAAAAAAAATTCTCAAAACTCTTTTCTGATTTTTCTGATATCACAGTATATATGATTGGTTCTGACTAGTTTGTGATTTGGGGCAAAGCCAAAATTGTATCAATTGTTATGAAGTTATTGCTGCCGATGTCAATTTTTCTATCTAGATGTGTTACCAATACAACAGTGAAACCGTTACTTGAAAATTAAAGTATTACTGCGGGATCAAATAATGTACGATTATATCTTCAACTACATGTTCCGTACTTTTGAAGTGATAATTGTTACTATAAATATATATAAATTTGCCAAATATTTATTTATAAAATCACGATCTTGGTAGATTATTAAGAAAGTATCCTTTTTTTAAATTTATTAATCTAAAAAATGATCCACTTAGATAAACACAAATGTAATTAATCACTAGAAGATTTTGCTAACATTAAAAGACATTGCCAAGCGTTTCATCAAGCTTTTGGAAGATATTAGAAATTTAAGTGCGTTTTATAATATAATTGCGCCAAAATGTTACTTTATTTTATGATATTTATGTGTGCAATTGCAATCCATTTCACCATCCAAACGTTAACGAATTACGATAGCAGATCGCATTAGAGATTCTGTTGTTTTATGTAAATTTTATCGCAAAATCTGCCAGCGAAAATAAATTATTCAGCACGGCAAAGTTTAAGATGTGTTGACGCGCTTTCTTATTCCTTTGATTGAAGTTTTATGGAGCTATCGACAATTAGTAGCTAATTATAATTGTATCTTATATTCTACATTTCCGCCCTTAACATATGCGGGCGAATAAGTCTAATGAGTTCAAAAATGTAAATTTTAGTGAGTTATTTAATACTCTTCCCATAAAATCGTATTTTATTATTGCATGTTGCAGCAATGAATGCACCAATAATTGTTTTGGCATTCTGTTTTTGTTGTTATGCAAAGTTGGAGAGGAAAGAGCGCCAAATTGTTTCCGATCACAATTCCAAAAGCGCAAATTATTCCTAGTATTTATTATTATTACATCCTTTCGTTTTCTGTTCCTTAATTTATCTTTCCGAAAACGGAAAAATATACAGTGGTTTCTCTTTAAAAAACAAGAAGGTTAACTTCGCTTCCGGAAGTGTAATTAAACTGCGGATAAAAGCTAGCTGGCAAAATTTAAAAATCGACCCATTTTTCCAAAAGCGCTAATTAGTACGGGGGGAGCGGATACTTTAAACCTTCGTTATACATTCATATGCGTCAAATTTTAATTTTTTAACTTTCTTTGGAAAATAAACCGTTGACTCACTCTGTACAACACGTTTTCAGCTTCCATCCAATATGGGGTTTCTCTTTTGGTAATCAACCAATCGAAACAGCCCATCGTCAAATATAAGATTATAGTTGAAGTGGATCATTATTACACCCGATCAATAATGATAGCAAGGACTGTGGCGTAGTATGGTAAACAACACATAAGTATCGGCAACCTCCGCACCACACAACTTTAATTTATTATATAGTAATATAATAATTAGTCCGGGACGGGCGTTTCGAGGACACGAATGGTCCTCATCATCAACCGGTGACCGAATGATTCGGACCATTCGTTCACCTATATAATAAATTAAAATTGTGTGGTGCGAAGGGTGCCGATACTTATGTGTTGTTTACCATTACACCCGATAGAAATTATTTCTTCCTCAATCGCAATTGGTAATGAAGACCACAGAATTTTATAGGAAGACTATTAAATAAGTCACTAAAATTTACATTTCTGAAATCATTAGATTCATACAGCCACATATGAATCCAGAATCTGATGCAGTTAGGATTAGCTGCTAATTGTCAAACCGCAACATCAAATTTCAATGCGAAGCAATAAGAAAACACGTTAACACATCTTAGACTTTTGTTTATACAATCTGGAATTAGGAAGTAGATGCTGGATTAATTATTTTGGCTGGGAGAATTGGCGATAAAATTCACATAATACTTTATTTACTAGGATATCACATTAAAATGCAATAAAGTAATATAAAATTTTGTCGGCGTACAACACGTATTTAAAATTTAAATGTGATATTTTACAAAAACCTAAAACGTTTGAAATATCGTTTAATGTCACCAAATACCCCACCGATTAATTTCATTCGCGTTTATTTAAAGAATATTTTCACCGCGTATATCAATTTATTGGCCGTCACATTTTTTAATCTTCATCAAAGATTTTTCGAATTGCCTTCTAACGTTACGTGGGGACATAATTTTGTATGCGCTTGCCATAAGTTTGATGATGATGATTAGTAAAAACTTGTCAATATATAAAAAATATAACTTATTAAACTCGGCCAAAATCCAAAAAATATAACTACTGATGAGGCTCTAAATTAGAACTCACATATTGGTAATGTGTGTAAAGAACAATGAAGAACATGTTGCGCTTTCTATCAGTTAAGAAGGTGTTGTAATGCGGATGTCGTTAGAACCTTCTCTCCTGCCAGTTTCTACTGTAGAATGTTCTATGGAGTAAAAAGGGAAGAAACAGAATTTTGCAGAAGCATTTCAAATAAAAACGGAACACACGCTGTAGAGAAAGTCAGCATATATAACGTAACTTATCTTCAGCAGCGCTGAATCAACACTCAATTACATATTGTTCTTAATTAATACCTTGATATCTTTAAATGAAGAATACTTTTTAAATAATGTAACAAAAATGAGGAATTACTATAAAAAATTCAATTAAATCTGTTAAGCTCAAACTTCAAAAATTCAAGACTACAACGATATATCGGACATAGGTAAATATAAATAGTAGCAGTTTCGGACGATACAACTCGGTATTTTTAGGAATAACCTGGTTTGTGAATGGAAAAATATTCGCGTTATTCCAAATATTTTGAGTAAGTTGTGATGTTTGTAATTATCATGTTGTAAGTGTTTGAATAATAAACATTATTTTTAGCGTGCTAATTCAAACTGATTTTGGACTATGTTCAATGTCATCTTTTTATTTTCATGTATCAATAGTGAGAGTGCCTAGAATAACCATGCACTAAACTGCGGTAATAAAATATATTAATTCAGCCACGAAGTATATTGGCATTTTTCGAAAGTAAACTACGATATCAAAAATATGCATATTTTTCCCGCCGACTTGAGAATTTCCATTAATTTGTCATCGCGTAGACTCTAGACTACTACTACGAGATAGCTTGGCGGATTTATTTTCTCAACATTTAAATTTAGCAAGGATGTTTCCACTTATTAAAACGGTTTCTGTAAGTTTAAAAACTACGTAACAATAACGTTTGCCAATAATAACGATAAATGTTAAAACGGTCATCAATACAATTGTTTATGGTTGAAATTAGCGAATTAGTGTAAAATAGTTGGGTCGTTAACGTTTGCAGACTGTCAATAAATTGTTGTCTTGCCGTCTCAAACCATAAAGTTCTTACTATAGCATGTTCTATTTAACAGCCTTCCATATTTTTTTTTAGTCTGGCTTTTGATGTAAATGAGAAGTGCAAAATATGGTCCTCTTGGTATATGGTGGCTTCCGTCGGTGAATTAAGTAAATCTGAAATACCCTTGGAATTTCGGACCTAATTAAATACTAGAAAAAAATCCGGTCCCGGTAAGGAAGCGAACCTGATATTCTTCGCTGCCCGGACGGGTGTTGAAATATAATATATTTGCAGTTAAATAACGAAGGCCCCGTGATGTAGTGGTTAGCACACCCCGTGTGTCCAGCAAGTGGAAGGTGCCAGGTGCGATTCCCTATCGGAACGAGATTTTTTCAAGTATTCAATTTTGTCAGAAATTCCAAGGATGTGGTCCTCTTATTTAATAATTAAAATATGGTACACCGTTTATTACATACTGACATATTTTGATATATTTAAGATTATGGATTTATTTAGACACTCTTCAGTTTAATTTAAAAATAAATTATCTGAATTTTGAAAAGATCAAAGCGACAAAGAATTTGCATTTGCAGTAAAAACAAAATCCCAAGGAAACTGTAGGTGCACTAAACTTTTAAACGTGTGTAATAGGTGCAATAAGTATCAGATGATTTGGGATGCTTTTGGTTTGTTATTCTGGTAATTCCCATCAACTTATACCTTTTTTTTTGTTTCTAAGGGACCTGCGATTCAATAACTAACAGTTTTGTTTGTTCTCTTATCAGGGTGGCTCAGTGGTAAGGAAGTCTGCTCTTGCGTTCGAGTCCTACCAGAGTTTCCTCATATTTTTTTCTGGTAAGTCAGTTACAATCCACAAAGCCATGAATCACTTTATATATATACAGTTTACTGACTAAAGTATCCTCTGGTGGGCTTATGTCTCTCATTAGCACACGAAAAAAGATATTCTACTAGTTGCAAGTGCGCCTTCCTTCTGTCTCTGTAAATCGGCGCGGTAATATAGCAGCTCATATATCAATATCTAGCATGAAGTTGGTATGTTAGTGATGAACTGTTGATAAAGCATTAGTGCAACTTGTATCCTTTCTGGGAATTGATAATGTTTTCTGCATGCTTTTACTCTACCTTGTAAGTCTAAAATGAAACCTTCTGACTTGATTTTAAATGCATGTACTACAATGTGCGTTATGTAGTGCTTTATTTAGCTGATTTCTTTGCTACAGCTAAATCACTTCTTTAATATTGTTTTCTTCCTGCCGTTTCTGTTATTTGTGACTCAAGAAATGCCGAGACTTGTTGTTCACTGAATTCACCAAGCCTTAAGCAATTCAAGTCGTTCGGTTTTATCCATATTGTCATATAGGCGAGACGTGGCTACCAACATTTTTTCTAATATCAGTAAGCAGTTTTTCTACGTAAACGTCACCTATGGAATATACAGTATCGCACACAAAGTCCGCATTATATGAAAATCAATAACTACCAATATATGTAAATTTGCTGCTCCGCTATATCTTTTTTTTAAATCATTTCTAATAGCATGTACATGAGTAGTCACATTTCTTGTTTAACCGCTACATTGCATTATAGTCGATTTTTTTTTATAAATGTAAATTTTTTGATAAATAAAGGCTAAATGCGAAAGTTACTTGTTTGTCAGCTTTTTGCCATATACTAATTTTCGACAACCTAGAGGTGACTTTTTTGATTTATTTTAAACAAAGTCTGCTGTTCCGTGATGAATGATGAAATGTTTCAGTTATAAATCGACCCCAAAAATCATTTGGATTGCGCTTCACCATCCCCAAACATTCCTTTGAAGTTAATACTCGTACGTGTTTATGGTCAATTGTGAGCAATAGTGACACCTGTCTTACGGACAACTTCCTTACATTCTAGTGAGTTATTAAAATGTTATGCATCCGACCAATCGAGATGCTCAGAGCTTTAGCAATATTATGCACTTTCAATTTATCATCATATACGATCATTTATTACAATCATTTCTGATGTGGTGACTTCATTTGGACGACTTAGACGTTCTTCATTAAAAAGTGCCATCGCTTGTCTAGGCGAGATAATTATCGAACTCTGCTCGTAAATTAGATAGGGTGTTCAAATGAAACGTAATCTTAACAAAATTAAATACAACGAAATAGTTTTAATACAAAATGTAAAAAACACATAAAAGTTTGTTTTTCTTGGATATGCGTATAAAAATTTCCAAATTTCCTTGTAAAATTGTAAATCATAGGAACTTTAATTAAAATGAATTGATGTTTTTCATTTTTCGTGTTTTATCATTTATACTACATTCAAGTTCTCGCAGCAATAATAATACAAAAATTAATCCTTGTTCTGTTTTTGATTACCATTGCCGTTACGACATTTTCTGTAATTGCTTGCTTATTTCCTACCGTATGTGGAACGGTACAGCAACTTGAGCAAGCAAAGACTGTTGGAGATTGTTCACCAGATGGTTGTCCAAAAATTAATCCAAGAATGAAGAAAATTCCGTCGTGTTTACGTTTTGTTTATAATATTCATAAATATCAACATATTTCCGGTGGTTCATATACTTCGCAGTGGCTGAATACAGCTATTAGAAAGTTATTATACAAACCGCCTCCTTATTTATATAAAACAAGATATCGTACCGATTTACATAATACAAATCCAAAGCACGGAAACTGTTTAGCAGCATAGCAGGTACATATTAAGCAATTATCCACGTGGAATTTCGTAGTGGAATTAGGTTCTTACTTGTCGGATGGACGACGTTAAGCGTTGAGCGTTGGGTTTTGAACATTGAAAACTGGGCACGTGACTGTACTTTGCTCTCATTTTATTATGAACTTAAGATATATGAATTTCTTCGTCAAGAAACTAAATTTGCAATTCATAACAGCACAGATGAAGCATCGGCAGAAGCTACGATAACAACCTGGAAACGAAGAGTATAGTGTTAGTAACGACCGACCGCGGAAGTATATGCAACAAGCAACAAATTACTGTTCTTGTATGTTCTTTTGGTTAATTCACATAAACAGCCTGTATAATTAATTTAGTTGGAAACATCATCATTGTATTGTTTTGATTAAATCAATTTGAAGCGTATAAAATTTTTTAACCAATCTCAATCCAGAAATATTCAGGTCTATCGCGACTTATGTTACACAATGTATATATGATCTGCTCGAAACCAAAATAATTTCGGTTGTATGTTCCTCCTTTTTTCTTGCCTGCGCGAAATTGGGTTCCTATTTTTGGTAGCTTCGTCGGTTATTTTGGTTGTGCATATTCAACAAGTTTACTAGAAATAAATTTCAAAGTGGAGGCAACAGTTTAAGAGCGACTTTAGTAACAATTAAACTATTTCCTTTTTTAATTAGAACTGCATATTTTTGCATTAAAGAATAAATTTAAATTCTTACCAATTATAATTTTAATATCGAACATTTAATTGATAATAAATAATCATGTTCCGCCATATAATAAAATTATTATTCGTCCGTAGTGATAATTTTTCCTTTCTGAAATGCAAACACTGTAAAACCTAAAATAGGAACGCTCCCATTTACTTTGAAACCCAAATAATACGCGAGACGATATTTTTAGCGAAAACTTTGGGTAAATGTCCCGCCGCGCGTATATGTACACATGTGCGTAATATGTAATCTTGTCGCCGCCGGATTATGGCTTTCTATTCCCGCCATAGAGCTACTGAACTAGTCTCGCGTGGTCACCCAAATAAAGAGAAAAAACTGAAGGTTACGTTGCAGAAGGTTATGCCATCGGACGCTCTCTTTCGGGGTCAGAGAGATGATAAATACTTATGACTTCACGCGTACGAGTTATGAAGATTAAACATCTTGCGATACGAGTGTGATGAAACGTGATTGTAATATGGTAAATATACAAAGTATAATGCTGACTTTAAAATGGAGCTGCAGCTCTATTGTAGAATAACAGTTTGATTTCTGAGTCAGAACTGGAAGGTTAGTGAAACTTTGCCAGTTGATAGTTTTGTCGATTGATAATGAAGTGAAGAGCTCACCTTTATTTTAATTATTCAATGATTTAGGCAGATAATAAAATAGAGCTGGATGCAGTTACTATGAAAGGAAATTAGCTGTTTAACACATGCTTTTTTCAAATTGATGAACTTCGCAGCTATGAATCAGGTGACAAAAAAAAATTATTGGTATGTGATTAAAAAATCCGTAAAGTTTGTTTCGTTAATCACAAAGCAAGTTAATAGACGGGTTTCCTTTTAGAGAATTTGAGTTTCCGGGTTGAAACCGCATGGTAATTGCATGAGAATGCCGACGTTTCGCTTTCAATTTCATGGAGCTTCTTCTGGGCTGGTGGGCCGCTGCCCAGAAGAAGCTCCATGAAATTGAGAGCGAAACGTCGGCATTCTCATGCAATTACGATGCGGGTCAACCCGGTAACCCAAATTCTTTAAAAGAAAACAACGATCGCGGGAGTCTACAACAACTTAATAGGCGGGTAATTTATTCTATTGTCAATTTTGTAGACGTAGTTGATTGTTGCAATGAATTAATTAGTTGATATAATAATTTCTTTTCTTTGTCTTAACAAAACGAAGTCAATGAACACGATTTATTGAATTCATTCTTTCAGTGTACATTTTCATTAATACAAGCTACGGAGCAGTGGCTTCTATTTCGAGAAATCGATTTAGGAATAAAAATTTATTGCAATTTCCGGAACATCTAATGGTAAAATATTCAAAATATGTATTTTTTTTATATCTACCAAAAGTAAAAAAATCCTTTATCCGCACACTACTTCTTAAACTTCTTTTAAGAAGTAGTTTGCGGATACTACTTCATAAAAGCAATAAATTAGAAGTGTTATATAAGTATTACCATTATACACTGTGCAACAAAATTATGCAGGGTTGGAAGAAGAAAGAAGGTGTAAGTCTTAAAAATCTTTAGTACACCCGAAACCTGTATCAATTAAACTTAGACCTTCTTTTTCCTTCCAACTCTGGTTAAACTAACTCACACAAAGTCAACATGGATTATCAAATAATACGAATATCAATACCCACCTGAATGCGATATCCAAATGCAATATTTCCAATATTGGATATTGGCATCATTATAAAAACAAAAAGCTTAGAGATATCAAAGTTTTATGCGGTGGATAAACAAAGAATATATGGTACTATTTTAAAAAATAATGCCTCTGGCGTTTAAATTGAAGTTCAATATTGAATAGTAGTAGAGTAGTGTAGATTTCGAAGATGTTATAGTACCATGGTTAGTTATATCTGGATTTCGGATTTTTTAAAAGGAATAAACATATAAATTTAGGCGATTTAGCTTAATAATATACACAGAGCTCCAAAAAACTTGTAGAAGGCCATATTTTTGTGTATAAAGGCAACTAGAAGAGGTGAACCCAGAGACATGATATTTATTTCGTCAGAAATAATAATTTTATCAACATTCAAGATATACTCGAGAGTACGTTGACGGTATGATTAAAGACATTTACATTCGATGAAAAACAAAAGACTGAAACTGGTCTAAAGTGGTGAAGGTTCAATTACACTGTTTACTGGTTACAGCGCAAAGTGGATTGATGACAAATATAAGTAGGTAAAATATCCAAACAATTTTCTAACAACATGTATATTAAACTTCGTAAAATGCAGAAATGCAATTCTCTCAATGAAAAAAATCGCTAGTGATTGTTACTAAGTAGTAAACAGGACCGTACTGTTTATAATTTCATAAATACATGTATTCCAGTTTTTAAGAAGGGAGAGAAGAATCTAGTGGATAATTATAGACCAATCTCGATTTTGTGTAATTTTGCCAAGGTCTATGAAACTGTCTTATTCTCCACCATATATTATCACACAAAACCCTATATTTTACCACACCAACATGGTTTCGCACGAGGAAGATCAACAGTTACCACTCTTGTGTCGATTACCCAATTTATTAGCCAGCATCTTGACGCGCAAGGACAAGTTGATGTGATATACACAGACCTCAGTAAAGCATCTGACACATTAGATCGTAATGTTTTACTTCAAAAGTGTTTTGCTTTTGGCTTCAGTCCATCACTTATTCCACTTCTAAAGTCCTGTTTGATCAACAGAAGCAATTATGTTTTTTATAATGGATTCAAATCTTTCGAATTTACTCCGTCTTCAGGTACTCCACAGGGTTCAAATTTGAGCCCATTATTATTCAATCTTTACGTCAATGATTTATTTGCTTCTGTATCTTGCCCTGTTCTAGCCTATGCAGATGATTTAATAATATTTATGCCTACTAAAACTGGATTGACGTTATTGGGCTACAGCGTAACTTTAATGCGATCACCGATTGGTTTGCCCCTTCAAAGCTACTGGTCAATGTGAACAAGTGCTGCTACATGTCATTCACAAGGAAATTCAACTCAATTCCTTCCACTTACTCCATTAACAGCCAAGCACTTTTGAGAGTGAATGAATTTTGCGATCTTGGAGTTATTTTTGATAGTCGTTTGAGCTTTGGGCCGCATATCAACAACCTTTGTATTTCCGCATCGAAAGTTTTAGGCCTCGTAATGCGCACCTGCAGATACTTTGAGAATACATCCCATTTCAAAACTTTATTTTATACATTTGCTGTAAGCAAACTCGAATATGCTTCGCCTGTTTGGTCACCGCACTACATCTATCTACAACTCCAAATTGAGAAGATTCAACGGAGATTTCTCAAATTCTTATCCTTCAAGATTGATGGAATTTATCCAGTACGGAACATCGATTATGGCGCTCTTCTCGATCGACATGGGATGCACACCGCGGCTTCTCGTCGGGAGCGACAGAGTGCACGTTTTGCCTGGAAGTTAGTGCGTGGCGTCCTTGATTGTCCTGACTTGCTTTCTTCCTTGAATTTTCTAGTTCCTCGCACATCTTTACGTTCTTCTCCTAGTTTCTTCCTTCCCATACCTCGAGCAAGTCTGTTATCCTTTTCTACCATTACTTCTATGTGCCGGATAACCGACACACTCTATAATGACGTATTTTTTAGTAAAATTAATGAGTTTTGAGTTTTTTTCCTTTTACTTGCTGCACCAGTTTTACGAAATTTAGCAACGCTGCGAATAATCTATTGGTACAAATGAAGATATGATTCTGCCAAACCTGGGAATTGAAGACGAAATTCATCCATACATAGTTGCATAGAATAAGACCATTCGCTCTTGTCCATTACGAAAATAGCTTTTAATGATAAATATCTCTAGTAATACTTATGTTATGTCAATGAATTTATTAACTTAATTAATAACTTTGATAGCTAACAATTCCGTTGGGTCACTCGCTACATATACAAAATGGAGACCATAAAACTATGCTTTTGTCTTACCCAGAAATTAAGGTTGATTATTTTAATAGTCATTTGTAAGACTATTGCTAGCGCAAACCTCATAAATTTGGTGCCGGTCCATAGTCAGAGAATTTGGCATTGAAGTCTTTTACCATTAACGAGATAATTGCTCTTATTAATTTCTACAGAATGTCATTCGTTTAATCTAATCATCCTTAATTTTGTCTTACTTATCTGTTTTGATTTTTGGAATCTTATGAATTCTTCTTTACTTCTTAATTCATAGCTTTAGCGCAAATTTTAATTGCTAGTTTGATTTTTTTTTTGATTGTCAATCCTGCTTTCTTAACATTTCTTCTCTTTACTGCGATCTTCCAGGCCAAAATTTGTTATTACTGAGATCGATATGTACAGTTAACTTAAGATTAATAAATTCTGTCTTTGACTGCGTATTTATTTATAATTATTTTCGATAAACACAATGTACAGACAAAACAATTCAAAAAGAAATAAACTTTGGAATCTGGGTCTTTCCCTAGCATAGTACTATGTAGCCCAGGTAAGGTATTACATAATTTTGACAAACTAGAAAGAAGATATATTGTGATGCAAATTTATAACTAACTTATTTACATTGTATTTGTGAATCTGCATCGTTACGGTCTCAAAATTACATACTCTTCTTCAAGCATAACACGATTGTAATTTGTATAGTTATTGTTGTTACGTTACTAGCATTCAGCACGTAACATACGAATATTTGATTACCGTGTTGTTGTAGTGCCGTAGAACACCTATTTAAATTTATTATTAATTATGCAAACGTGCTTGTAATGTATGTTACTACAAAGCCAATAAAAAAGTCAAATGAAATCATAAATATCAGCAGGAAATGCGAAAAGTTCTATTCCATGTCCAATATTAATGTTGAAGTTTATATGCAAAACTAATTAATTAGGTTTGATAAATTTAACGCTTTAATACTTTTTTTTTTGATTCCACGTATTAATCGTTTTTAGTTAGTGTTTTTTACGAATTTGGATTCCGGTGTTTATCTATAACGGAGTATATGCAGCATACCCAACTAGTGGGTGGATGGAAGATAATTCCTTACCTAAGTAATTAGGAGAAAAAGTTTCTTTAATGGTAGATCGCTTAAACACCTTACACGCTAGAACGGTGATTCAAATTTTATTCGATTATGCGTTTTCCGAAATTTTTGACAATACATTGAAAAAATGTGTCATAAATTAGAACGTACAAGATAGCCATCGAAATCCACGCTAACATTAACATTTTTTAATAGAAATTGTTTTAGATTTTTCTTATGAACATTTCCTTACGTTTAAATTGTGTCGCTTCCTAATAAATGAAATGTGAAGCTCTACAGATATTTTTTTTTGCTAAAATACGTAAAATGTAATCATGAAATATCATAAACCCTTGTTTTTCTCAACGTATTCATTAAAAATAATCTGTAAAACTGAACGGCTCCTTAAATTTTGTTGAATATTTTTCTTCTTATTATATTTTTTACTGCGAAAAGCTTAATGTGCGACGTTTTAAGTAAGTCTATTCGTACTGTCTGATTATTTTAGCTATTCATTAAACTTATCAGCATAGTTGTATGAAGATTATAATAATTTTTGTTTGAAAACTTTTTCTCTAAATTGCCAAGGAAAGAAATTTTCTACCGCCCACGCGTTAAATAGACGCGCCACATGGTACATTAAGGGTTTACAATTACAAATATTTTACTAGTCCACAGGATTGGCGGAAGACTTGAGTACTAGATTTGAGAACATTTAGATTTTAGCTTTAACCCAGGTAACGCCCAAATTTTTAGATAGTTTAATAATTGACATCTCTTTATATTTTCGAATGGCGTCTACGATACAACCTTCCAAAGTATTACTATTAAAGAAGTATAGCTTTAACTGGGATAATTTTCATTTACATTTAATAGATAGAAATTACCTACATGTTATATTCTGAGTTAGTTACACTGCAAAGAAAAATATGTTCGACCAATGTGTCTATCATCATTAGGAGATTCTGCTGATTTTAAGATGAAATTGCTACGTGCTATGGTTACATTGGTTTCGGTAAAAGGCCTTGAATCGAAGCAACCACTCTATATATGCTTTTTAGGAAGCTTGATGCTACTGGCTTGTCTACGCCCCTGATTTCACTTTTCATGTCCTAACAAAAAACACTATACGTGTTATAAAGGTTGTAGATTATAATATTTTTTTCATCATCTAGCGTGTCCCAAGGAATAGATTTATCTTCTTTTTTCTTTGTATTATTTATTCTCTCTAACTTCATCTTTTTAAATTATTATTTGCAGATCTAAAACATTATGCATTCTCTTCAAAATCCGTAACTTGGTGCGTCGACAATAGGGTAAACGTTTCTAACAATAAATGTGAGTTGTTGAGTGTAGGCTTTCACGACCGTAATCCATAGTAGAAATGTCTTTCGGGTGATGTCGGGTAGTTAATATTTTACTTGATGTTTCGCTGACCATCCTGTCAGCTTCTTCAGAAGATTTCTAAAGACTGCTGTTGTTGTCTTTTGCTCGTTATATATATTATTTCCGTTCCGCTTTGCTGATCCATAACCGTTCTGCTTTGCTGATCCATAACCGTTCCGTTCCACTGAATCGCGTCGTTCGTTGTATGACGACTCCGTAGTGCTAACCTCCACGTGTTGCTGATCTTCTATCCATCTTCGCGATTGAAGTTGTTGGTGTTCTTCATTATTTCTATGGATTCGCGTGTTATCCTCGGGTAGTAGTGGTTGGTCCTGGCTAATACCTTAACGTCGCTGTAGCTTATGCGGTGGTCTCCTTGTTGGTGCAGGTGTTCTGCTACTGCAGATTTTTCAAGTGAAAGAGCACGCCTTAGGCATATTGAAAAATCTGCAGTAGCAAAACACCTGCACAAAAATAGGATATATAACGAGCAGCAAAAGACAACAACAGCAGTCTTTAGAAATCTTCGGAAGAAACTGACAGGATGGTCAGCGAAACGTCAAGTAAAATATTAACTACACGACATCACCCGAAAGACATTTCTACTATCAATAAATGTGAGTTGTAAGCTTCTGTCGTAAATCTATTGGTACTGCATTGATAGCTTCGCTCTGGAACGTACTCGTTTGATAAAAGATTATCCTTCGATTTATATTCGCTTTTAGTGACCACATTAATACTATTGGTAACTCGGCTTTGAAAATGTCGGATTTATCATAAGGATCACATGCAAGCTTTTATCTATTAATGATTTCATCATGTCTACACTTTTCTTTTATACGTTCCAGATTATATGTATCGTTAATTGGACGTCCTAGAGCAAGTCCAGAGACATCTTTTACAAATACTTATATTTAATTATATTATGCATATTGTCCGGAACAGTACTTCAGTCGCAAGTTACTGTTAAATTTATAAACGAGGGTGGTCTGAAAAGTGAGGTAAATAATAGAGATGGTTACTTATAAAATTTATAAGCTTTCATTAGACAGCTGTTAAAATTTTAGTCAAAAATTCTGCGTCATTTGAATTGTACAGTTATATACAATAAACAAGTTTGGTTGTTTTGTGAATATGCACCATCATTTAAGACAGTTTTTTTTGGGTGAATGAACTTAAACGTGATCGTAGGAGCACCAAAGACGAATCAAAATGAGGACGTTGGAAAGGATCACCAAACTTCATGATCTTGTTCTAAAGTCAATTGAAGGTGCTTGTGACAATCGACACTATTGGCTTATGAAAAGAACGTATTGGTAATATTTGCAATGAACACTTGCATTTAAGAAAATTATCAGTAAGATGCGTACCGCGTTTGCCAACTGAAGACCAAAAACTAATTCTTGTAATCATTTTTAAGTATTGTTTGAACCTTTTTAAGCGTAATCGCACTGAATTGTTGCGTCTAATTTTTACTGTTGATGAAACTTGGATACATCAATCAAAACAATGAGCAGAAACTGGTTGCAGTACACCGAAGAAAAAGAAGTGGTTCCATCAGCTAACAAGGTTATGGCTCGTGATACTACCTTTATAGATTATCTCTAAAAAAGCAGAATAATCAAAGGAGAGTACCACGCGTCGCTATTGAACTAGCTGAATGGAAAACTAAAAATGACCGGCTAGAAAAGGAGCGTTGTTCCATCATGATAATATACCGGCTCACTCATGGGCGATTGCAAAGGGAAAATTAGTGCAATTAGTATTCCAAATTTTTTGTTATGCACCTTTCAGTCCAGTTTTCAAACAAAAAAAATTGGTTTGGTTCCAAATGAAGAAATTATTGCAAAACTAAACGATTGTTTTGGTGCATATGTTGAACATTATATGTTGTAAAAAAATAAGAAAGAGCTGCCTTCCTCTATGTTAGTTATCTCGCCTTTCATACAGCCTTCGTAGTGACGGTTATTTGGAGCTTCGTCGTAATTACACAGATCTTAAATGTTTATATAATTTACTCAATAACGGTCTTGACTCATCTAGGTTCTTAGTAAATATTAATTTTCATCCAATATGTTCTATTGCATTAGACGTCATGATATAACATCGCTTTTAAAGAAATGTACTACTAACTTTCACCATGTTTAACTTTTTGTTTAAAACTAGTGCAAAGTAGTGTTATGCATTTAGTTTTAGTTTATAGCAGAATTAAAATATACACATGTTATAATATATGTTACTCTGTGCAATGAAACTTATTTGATTGGCTTTAGCGGATTCTATGCTTAAGAAAAAAAGAAAGGAAACAACCTCCAGCAGAGTTCGTAAAACGTATGCATTTTTCATGAACGTAGCTGATCTAAGAATTGAATCACCATTCATATCGTATTCTTCGCAGAAGCTATAACAAATTTGTGCGGCTTGAACGCCATATACATTTATATTAGTACACCCACTTCCGCAATGAACCATTACAATCACATATACGATTAATTGAATTGTGAACCGTGTAGATTCTGTGCGTACAGAGGCATCGGGTCAGCTTGTCGCTTGTCATTGCCATTCGTCTCCGCTCTTCAACGAGACAAGAACGTTGTGAATTTTTACTGTATAATAGACTCTCTAATAAATTACTGTTTTTATTATAAAAGTAATTAATATTTTTGCTTAGTAATCACTTAAATGACCAAAGGAATAATTAAATTATCGTTTGATGTTTGTATATTGATGAGTCAAAATTAATTTCAAATAGACTGCAAATATTACGAACAATTAGAAGGTACAGCGATGGGTAATCCGATGTTTGCTTTCATAGCCAATTTATTCGTGAGCAAATTTGAAACGTGTATGAGAAAGGACACCGTATATTTCCCTAAAATCTGAATGAGACGACGTTTTCGCGGTTCTTGTGATATTTAATTCAAAATTTGAGACCATTAAATTTACGGTAGAGGAAAATTTGAACAATCAACTTCCATCTAGTAGATGATTTAATAATTAGAAATAAACATCTAAACAGAGTTCGGAATTGCGAATCCAGCTGTGCAAATACAAATTTATTTGGTTGATAAATTATTCTTTTATTTTACATGCTACGTCTTAGACTTGTAATGCTTTTAATGCAAAAAGGAGAAATAATATGCAGTCTGTTCCAGAAATACCTTAATAATAGGATTATTTGGTCTTGTTTCTTGATGCAGTTTCTTTTTTTGTGATAAAAGGGATCAAAAATTTGAGATGGTGATTTATTTAAGAACATTTACATTTAAAACAGACGAGATTAGACAGTATTTATTGTGACGAACAGCAGTTTGACCAAAACTGTCCCTTTTCCAATATAAAGTACGTTCAGTCTTTTCAGAATATCATCGATGAGAGACTATATTTTTATCTTTAGTGATGATTCGATAATGGTTTTTGTTTCTTGGCTTTTAAAATTGTCTCATTTGTGTGTTGTTCTTCTTTGGCCCCACATTGCATTAAAGGATAACTACATTTCGTAAAATCACCGTGAATATATAGTGGCAGTGCTTCTTGAGGCGTATAAATTCCGTGGCTGGATATTTCCAGACCGTATAATTTTTGTGGCTCTCTCTGGCAGTGTGAATTGCTGCATCTTTTCCTTAATCCAATCGCAAACTTGTCTGGGCCATAAGCAACAGTTTTTCTGAGGAATACTGTCCTAATAGAGTCAAGCCCTTCCGTGTTTTGGAACAAGTTGTTTTTGACATTTTTTCGATAGTCGTCCTTGTCGAAAACAGATTTTTGTAAAAGAAGAAAAACTAATATGTTCATCCAACCAGCTAATTATCGAGAGAGAAATGGGACACCTTATCGCTAAAGTTGTTTACTTCTTATCCAAAACACCCGTTTTCATTCTCGTTGTTTTTATCATTTCCTAATTTATTGCATATGTACTTACGGTAAAACTATTTCTTGAAGTGTATCCAGTACTCCAAATATCGAACAATACTCTCATAGGAATGGATACGTAGTCTAAAATAATTTAATACTTTATTTCGCTGTAGTTTTCCAAAGTAAATTTTACATTAACAAAACAAAGAACATTCACGTTTTTATTTTAAAAAGTACTTACAAAAAAGTACTCTAAATGAATCATTGTTATTATCAAATTAAATGTATAGAAATAACGTATCTCTTTCAGTAAGATCCATGGTTGCAAAACACAAAATGACAACGAGAACTTGAAAAGATAAGTTTACTATAAAATAATAGTGAAACACCCGACAAGATACAACCCTCCCTTTACTAACGCACTCCCTCTGCTGTTACACACTTCCCAAAATTCTTTTATTGTAATTTGCGTATTCATTCAATCATTAGGTAATAGAAACGAATTTATCGAATTTAAAATTATTTGAAATTCAACCTTTGCTTAGCAAGATTATCAATTTTGGCCATTGCGCACTGTAGACAACTCAAAATGGTTGCGATTAGTTCCTTAATTAATAGGTTGGTATAATGTAGTGATGGGCAAGATAGGGGAAACTGTTCTATTTTCAAAGCGACTAAACAGACTCGTGTTTTGTCGAGTCTCGAGCAACACTGCATTGCTTACCGGTCTAGTCGCCTTAAAAAAGTAACAGTTTCCCCTTCCTTAATTTAGATCTATTAAAATTGTAGCTGTTTACAGTGGTTACTCTTCTACAAATGTTGATTGTATCTTTAAAAATGTCCAACATCGGTATTATGTAAGAAATTCCGCGACTTTAGTTCCGGCAGACACAGAATGTTAAACGGTATTAGCAAGATTTTTAGGGAAGGAAATATGAACCTGTGCTTCAGTTCGAGAAGTATACTCAGAAACCTTTTAGGCAATCCGAAAAATAAACCGAATATGAAAGAAAAATCCGAGATTTATATGGATATATTGGACAAACGACAAGGGCTAGAGGTACCAGGTTCAAAAAACACATGATCGTTTACCACTATTGGGGGATCGAATAATCAAGCGTTGTAGAACAAATAAACGAAACTGGGGATAATATTATACTGAAAACCTTCAAATTAATTGAGAACGTAACTTTGCCGCAAGAATTAGACGCTTGCGAAACCATTTATATAAAAAGGAATGTAAATTTGTTAAACCGAGAAGGTCTTCTTAGTCACTCCGTGTTGAAAACGAACACATGTTTTTGTTTTTGTGCCACAGGCCAGCGCTGTTTCCTCTGCTACTCCCTTTTAGAGAAGAGATAGAATAAGGCATGTTCAAATTATAGATTTTACCTGATCATTGGATCGTACGATTAACAATAGGAATTCGCGAATTTAATCAATTAATTTGTCCGGCGCAAAATTTAATATTTGCTAGTCAAATCCCGTCAGAAATGGAAAAGGTAGTTAAGTACTCGGGATTCAAGCTATTTAATATGTATATTTCGATGACTCACTGATTTGAATATGCAAACGTTAGATATTGTTACGAAACTGGTTTCGCAAGACAATGAAGCGAAGAAACTTCGATCTACAAGAGAAAATATCTGGGTCTAGCGTCATAAAAGGTATGGCATAATAAAAATTATGTGAACTGCCTTGACAGATTCATTTTTCTTGACCAAAGTTGGCAGCGTACAATTAGATTGGGAATGGAAGAGCGAATTTATTATAACTAAATTAACTGAATGTAATTTTTTTAAAAATGTACAAACATGCTTGCAACTATTAGAAAGCTATATTTGTCAGTTGCAAAATATATATTTTTATAATTAGTTGACTATTTAGTATTAATTTACGTAAAAAAAGAAGGACCAAAAAGTGCAGAATATACTAACAATAAATAACAATAATAACTTATGCTTTTAAAGTTGAGATTTATCAGTTTGGCAATTGTTATGATTCACGGAATCATAACAATTGGCTAGCAGCGAGCTCTTTGGATCAACATGGCATCACAGGAGGCAGTTTCGTTTTCTTCAAGCCAATCATGCATAATTACAAAACCAGAACCGTTACTGCTGGATTTGTCTTTCCAAAGACGTGAAAATATGTGGGTTCTTTTATTTAAGTTTTCATTTTCGTATTCACAATATAAGCTCAGAAATTGCGGATTAAGAAAGTCAGCCTAGTCTTCAAATTCAAGTGCTACTTCTGATTTTCAGACAAAAATCGGTTGCTCTTAAGCTGTCCCAATAATAGCGCTTAAAGGTTGGCTTTTTTTTCACGTGTTATAGGAACGATGATGTTTACAGCTTGGAATGTTATAACAAATCAAGGACGCTGGTAGTACTGAATCTCATTGTTTTAACATTTGCTGTTAATTTGAAAACATAGAAAGTACTAAACTGCATGGATTCATTTTTTTAATCTTATATGTCGTAAGCAATGGATGCTTCTTTTTAATTTAATAAAACCTGGAATTATAAAAAATTGTACACAAAATTATATTGTAATCAAATTTTTTTTGTATTTTGGGCATATGCCGCTACGGCTGTTTTTGGCGGATCGTATTCTGGGTAGCCAATTTCCGATTACTTCTTCGAGCATTGCTTGTTTATTGACATAACCCAATGACTTTATGTAGCCTCACGGGAAATAATCGAGAGGTTTCAGATCATAGGGCCTTGAAGGCAAGTTGATAGGCCCAGTCCTGGAAATGAACTTATCGTTAAATGTTGATGTTTATAAGTTTACTGTTATTGTTGCGTATGGCACGTAGCGCTTTCCTGTTGAAACCACATCTCGTTCTAATCAATCTCCTCCCTATTTTTAAACAAAGAATCATAGTGGGGTAACGACTTTCACTGACAGCAACTCAAGCTCCGGCCTCATTTTTGAAGAAATAAGGGCTTTAGTGCCACCACCTGTAAACGACACCAAACAGTGTACTTTTTAGATGTAATGAAGTTTGTAGGGTCTCCTGTGGATTGGTCTCACTCCATATGTGCTAATTTTGTTTACTCACAAACCTTTTAAGCCAGAAATGAGCCTCATCCGTGAACTCAATGTTACCATAAACGGGTCAGTTTCTAACCGCCCCGGAGCTTAATCGGCGAAAGAATGACACATGATGGTCCCATGGCTCCCTGTACCAGTTGGATCTTATACGGATATAGGCCACGATCTTTGGGCCAAATATTCCACGTCCCAATAGACGGACAGAGGTGCAATAATTGTGGCCAACGACGAATTCATAAATTGGGATTTCCTTTCACAATTTCATTTATAGCAACGATAATCTCTTCAAAGTGTTGGTGACTGCATCATCTATCAACAGTTCGATGGTTCAAAGTCCATTCTGACAGTAAGGCTTCTCACGTGAATGATCACAGGTACAAGGTGATCAATAAACCAGCATTATTCATCGATATTAAATTTAATGCATTTCAATTTAATAATAACCTTCTCATAAAAAAACATCGTCATTATGGCATGACATTAATATATAACTAGAAATAGTGGTATGATGGGCAATACATAATAATAACAAGAAATATAAATAGTTTAACACATAGATATGCATAAATTTGTCCTGACATAGGTACTTCTCAAGCAAATAAAATTTTGGATTTTCATAAGAAAGTGGGAGGATGGAACGGTTGGAGGAGTAGTGGCTAAGAGAAGACTATTGAAGCTATAATACAGTCCTCTCCAAATACTACAAAGTTGTCTAAAGTATTGCGTGTGAATGTTTCTCGAAGTTTCGGAGATGTTGACATAAATTGCTAAGGGTGATAGGTTTAGAGGGCTTGGGCTCAAAAAATGGGTGATTAGGCACCTAAGAAAATTACCGTTATCTCTTTGCAAACCCAGAAAGTTTCAATGTTTCTGGGATCATTTTTGGCTTACCTCTCATAATTTAAGTATTGTTATTTATTTGATATATTTGATTGTGAACAGATCAAACAGTAATTTATATATTTCCTTCTCTTTTCAGAAAATGCGTGTGCTACAATTTGTTCGTGCGAATCTCATCACCATATTAACGATTGTCGGCGTCTTCAGTGGACTTGCTGTCGGCATCATCTTAAAACACGTAAAACACCAATGGACGGAACGGGAAGTGAAGTACGTGGAATTTCCCGGTGAGCTTTTCCTGCGAATGCTCAAAGTTCTCATCATCCCACTACTCACGGCTTCGATTATTTGTGCCATCGGCACGTTGGACTTAAGTTTATCGAAGAAGATAGCATTAAGGGCGATAGCTTACTACGGTTTGACGACAATAATGGCGGTTAGTTTAGGCATCATACTCGTCGTAACCATTCAGCCTGGGTTACATGTCAAAAACAAGGAATTTAGTAAAACGCTGCCCGAAGTTAGGAAGGTGCTGACGCAGGATACCCTTCTCGATTTGATAAGGTAGGTTGCCACGATTCTTCAGTTCGTTATTTGAGATGACGAAAAAATATTGTGCGTTGTATATTTTTTTTGATTGTTTGATAAGTTATTGTGAGTATATGCATCATTGTTTAAATGTAAGATTTTATCGCGCTTAAATTCATATAATCAGTTTCCAAGTCAAATCCCTTTGTTTTATTAGAAGGCGTGGAGATTATAAGCTTATGAAGGTATTTAGATTTCGTCAAGAAGAACTAATATAACGTTGCTCCGACTGCTTCCCTACCTAACGCCACTGTTTGTCTCAGCTTATGTCTCTAATTTAAAGAAAACAGCAGTGAAGTACACTACAGAAATACACAAGAAATTCTAAAGTAAATTTATTAAAGTGCAGAATCAGGAAAATACAATATATTTATTTCAAAGTACCTTTGAAAAATGAAAGAAAAAAAAAACAATTGGTAGTGAGTTGAAAAACAAATTGTTTTTACTTGCAAACCAAATAAACACATTTGTATGCAAAAACAATAATTTATAAACATCCATGACAAGAATACACTTACAAATAAGAGTAATACAAAGCAAATTGCTTATATATAGCATGCATAACCACTGATTTACTGCCCTGTTTCCTAATAAAACCCGGAATTCTCTTTTTACTAGCAGTCGAAAGGTAGTAATGTTTGTCATATGTTTTCTTAAGGTATGACATGTAGCAATATGTGTTGCTTCAACATTCTGGATTTTCTTAATGTAAAATACTTTGAAGTCCATATTTCTGCGTTTTATATTATTCCAATATGTAGAAAAAATTGAAGAAATATAGAAATGTTAAATCATTGCAAAAAATAACGAACTTTTCCTGAAACACTTTAAATGAGATAACTTTGCGTATGTGAGGGACTTGTCATGGGTTTTTGAACCAACGGTATTAAGACATGGTTAACATATTTTACCTGATCTTTTAATTTTGCTTAATATATAACTACATATATTATAAAGAGCATTATGTTCGTTGCGGAACATATTCTTTTTGCATCTCTGCATATAAAGTTGTGGGATGCAGTTGCAGTATTTGTCGTTGTTAGATTATGTCTAAAAACTCACTCAAAAATAATTTCCTTTAGATAATCTTTCAACTATTGCTATACACAGATTAATTCAAAATTATTTTTAAATTGAGATGCATTGGGTATCGCTTGTTTCGATCACACAACACCAGATAAATTTTAGAGGCAATCTTGAGTAAGCTGTGTTGTAAGTAAGAAGAGAAACTCTTTTTGGTTTAAAAACGGATCCTGTTGTTTGGAGATGATAGCACCTGTCTATGTTGGCTACCGATGTCTCTTTCTGTCTGACTTCGAATTTTGGAAAACGAACTGCCAACACTACTTAAAGACTTGAGCCTAGAAGTGCGATAGAACATGTGGTTTCAATATGATGGTTATCAAGTACATTAGTCGGTGGTAGGACGTGAAATACCTGACCATAATTTCAATGGTTGCTGGGTAGGTAGAGCTGGTCCAGTAAATTAACCTATTGGACCACTAGATCTTACTTCACCAGATTTCTTTTTTTTTTGGCTTAGCTTAAATAAGTTTACAAACAAGAACCAACAACATATGGAAATATGATTGAGCGAATCAGAAATGCTTGTACCGAAATTCAAGAAGATATATTTCTCAGTTGTGTACAGTCATTTAAAATGCGGATCAATAAGTGTATTGAAGTTGAAGGCCAACATTTTGAGCATTTACTTTAATTGAAAGATGATGAGATGATGAAGCGATGGTAGCACCACCTCCACATAACCCAAGAATGGGTTACGCTAAAAGTAGTTTATTTACCAGTAATTTACATATAGGTAACAATTTCTCAGCTATTTAAACTTTGTAAAATGAATAAAATTTGTTTTAAGACTAATTTTGATTAATTACAATAAAAAGGTGGCATTTTTTTATTGCAAACGAATTGCAATCGTATGAATAGCCTCTCAGTAGGAGAAATTGAAACAAATTGAATTTCGTCGATTACAGCGCCATTTACCATGAATCGAAAAGTTTCAAGCAAATCCTACATACTTCTTACAATAGAATCCGAATCTGTAATAAAACATAGGGCTTCTTATTTACCACACTTACAAGGAGGGAGAGAGTGTGACTAGTTTTAGCACTAATGTATTGCCTCCGCAGAATGGTTAAATTTTAATTATGGATATTTGACGAGATATTTGAAATTTTGAAGTTAAAAAAAAATCACCCGTTATAGTACGGTGTCAAGTATATTAGCGACCACTACAAAACGTTTAGCAATAATAATGAACATTAAAAAGGATTATAAATGTTAGAAAGTAAATCTGAAGAAATCTATGTTTAGAATGATCGGTGGAGCCAATGAAAAGTGATATCATCAAAATTCACACTGTTATATATAGAGTCACTGCTCGGTGAAGTATTTCCTTACGCCAAGAAATATTTTCATGCTGTATAGAAAGTAACGAAATAGAAAAACGGACACAATCTGCCGAGCAGTTCTTGGATTGTTGGACGCGAGGTGGCATGCGCCTGAGTAATCTGGTACTTAATATAATAATATATTTACTTATTGTATTGGTAAACAAGCGCAGAACGAAGAGAACTCAAAAAAGAGCTTATGCATGTGAGTGATGCCTTTCCCTCCTCATATTGCTTTTGCTGTGTTAATACCATGACCTATATTAGGATTACTTTGGTTACTGTTGCTAGACATGCATACATCATGCTAAGCCTACGGAATCGTTCTTACTAGAAAGAGAATTCACTTCTATCTAATTTCTTGTCTATATTCGCTTTCCAAATTTTCGCATTTCCTTTTTTCTTTTGGTTAAAAGTGGTAGTCATTCGTTATTTTAACAAGTTTAAATACGCCGACATGTTATCATTGTGTAAATACGACAGCAAGTAAACATTTAAACAGAAATACAATAGCGAAAGCAGCAAACAGGTAGATCCACTGTCACACAATATTTATATTAAAGATAATTAATAGCAACTGGTTTCGTGTACATAACACATCTTCTGGCCATAAAATTTATCAGCACAAAATTGGTGAAAAAATTAGAAGTAAGTAAGCAATATGTCCAGAGGGAATAGTTTGTGTATAATAATTGCAAAAACGAATAGTTCTTTTAAAAAATTACTATGGTCACAATTGGAAAACAAAACAATTAGAAATGTAAACAACAACTGGAGCTTGCAGAAAGATGATCGATAGAAAGCTGGAAATGAACTTGCAGTAAAAAGCTCTGCGACAAATTTGTCGTAAAGTAAGAAACGCTTGCTGCAGGTGCTTTTTGCCCGTTTTTAAGTGATACACCACGAACTCGTACGTAATATTACAGGCTATAATATACTATTTTTAGAGAAAGAAAGATACTGTAACTGGCCGTGATATTCGACAAATGCTATTGTGAATAAAGGAGCCGTCACAATCTATCTGTTGAGAAATCATATTTGGCAAAAATTTTTATCCAAATTACGCGAGGTTTATCTCACGTAACACGTTACCAGAGAGCGCTCCGTAAACGTTAAACTTGGTGGTTAGTTTTCACTTTACAATTAAATTTTCGTAAATGTTATTATTGGTTATTAATTTTTAAAACTTGAAACTGCCAAAAGAGTCTTAGGGTAAACTTTTAAAAATCGCTTAACAATCATTCTCTCCATTTAAACATATCTAATAATTTCATAACGCCTCACTATTGCATCTATATATTCATCACGGACATTAATAGTTATGGTTAGTTTTATTCACTCGTAAATTGACTGCCATTAATTCTGTAATGTAATACTATGAGCTTGAGATATATTCGACACAGCCGAGCAGGCTACTACTCCAGGCCTAATACAGCAGTTGTCCGTTGAATACTGAAAAACCATACCAACCTGGATTGATCCAGTTTAATCAACATACGATGAGAATTTTTGGGTCAATGCTTTGCTTTTTTGTTTTGTTGTCGGCGCCAAAGAACACTTTTAACCTTGCTTGACAACCAATTGAGATAATGTTGCGCGGGGTTTGTGGAAAAAAACGATGTTATATATGCGATCAACTAGTATGTGTGGCGTGTATGTGTAAGATATATGTATTTATGTCATTTGAGGCCTCTGAATTTTTGGCAAACGTCTTGTAAGCCATACAAATAGAATTAGAAACGACGTGCGAATAGGCTACCCATGTACTATGAAAGGTATTAAATAAAAGTAGTACGTTTATTTTTAAACAGCGATAAGTGAAAAGTATTTTGCTGTCATTAAAATTTATGTAGTTTTGTATTTCTTATTAAGCTCAATAATTAATATTAAAGTTTTGTGACAATTTTTTTTATCGGATATGTATTTAAAAAACGACTTTGAAAAATGAACTCCTTTTGTAGAAGTAACACATTGCTGTAGCAAGTTCAACAAACAATTTTAGTACAAATGATAGTCACGTATTAAGTTTAGAAGGAGCAATGTAATCCTTCCACAATTCCACATTTCCAGATCTGTTTATATACTGCATAATATATTTGTGATGTAAATAATAACGCGCGATAACGTTAAGACGTGCAAATATTGGTAGATTTCCTGCTTGTAACTGAAAAATAGTCATACGAACGTCTCTACTGAATTTAGCATTTAGTCCTCAAGTGTATTTCATATTAATACTTCCCATTATAAGAAATATTTTGTAGAGTAATGATTAGTATATTTAGTATTAATTTCGTAATGAATTGATTAGGTTAAAGCACGATCGATGCTATAAAGCACAACTAACGGCAACAGCTACACGGTCCGTATAAATAAAAACAAGCATAACCTTATACTTTACTTTTCCGGGGCAAATCCTCAAAATGAAACGACCACTTGGAGTTGAGAGATCGTGGTAAGAATCTGGGAAATGCAAATGTACAAGCAACTTGCAATGCAAGACAAATATTCACGAGTGTAAAAGCAGGTTGGCCGAGTAGTTAGAATATGGAAGAACTCATACGTTCGATAAAAGCTAAGTACGTTGGGCAACTATATATAATTAGCACATTCAGGATATGCTTGGTCTATAACTGTTTATAAAACTCTGAAGGGAAACAAACAGAAATAAGCAACTATTGAAAACTGAAAGGGTCATTATTGGGTATCGTTTTTGGCAGCTTAAGAGACGCTTTCCTGTCCTGTACAATATGTTACTAGAATAAAATTACAAAAAATTCTGACTTTAATAATATGTTGGTTTGTCGACAAGGATCTTCAGAATGAGGAAGAAGAGGAAATATTGACCAAGAAGAAGATCTAATGCAGGGAGAACTTAGGACCAGAGGGTAGCAGCTTTGGGAGCAGCTAACTAATTTAATACATATTTAATTTAATAAAGTTCATTTCTTTTATTACAATTTTTTAACAATGCTTTCTTGACAGGTTTAGAACTTAAATATTATTATACATTGTATCATTAAAAACTAGCAGTCAAAAGAAAAGAAAGATTACCTGTGGGTTTTCTTCCTTTTTGTCATTTGGTCTTGTACAAAGCTTCCTAAGTTATTGCAGCAGGTGTATGAGTTCGTGGTGTTCGCAATTGCTCTATTGGTCGTTTTTATGATTCATTATTTGTTGACCAATTTGTTTCTTCTGACTCGTACTCATTTAGAACTTCTTTCTTTTTATCGGCAAATATTCTTTACGTCTCGGCGGGAGTATTCCTTGATTTTGGGTTGGACTATACTCTTTACTAAAACTTGCGGGCAAAGTTCGTTTCTCGCTTCGATGATTTGAATTTTCCTGGATATCCAATTGGACTTCAACAGACATTTATCATCTATTGCGGATACTGACATACCTGCAATTTTGCCGACTGTTGGGTTTGTGTTTCCAGCGACAAGTCCACATAGTGCTTTCTCCCAGCCGACAGGTTTGGTCGATTGGTCGATTAACCATTCGCTTTTTGTCAATTCTTTTCTTTAATCTTGCTTTTATATTATTTCTGTTATCTAGTAGAGACTTTGTTTGTAGCGACGCGTCTTTTCTGCATTTTACTTCAAGTAACTGCCATTTTGTGAGTGTATTCCTAGAGCAAAAGCAAACCGTCAAAGTTCAACTCATCTAATCGAGCGTCATGAGGGAATTATTTCCACAACAAAAAGTGCATCAGCATACATTATGGCCTGCTTCGACTACATGCACAATCATAAGGATGAATATAACAAGGACCGCCATAAGTACGACACGCTAAGCCCTACAACAACCTGCTTAATAAACAAGCGAGCAATTTAAGAAATGCTAGTAGAACAATTTATACCGTTAACAAATACTTCAACGTGTGTTGGTGCAGTTTATTAGATTTTTGTTGAGTTTATCTTTTTATCCCTTTCGCAAAATATTACAATGCTTACTTGAACATACCTGCACATAGCACTGAGCTTTTTAAGAATGCTTCGTTTTATGTCGTAGTATATTTTAAGACTACGTAAGCAAATGAAGGAGTTACTTCTATTGGGGCATGCAGAAAACGCTTTATACTGTGAACGAATATTTAGTACCAGATCAATACTATTATTTCTACAATCATGTTTGTTTAGTCATTTGCTTATACTGTGTAATTGTACTTATTCTTTCTAGTTCTTATACGCCGGTTGTGTCAAAAATATTTGGATTTAGAATAAAGTAGAGCAAAGGCAGCAACGCCTTTGCTTATAGTATGCTTCAAGATCGTACCAATGCTTTGATAAATTGACAAAATGACAACTCAGATTTTTTTGAATCTTATCACAATGGCAATGCTAGTGTATATTGGAGTGGAGATTATCGCTATTGCCACAGTTGGTTTCCATCCCTAAACGTTTATGACAGTATTGGCACATTCACACTGACTGTATGTGTCAGTGTACAGTAACAGCCCTGAAGATGCCCCATAAGGGCGAGGAAACCAAAAGTATAGCGTTATTTATTTATAAATTACCAATATTTGTGTTTATGTGTAAAGTTAGAATAAAATTGTTATATTTATAAGAGCTAAGGAAAGTATCCATATTTACCTTGAAAGAGATAGAAGCATTTTGAATAGAATATAAACAATCTAACTGAAGATACGACGATGAGGACTCTTGGCAGTTGACAGAACAGATACCTACCAACATAAATATAAGTGCAACATCGTAACATTATAACCGGAAATAAATAAAGATAGCGTTATTGATAGGCGTATAAGAGTGATAATAAGAGACATACCGTTGCCATTAAATTTCATACTGCATACGGAGATTGAACCACTCCATAGAAAGGGCAGAATGATAAGCAATTTAACTTTTCTCAAGATAATACTCTCGATTATTAGAATAAATTCAGTCCACTAATACAACTGCTTAATTATTCTTTACTTATATCAAAGACTAAATTAATAATAATCGATCCATCCTCGTTTAACATAAGTAATTATGCAAATTGACATTAAACTCTCGCGGTACATACCTATTTATTAAAAAAAATCACACAATATACCTATACAGAGAATATTACATCGTACCGCATGAACCGGATACACCGTGACATGAGATCATTAGCATCAACGTCGAAATTTCCTGCCCCAATAGGCTATGTCCTGCTACACACGGCGGGTGCTTATTTATCCAGCGGCAATTTCTCTGTCTGCAAACGATTTTCTCTACGCGATTGCTTGAAAGTTCAACGCGGAATTATAGATAATAGCTGTTGCAACGAATAGATAAAGGTGATTATGCGATTTCTTCCTGACGTTTCGGCTTAAAGTTTCGCCATTATAGCTTGTTAAACTTAATTCAATAAAGTCTTGCCTGCATAATGTAAGTAATGCTTGCATAATATCTTTAAACATTGTTACGAACTGCATCTTAAATACGTCATGTTTTGCATATCTCGATTAAAATAAAAATTGTTAAAGTGCAATCGTTTGGATAAGTTTGACGTAGCTACTGTTACAGCTTAATTTTCAATTTGTTACTGTTTATTTCCGAATATACAGCGTGTCCGCCTAGTGCATCGGTGGAATATAATCCTTCCGTGGGTAATTTAGGAAAAAACCATAAAATAAAAAATATTCGGTAATATGTAGAAAGGCGCACATTTTAAGTGACTGGTATGGTTAATGCAAATAGCTCATTTATATTTAGCGACAAAAGCCTATGCAAACTCAGGGAGAGATAAGATGTAGTAATCCAAGTGAGCGACACATATACGCCTTACGCGTGTGTGATACTTTAGCTGAGCAAATGTATGTAGTCTGCATTTTCGTCAATGAAGAAAAGATAAGGCCGCACCAGTGGCGCACCGCTTTTTTTCGTATATAAATGATTAACGTAGAGCAATTTAAATGAACATTATTAAAACGTTTATGAATTAGATCAGAATTATATTACGACATGAATGCATCTTTACCGTTGAGAATGATCTCTCAACATCACAACCTGTGATAGGTGCAAAATTAAAGCATGGCAACTAATCGTAATATTTTATTTGCATCTAGATCGGATCCTTTTCGTAAAGTTCCCTCATTATTGTATGTGTTTTCAATCTATCACATATTATATATAACATATCGTACACTACATGCTACATATTATATGTTATAGATTCTTTTAATTTCAAATTTCGTTTTTAAAAGTATTGGACTGTAATTACCAGGTTTACTAGTAGGTTTACCAAATTAGTATCTTGAAAAATTTGTTTGAATTGAATAGTGCTTTTGGCATCATGGATCCTTTAAGAAAAAAGTAACCAGTTTTAACCTGCTTCACATTTTTTGCGTAAAATAAAGCAGCTTCTAGTCATGATCTCCTTCTAATAATGATAGAAGAGAAATTCTGGACATTCTTCTCTATATACCGCAACCCGTAATGGTGCTTCTAAAAAGCTATTTTCTACTATTTCTCCTGTACCTCCATCACTAGATAATGCCTTTTCTCATTATGTTGCTCGTTTCGTAAGTGTTCACTTAAATATGTATGTTAATAGTACACTTTATTTTAATAACAATCATTACTTTATCGTATAGATTTTCGTCAAATGCCTGCCTAAGTAGTTTCACTTGGAATAAAATGACCACGCTTTAAAAAAAAAAAACTTTTTAATGCTGGATTTTCTATCTTTTATATCCTTTATATTCAACAGCCACCGTACCAATTTTTATTTCTTAAAAATTTTACAACGGTTACGCCTTGTGTTTGTTGAAGAAGGTTCTCAAACTTTAAAAAACCGAAAGTGAGGCTCCAACTTCATGGATCTCAATGACCTACAATGAAATTCGCTCACTTACGGATGATGTACTGTTTATCGATAATCTGACGTATTTACTATTGCAGATTACTAAAGACCAATGCCAGTTTTTATTTTAACGATAACTTTATTAAGGATTCTTATACTATTAAGATTTACTTATATTTTAATGCATTGCCTGGTCAAGTATTTGATACATGACCTAAGATATGAATAACTGCAGCTAGATGTTATTCTTAAAAAGTAACTAAGAGTAGTGGGGCAGTTTCGATTAATACTATGATCATTTGCGCAGCATTGATGGAATTATTTTATTTTTTCTTCGATCTTTACTTTTTTGTTGTCTTTTGTTACGAGAGTTTTCTTACTTTTAAACAATAAACTAACTCATAAAATGCCTAGGAACAATAACCAAAAAAATTATGCTAATAAGGTATTGAAGGAATCACTCACGGCAAAACCAATAAGAGGAGAGAAAAAATACGCTAGCCCGCGGACATGTTTTTGCCTACCCGGAGTCATCAGCGCGGCTCAGAGTGTGCTTCTCTCCACCTAATACCACTATTTGCCTCACAGTTCATATCACTTCCCTTCGAAATGACGAGCCAGACATTTCTTGGCCGGATACTGTTCTTCAAGCCATCTCTTGAGCAGTTCTTGGACTGCTTAACATGAGATGACATGCGCAGGAGATCTGTACATGTAAATGACTCCCACGGGTTTACCATAATAACCTAGAAACAATAAATACTGATAAAACCTGGCAACTGGCAAACTCGTGGCATTGATGGGATCAATAGTGACAAAAGCAATGTAAGGAGCAAAAAACACACTACTCTACGGACATGTTTCTGCCCACTCGTCGTCATCAGCGTGGATCCAAGCGTTTTTTCCTCCTAGCACTGTTTTTGCCGCAAGCGATTTCATCAATTCCATGAGGAAGCTATATTAGCATTATTTATATGGTTAATAAAAAACGAATAAATGAATTTGGTTTAATTAGAATTCATTTTCTTCCGTGATAAATAACTTTCAGCTTTAGTTTTGCGGATCTAGCACGTAAAATGTATTAAATATAGTCTTGTCATTTTATATGTAATAGTATTTGAAAAAAATGGATCAATATTTTCTGCTCTGAGACTGATATGACAAAATCGATAAGAAAATACAACAAAAGTTTAGTCTGAATGTGTCTTCGTACCCTTAACTATTAAAGACTAGAAAATCGAGCCCTAAACGGTATCTACTTTGAAACATAAGGGTATGCGTAACCCCTACTTAAAATTTGGATTTCGATGAAACTCTAAGACTGAAAGAGTGCCTTGAACAACACAGTTATTTGTAACGGCTGAATCGCCCGATTTTGGGGTACACCTTCTCCGAAAAGTTTTCAGGATTTTTTCATTTCCTTTCTCTTTTTAGAACATAATTTGAAGTATATTACATGTCCTCAAGCATGGCACAATTTATTTTCGGAATATATAATGAAGGATCGGGAACCACACTGTATTAGAACAAGTTGTAGTTGTTGTTTTCTGGGTGCATTTAAGATGGTTGTACTTTATCTGTTGGCACCACTTTTTGGAGTTCAGCAACACGATTTTTTCTCCCAAACTTAATGAAGAATACACTGCTTGGTCCCATATATGGGAGGAATGCTTCGGTTAGCCAAATTTTGAAATGAAAAAAATACACAAATTTACGGATCTAAACAATAACTGCGTAACTCGAGATTCGATCTTATTCGTAGATTTAGTACCCAACATAATTTCGAAAGTAAGGGTTTATCTGAAGAAATTGCTCGTAAAATAGTGTAACTATGTGTTATAGATTCCAAAAATTGTACAACACCTTCAACGGCTTTCTGAGCCTTAACTGCTATAGTACGGCTGGGGCGCGGTACTAGTGATATGGGGTTTAATTTCTTTGATAAATCTGCTAATAATCGAAGGTTTTCCATTATTATTATTGAAATACGTGTGGAATGAGTTGTACATTTTGTTATACTGCGTAACACATTATTATGTTTTTTTATTGAAATGTTATATCCATCAATGCATTGCTTCGAGCGTTTGGCGTTCAATCTTTTACAACCCAAAGCTGAAAATCCATGTTGTGAATTATTTTTCCAGCGTCAATACTATTTTGAAATTTTGGATGAACGTATTTTGTATTAAACCGTTTCCTTCTTACAGCTGGTACTGTTTCAGTCTCCAGAGCTTCATCGAAATCTCAATTTTCGATTTACCGGTGTTCCCTTGCTAGGCTATACTTACCGCGCTGTTGTAATGCAAACGGATAGAAGGATGTCTGTTAACATTACTACATATGTGGATCTTATTTGTGAATCCCATTTAAGAAAGTGATCTAGGGTTCCCAAAGTAATCCTAGCATGTATGATCTACCGCAAAAATTTTAATGTAATTCCAATAAGTAGTAGTGTAGTAAGCTTTCAATAATACTTTTAATTCGTTCTGTATTGAGTAACGGATGGTAACTATTTATATTTGGATTACAGGAATCTGTTTCCACCAAATCTTGTCCAGGCAACAATGCAGCAGGTTAGTATTAATATCAAGACTGTTAAAATAGTGCTTTCAGTACAAGCTAGGTTTCCTTGAGGTCTTCCATGCACAGCAAAAAAAATTGTGCTGAGGTAGTAAAATGAACTACCACATAAAATAACAGTCCACTCTGTTACTAAAACTGTTATTTTTGTTGTTGCAGTATTCAACAAAACTCGAAAATAATAGTCATCCATACTTCAAAGAACGTAAGTAACTTCTTCGTACCGAATATGAAAAAAGCTAACATCTTCATATCTTTCAGATGATTTAACGACATGGACGCCCGTTGAACATTACGCAGATAACACCAACGTGTTAGGATTGGTATTCTTCTCTGTAATCTTGGGAATCGCCATCGGTATCATGAAAGAAAAAGCAAAGCCGTTGCTAGATTTCTTCCAGGCGTTAAGTGAAGCCATGATGGTTATCACAGCTTGGGTTATTAAGTAAGTTTTACACGAGCATTAGATGAATTCATTTTTATCTCGCAGAGTAATTTTAACTTAGTGGAACTTAACAGTGTATTCTCTTCAATTATACAAAACGCGTTTATTGGAAGTATAACATTTATACTTCTCTTAGAATAATTGAAGTATCCGCTCTTTTTCGCATATTAACGATGTAGTTTTACGATAATTTTTACTAGATATTTTATGCTTTGCTATCTGATTAAATCCGCATAAACATTTTAATACTTCGGAAGTTACCATTTTTAATTGATAGCATCAGCAGACATTGCGCATATAATTATATACCCGTATAATAATTCCTTTTACTACGTACATATAATTTCAATTCCACTAAATTGTCAACTCAAAAAATAGAGTTTTTAGAGCTCTGTAGATTTTTAATAAAACAATATTTTGTATAACACTGCGTAGGGGCTTCCGGGTTTCGCCGTGCGTCAAAACTGGCGCCCGACGTTTCACCGTTCATGCTGACGGCTTCTTCAGGATAACTGAATTGCTCAGCTTTGCTACACGGCGAAACCCGGAAGAAGTTAATAGCAGCAGCAATATTTTGTATAATTTTTGTATTGCATATTGTATAATGGTTCCGGAGATATTTATAATAATTATAATAAAAAAAAACTCTGTTGGATGTTTTCACAATTCTTTATAGGTTTGTTCTAACCACCGTTTTCGTATCAATTCTTGCACACTTTATTACGCATGCGCTAAATGTACACTCTATGCTGACTGAAAATTAGTTAATGGCTGGTTTGAACCAAAGACGTTAGAGTAGTAGAAGTAGCATCTTATAGTAATTGCTAAGCCTGCAGATGGTTTTATGCAGTCCTATGTAAGTCTGCAGAAACGAGTACTTTCGCAGTAGCGTAGGGCTCGCTTATTGTAGTATGTACTTACTATTTTAGTTCATTTGTGTTGGTGATGTAAACCGACGCAAAAATTCGTTGTAGTATTGTATCAGTAGCATGGCTTCCATTGATGATTCAGTCATTCTACTACGGCTATGTTGGTGTATTTGGAAAATGAGCATTTTGCGTCTAATGTTGTGATGCTCGCGAATTTAAAAAGGTCGTTCGCACTCTTGGTTTTCACTTGAACTCTTATCTATACGCACTATAGCTTGAAAATCGGGATTCTTGTTTATAACCGCACATAATATATCGTCTGTTAACCAACCTATATCTGTTAGATTTCCTAACGAGGCTTTGAGGTCATCTACCACATTTAGCGCTTCATGTTCAATGAAAGTTTGGTGTCCTCTAATTTGGAAATAGTGTTTAAATGAATTGAATGGTTTTCCGAAATTGACTCTATTTGAATATGGTTTTCGATATCTGAAACCAGCCGCTGGCTTACTGAGATAGCTTGGGTTTCTTGCGGATTTAAATTTAAGATACAAGGTCTAATAACGTGCAAAAATTTCTCATAATATAAAACAGCTTTAAGCCACGTTTCCCATCTCGTCAATACGAGTTGTGGTGGCTGAGGAATGCCCGGACAAGCCTGTGGCGAAACTTGCGTTTGGTTATTGTCGTATCTAAGAGCGCTCATTTTATTTAGGATTACTAAATGTTATTTAATAAAACGAGTAGCTTTACAGTGCTTTTTACAATGAAATTCCGCTTTTAGTAATTAACCCGTAAGTGTGCAAGAAACAATTTAACATCCGATGAGAGAAATGGGATTTTACAGCATTTACTGCGAAACTGTAAATGTAATCAAAAGGGCTAAAATATTATACGAGTTACGTAGTCGTATGAATTTTTAAATTATTAATTTCTACCGATTATTGGATTTCAAACAACACATAAGTATCGGCACCCTCCGCACCACACAAGCTTAATTTATTATATAGTAATATAATAATTAGTCCGGGACGGCCGTTTCGAGGACACGAATGGTCCTCATCATCAACCGGTGACCGAATGAAGTGAGAAAAAACTTTTTCTAAAACTAAACATGCATGTACTATTCCTACTTCTTAGAACAGATATCCTTTACAAGTGCCTATTTCTACCCCCTGCACGCCTTGAAGCTACGACGTGCGAAAAATAACATGCGTGAACTATCTCTTCGCCGAAAAGAAATATTGTATTTTACAAGTGCCTAATTCTACCCTCTACGCGTCTTAAACTATGACATGCGAAAAATACGGCTAGATGGACGGGAAGATCTCTTTTATGACCCAAAATATAAACGAGTGCCAACCTACTGCAAAAGGTCAAAAAGGACAGAGTATGACAACGGTCCGTTTTCTCGGTACATCAGATTTTTATTACTTTTTATGTAAACTGTCTCGAACGCATCTAATTCTCGCGGCGACGTTACGTTTTTAATCAATTTTAAGTCTTCTAATTTAATATTATGCCCAGTTTCATTTATATGTTGTGCCACACTCGACGCGTCCAATCTGCCGTAGCGATAATTTCGTAGATGTTCTTTGAATCTAGTTTCTATCGCTCTTTTTGTTTGACCAATATAGGCTTTATTACAGTGACTTCATTCAATTCTATAAATACCCGACCTTTCTCCCATTTTCGGTTTATCTTTAGGATTACCGAGAAGATTTTTAAGTGTGTTGCGCGAACCGAAGCATACGTTCATATCTTGACTCTTCAAAACCTTACCCACACGCCTTTCGATATGCCGTGAAAGGGGAGTTTCATGAATTTCTTGCTATTCGCGTTCAAAATATAATATAAATATAAACACTGAAAGAAAAATACCTAATAAGCTCACTAATCTTCAGGGAGAGATATTAATGAAAAGGAATGTTAGATACAAAGTATTGCACCAACGTGCGATAAACAAAAGATACACATTACAACATTTCAGATTCTTGACTTTCCTCTAATAAAACATGCTTCACGATAAAAGCGAACCATTAAAAATAAATGTAATTAAGTGAAATGTACATATGTTCGTCAAGATACTTTTCGCATGTGTAACTTTCACTCTCAATTTGATATTTGTAGTAAATACAATCTTGCACAACTTCACAACAAACAGTGGAGCATTCTTCAATGCTCCACAGCTTTTGATTGGTAATTTCGAATGAGTTTTTCTGTACTGTAGCACTTTTTATATATGCTGCACATTTTGACCATCTCGATGCGTACAAGATGAAACTACGTTTGAGATACGATAATATTGTACAATTGATTATTAGAGGTTAGAAGTATAAACAACGAAATATCTTTATTCCTTTTTTAAAATTATAATAATATTAAACACAAAAGTGCTTTTTTTTAATAATCATTTTTCTGTTAATCATATCTAGTTTTGTTTATTACCTTTGATTTTGCGAAAACATTTCTCATCTATTTGCACCAAATGTAGTGAAAATAAAAACAACTTTTATTTATACAGAAGCAAGAGATTTTCGTATCTTAAATATAAGAAATTTGTGTAGTTTGAATAATTTGTGCAAATTTGTAAAGTTCATTGCCTTTTTGGCTTTGCTCGTTCAAAGGTTTCCGCAAATATTGTCCGAAATTATCAAAGTACCTAATGAACAAACTGTCTGCCTAGCATAGCATTACCCAACATTCATGAAACCACAGACTTCATTAGTACTGGATGCTTTTCTCAATAGCTAATCTTCAGCAGTTTAACTTACTTTAATTTTACTGTTAAAGCTTAACTATCGAAACGTGCATCCAGCGTTGAAAATGTAATTCTAAAATTAGATTAAATTACATCTTTGATTTCAGATTATCTCCAGTTGGCGTCTTCTTTCTCGTAACAGCAAAAGTGGTCTCTGCGGCTAACCTTGGAGATTTAGTCGAAAGGTTGGGCATGTATTTCGTAACCGTACTGATAGGTTTGTCGGTACACGGTATTATTACCCTCTCAGTTATATTCTTTTTGGTAACAAAAAAATTACCTTTTAAAGTATTAGGTCAATTGGCACCTGTGTTAGTAACAGCATTTGGAACGGCATCCAGGTATGAGGTTACAAAGATAAAAAAAAGCTTTTTATTAACCAAATCCGTAATCATTTACTATTTATAGCTCCGCCACGATGCCATTGACGATGCAAACACTAGACCACATCGGCGTAGATTCCAGAGTTACAAGATTTGTCATTCCAGTTGGATCTACAATTAATATGGATGGCACCGCTCTTTATGAAGCGGTAGCTGCGCTATTCATTGCCCAGTTTCGAGGGAAAAACTTCAACTTCGGTCATCTAGTAGCTGTAAGGTAAAGTTAACAAGGAAGAAGATTTCGAATCAATGTTTAAAGAATAAATATAATCTTTCTAGTGTAACTGCAACGTTTGCCAGTATTGGTGCAGCTGGTATACCACAAGCTGGTTTGGTTACTATGGTGATGGTACTTGACACATTAGGATTACCTGCAGACGATGTATCGCTGATCCTGGCTGTTGATTGGTTGCTGTAAGTATTGAGATTTTTGTATCATTCGCTTATTTTATCTTTAGACGCACATCGACGATCTGATTACACAGAAAATAAATCGTAGCTTTTACATGGATAGCTTATTATCTCCGATAATATCCTCGTCCCTCGTATCTTTATTAGGTAACTTTTCACTCTTGTGACAATTAGGTTTTTGTTTCTGTTTCTAACCAAATGAAAGCCCCAACAGTGCTTTATCACTAAAATTCGCCACTTTTCGTGCGGTTAAGAAATTAGCAGACACTAGACAGACTCGTGTTTTGTCGACTCTCGAGGAAATTAGTAGGCAGCGCGAATTCATTCTCATGAGATGAGAGAATAATGTGCAAACATTTCTCATAATATAAAACAGCTTTAAGCCACGTACCCCATCTCGTCAATACCGGGTGTAGTGGCTGAAGAAACAGACAAGCCTGTTTAAATTCACGAATGTGTTTTGGAGATTTAATAAAAGTTTTTTTGGTAGAAATTATTAATTGATCTACTTTTGGATACCTGTTTCTAATAAATTCAGCTACAAGATGACATGCATGGAGCAAACAGGTTACATGAAGCAATTGAGGATGAGATTGTTTTAGTAATTTTCCAGTTTTAACCATATTTGAACCCCCATCTGTAACCAACATTACAAGTTGGGTTGTCGATGTATTGAACTTCCCAAAAGTATCTATTATAGTTTCTACTATTGCTTCCGCGTTTGTTTTACTGTCTGTAATATTGTACTATGTAAAAGAAGAGGCTACATCGCTTTTTAAAGCGATGAATCCCAACGTCGGATACGTCCGACCGCTTTCGATATATATCATCGCGCTCTCGTTTCTGCAGGCTTAATTATTATAAAGCTACTGTAATAGTAATAATTACTTCATTCTTTTTTTTTCCGTACAGAGACCGGTTCCGTACTACCATCAATGTGATTGGTGACTCATTAGGAGCTGTTATTGTTGGACATCTCAGTAGGGGAGAATTAAAGAATTTAACTTTGGAGGACAAAATGAACGCAGATCCTCATCAGTTATCTGAGCTGACGAAAGGACATACAGATGTGTAGATAAAACTTTAAGAAATGTTAAGAAATTTTAGCCAAAAGCATAAAAAACTGCAATTCATACATTAGAACGATTTTCAGGGTTAGCTGTAGTTATAAATTGTTTCGACACTATTTATGTCAATCGAGAGAGGTACAAGTGTATGGGTATGTTGAAAATGATAAATTATTCGAATTGTGAATCTTGTTATACATACAGAGCGTTTGTAAAGTTTGTATGCGATAAAAATGCCAAATACTATTCGTTGTAAACATTTTCAAGTTTTATAGACGCAAACGTGTGTAGTTTTGTTAATTTGTTATAGTAATATTAGAAGAACTATTGTTACGATATTTCTTTTCCATGAAATGGAAGTAAAAAAGCAAACAATTCCAAAGCATTAAAATTCGTGCAGTATAATAATATTCATTTGTACATATACATATATATATATATTTGAAGTAATTTTAATATTTCCCAATTTTTGATACAGTACGTCCCATTTCATGAGTTTTGCTACGTAGCTTAACAATCTCCAATTTTTGCCATTCCTTCTTGGCACGTACCGTATTTCAAGAATTAGCAGTTTCATTAGCGTAATGTGTAGTTGGTCAAAAAATTGAGCGCACCCTAATAAAAAACTCAAGAAATTTTCATTATTTTAAAGAAATGTATAAGAAATCCGAGTAATATACTAAAATGCATTGAAATAATTTAAATTTAAATTACAACTAATAAAATTCGACGATATTAATGATAATTTAATAATGAATACACAATACAAACATTTTGTAGCACCGTAAAAATGAAAATCGAACAAGAACATATGAAACTTTTGACATTGTTTTCACATGTACAAAACACTCCGTTCCTCCTGATACACCTTGTATGTTTCTCAGATCGAGGAATCCTTGCATTCACCACGTGTTGTACTAAATAACCTCGTTCGTGGAAGCGATATTGGATATATTCGAGGACCAGTCGCGGGCGCATTAAGATATACCAGTTTTTCATTTATAAAAGACACCGAGTTTATAGTCTGGAGTTTGCAAAGAAGTACGTAACTAATTTTCTTTATTTTTGGCGGATCGTTCTTTTGGTTCCCAATTATCCCAAAAACACCATCAAGCACGGAGGTTGTTGCATACTTCCTGGGTCTGTACGGCAGTGAGAAGTATCGGATATTTGAAATTCATTAACGGTATTATAGCTGAGACAAAATATCTTAACATACTTAAGACAACGACCCCAAACATATAGCAGCACACATAGTCACACAGTGACTAATATATGTGAGCTGAAGAAAAGTTACGTATGAAGGGAGTTAACATCTAGCAAGGAATTGCAAAATTAAGTAATGAAGGTTTGGGAAAATATTCGCGAAACAGTAACACCGAAACTTGTAGAATCTATACCACAGCGGTTAGATGCTGCAATTTTGGCTTTAATGTCAGCCTGTAGCCTTTGCATGTTCATTTTTGCGTTGAACTAAAATAATTTTATTGTGTTTCTAGAAATCGTTAAGTTGCCCCGTTATATTCCTCGTTATATAAATATTTTTTGCAATAATTTGTTTTTATTTCTTTGTAGGAGTACGCTCAATTTTGCGAGTAACTGCTAAATTTATTAAATATAATGCTTGATACTCTATCTTTTCTAATGCGAGCTGTTATTAAAATATCAAAATAATGGTCCTTAGTTATGGTTCTTGTAAATTGAATGCTTTTAGTACATAGGTATGTTGAATCTAGTTTTCTGTACTTCTACTTAAAGCGAACAACAAAATTTTTATATACGTACCTATTTCTTAAGTATGTAGGCTACTCTATTTAGCATTACGTTTAATATTCTCAAATTCTTTATAACTTCTCTTGGGGACCAAATGTATCTTATAGCTAAAGCGGGACGTCAGGTTTGTTTCACTAATGCATTGTTTTTGATAACGAATCTAGTAAAAATAAGGTATAATATAGTTTTAAAGTTAATAAAAGATATTACTGCCGCATTGATATTATAAACGTTATTCAAGTGCCATATTTAGTGAGAGATAAACAAGGAGCAGTAACAGGAATGCTTGATTTTTATATAAATAGGCATAAGTTTATATTTTGAAAACCAGGCTAGCTATTTTATTTAAAAATTAGGTATTACTTCATCGATTTAGAGGAAGTGTTATTCAAATAACGTAATATGTTACTCTGGTCATTGTTTTTAATGCACTTGTGTTCTTGCTATAAATTTGCATGTAAATACTAGGGTAAACAAAGGAAATACGATATGTATTTTACATAATTTTATATTATTTAACATGTTTATGTATACCGAATTCAGATAAAGATAAAATAAAGAATCAATTAACTTATACCGTGGTGTTCTTCTTCATTCATATAATTACGACGAGGTGCAAACCTTGGATGTGGATAGGATTAATGGAGCAAACAAGTGAGCGCATTAAATTGGCCAAGTGCACATTCGATTTTCAGAAATTGAAAATATCTGATTTATATATATTGACAAGGGAGGATCAGTAATTAACGAGATTTTTACATCAGAACTCAGATTTTTACTGCAGAATATCAAAAATCGAGAAATTGGTGGTGTGGCTCCTAAATAAAAGTCTGCAGCAACTAGTCGGCAACATCGAGAAAAGTGTTTACGGTATGAATAAGCATAAACCAGGCACAAAGCGTTAGCCTGTTTTCCAATTATGGGAATTTTTCTGAAAAACTAATATAGATAAGTATAGAGAATATTGATGAAAGTTAACATGAATATGAAGAGGAAACGAACACCCTGTACACTTGTCTGCCTCGGGAAAGGGATATCTTCCAACCACACACTAGGGTGACATGGGATTAATTATGGATTAAATTCATTAAATTTGAAGTATGTAATTTGTTCTTTGATGGTCAATTTTTTTTAATTTAATTTTTTGCGTCAATTGTGTTTTCACCCCTTCTGGTTTTCAAGTAATAACGTCATCGACAATTTTTTTTAACGACAATTGATAGATCATTTCCTAACTGGTACCATCGAAATTTTAATACTTTATATAACAAGATTTTCGAATAAAAGTCATTTAAAGGATGGGAAACAAACTTTAATAAAGAAAAGCTAAGAGAAATGCAAGAAATGAAATGATTATTTCCTTTAAATTAAATGTTCTAAATGCCACACATCGGCTTGGTGACAACAAGCAAATCTATTGGCACATTCACTTTATATATTACGAATGACTAATTCAATTCATTTCATACGTAATTCTATTTTGCATTATTTTTTAGATTTTATGGTCTATCAACATAAATTTTTGAGAGTAAGTGACGCATAAAAAAATCAAGGGACGTAAAATTTGAGAATTGTAGAAGGCAGCTGCTTAAAAACTCGCAAATAGGACGTACAAATTGCGGAGGTGCACTATCTTGCTAAAGCCAAACGTTGCCATTTGGTAAATCAAAATCATATTCATTTTGCAAGAATAGGTAAAAGCGCATCCGTCAAAAAGTCCAGATATCTTTGCCCCGCTCTGTAAGAGTTTTGCCAAAGAAGAAAGAAAAATGATTCTATTGTCAACTATTCCTGCCCAGACATTAGCTCTACGAGGGTGTTAAGTGTATGTTGGTAATGCAGTGACGATTTTAATTACTCTAATATCTGCATCATTCCATTTAAGCAAAATGAGACGTATACCGCATTGAATCACAAAACTGCATTTCACAATTAAAGTCATCTTCATTGAGTCTTTGCAGTAGATCTATTTTGTAAGGATGGTGCATTTCAGTTTTTAATGCACGTAATGTTGATCGTCGAGAAACTTTATTGCCCGTTGCAATTGATATAGGTACACCATGAGGATTCTCACGCATAATTAACAAAATAGCAAGTTTCACATCTTCATTCGTCGGAGCTCAAGATCGATGTGAGAATGCTTATTTTTAAAAAGTAAAATTGACCTGTCCGAGCAATTGCTTCCATTTTAATAAATTTACTCTAGAATTTTGCTGCACATTTATCCTATTGGTCCCAGATGCGGTATTTGTTAGAAAGTCAAAAGGATACAAAGCGGTTTTGAAGAGAAAAAAGACGAATGAAATATCATTCGAGAGCATTTACATTAGGTGTCCTTTATTTAGGAGCCATATGTTTTTTAGAAATCTTTATATGGATATTCTCTAAATAAATGAAATTGTCATCTGTTTTGAAACATGTTAACTCATCCCTACTTGATTGTAAAGTAGACAAAGGTTTGCTTATTAAGTGGTGGTTTCAGGTTTCGTGAAATAATTCAAAATAAGCTAATCTATCAAAATTATTCGTGCTATTTATCATCTAAACTTAGCAATCGGATATGGATTTTTTTTAAGTTAATTGTTTGGGTATTAAATGTAATTCCATCGCTCCTATGGTTTAATAACTGTAGATTAGCTACTACATAATTTGAAAAATTATAGCGTATTCATTATTTTAGCAAATTACATTAATATAAATACTACTTCTTAATATAATTGAAAATTGAAATTATACAAATATATTAATAAAATTTACATAAGTACAAAATATGTATAAAATATCTATTATTGTTAATTTACAAAATATGGAGGTATATTATATAAAACTAGATAGTCTCATCTTTTGTTTATAATTCAAGGTTCTATCAGAACGTTATTCCTCAACGGAGGAGCCAATTCATTATAGATGTCTTTTGGAATGTAATCTGGAATGAAGGTAAAATATAATTTAAATTATTTAACAGGAAATATATTAGTTGTTGGCAAAACCTACCGTTGCATTTGTATTCCAAATTGGACCAGATCACTGCTTCTTGCGAAAAGCTAAATACGCCCAGTCTGCCTCCCCTCAGAGTTTTGTCGAAGACGTTACCTGAGTCTGTTACTAATTTATCGCCGTCATAGATTCGAAGACGAATTAGTCCTATTCTTGGTCTGTGCACCAATTTCCATCTATATGATCTAAAGGATTTCCAACCATCATTTCTTGGATCTTCCCATAAGAGCGTTACTTGATTTTTAATTGTTCCGGTATGCCACAATGCGTTCCTCAACATTTCTCCGGGTCCGGTTATTGAATTGACCAGCTTTATTTGAACACTGGGCATAGCAACGGCGGTAAATGGAGTCGACAACCAATAGCTTTGCGATTCCTTCTTCCACATTACCAGGTAGAACTTCCTATTGCTTTGGTAACTGCAAAAGAGATTTAGACTAGAATTTTAGCTCGTGATATCAACAAAATCTTACCTGAAGACGAAGCCAACGTAATCATTGTCGTTGTCAGTATCGACAAAGAAGGTACCTTCATAATCGACACCGCCTATTTGATCGTAACCAACAGCTAAACCTGGATCGTTGTTAATAGTTTGAGTTATTTCGACACCTTCGTTGTAAATAACCCAATCGGGATCCAATTGGGATTCTCCCACCGGATCTAACATTACTGTTTGGAATGAGCTGAAGTCGGTTTTGTAGATTTGAGTGTTGTTCGGGCAATTGTCGAGTTCGTCTCTAATTCCGTCACCATCTTCGTCATCTTCACAAGCATCTCCTTTCGAATTATCTGTATATAATGTTATGTTATGTGATCAGCAGGTTTACCTTGATACAGTAGAAGATACAGTAATAAGCTCAAAGATAGAAGGTGTTGGAACAGGTATAGGCATTAGTGGGCCTAGGTCCTGGTCTGATTCACGAATGTATCCACAATTTAAGGCAATTGCGACACAAAAACCACGTTACTTTGCGATGGGTCGCAAGCCATCGAGGGGTCGAAGGTAGTGAAAAGGCTAAAGAAGCACCGAATATGTCCTTCATTGGTCCTAGTCCCTTCTTTGGCTTAGAAGAGAGCCACATAAAACAATCAATTAAAACATGGGAGGACCTCGTACTGAGAAAATGTTCCAGGACAAAAACAGGCAAAAGCATTCATATCGCTCACCTAAGACTGAAAAAATAGTGCTGTCATCCACCAAAGGGGACCTTAGATTACTGGCGGGATTTCCGACAGATCATGCAGTCCTAAAATATCACTTATTCAATTTAGGAAAAGCTGAAGATCAAATCTGTCGCCTAAGCCTGGAGACGGCAGAATATATTCTATGCAAATGTGTTACCATCAGTCGCACTCGATAACATTTCAGCAAACCATTTCTGACATCTACTGAACTGAAGGATGAAGATCCTAGAGTAATATTAAGGTTTATTAAGAGCCTTCACCTATTCTAATACACATAAGGGCATTTTGTTATAATAGATCTATTAAGGTCGCAGTCACTGAAGGCATTTGTGCCATAGCCTAATACTAATACTAGTATAACAGTAATATTTCTTTGTATGATATTAAGCTGGATTAGCCCATTCTTAAAACATGACATTATATTAAATTTATCCGTAGTTCCATTTTAACGCATTATACTACTATTAACATAAGGAATACCTCAAGGGTGATACTATGATCGGTACTTTTTATAATTTAAACCACTTGTTTGCTAGAATTCAGAAGAACATTTTAATTTATTACTAAGTGCTATACTCTTTCACACCAAAGAATCTGAACTCAACATAAAACCAAAAAATTTACGTTCCGCCTACGTCAGGCGTGAACATAGAACAAGATTGGTCTGTGTCGTTTTTGATGTAGTTTGAGGTAACCTCGAAATCGTAAAAACGTCGGATATTTACAGAAAATACTCTAGAATAAAAGAGCAGAGTTGTTTGCAATTATCTGTGTTTATTTTCATTGAATTATTGTCTTGTGTACGCTAGTGATGAAATATTCTATAATTAAAACCAAAAATGATGCTATGTTGAGTTGTGGGGGTAAGATCATACTTCTGTATAAAATCGTCGTTATGTTGGCATTAGGTGACACGGAAATGAGCTAGCCAGTATAAAGAATATTGCGTCATGTAAATGGCGCAAATGTTTTCGATTTGTACAAATTGTTATTTGCAAAATTTGCAATTTTTACGCATAACAGTGGACGGATTTAGAATCTCCGCAAAATGGACAAGAACATAACTCTGGAGCAAAAGGAACGGTCGTCACTCATAAAGGCGTGAGAAACTTATCACTTTAATGCATCTGCATCACCAATACGAACAATGAGCAAAGTCTATCTGTTGCTATAGTCTATGTGTTGTTATTTAAACAATAAGATTCGTATATGTACACGACGTTGTTACTATTTTGTGTGGTAAGAAAATAATTTGCTGTGATTAATAACAGAATTATTGAAGTGAATAGTCCATTCGTGGTAGCTAGCAGCAGCGAAACAACCAGTTTAGTGATTCTAACGCTGACTATAGGCATATTTTATTCTAATTAACGAATTAAATAATGTTTTAGGTTGTCGATGGCATTTATCGATGAAAATGGAAATATGTTCTGCCAACAGTTTATATGGTAGCTTAAATCTAATAGTTAGAGTGCTTATAAGAGATGATCCCGAACCTGAAAATTCAAAAATCTATGAAACTTTGGGAACATGCAAAGCACACATATATTTACGTAATTTTAACTCTCTGCTATTTTCTCTAATTGGGTGAGATTAATTTTTGAAATTTGGAGGTTTTATATGTACACTGCCGTTCAGTGAAGTTCGGTCATACAATAAAAATCTATTATATCACACTGTATACAATTATTAATACATAAAATTAGAAAAATATTAAGCATACACTCTTTTCTAAGGGATTAAAGCCATAAATTATTATGTAAAGTAGAAATATTGCGACAACCACAATAAAGTCCCTTTTATTATAATTCCAAGAATTTCTCGGAAGTACCGATCTTTTGAAACGGGTCGTTTGGGGTTTATTAACGAACAATTTATTTAGGAAATATACCGCACTATCACTCTTGTTTATTTATCACAGGCGTAAAGATATAAATTTGCTTCATTTTACTGTTAAACGTGTGTTGGTATGCATCTGTCGCTTTTGCGCGAAAGATTTAAGAAAATTTACTTCAAAATGGCACGTGGCAAGCCTACCAGGATAGAAAAACGTTCACGCATTATTACGCTGTTTGAAGAAGGATATTCGGGGCGACAAATTGCTGAAAAAATAAATATTAGAAGTTCAACAGTAAATGACATCATAAAGCGATATCGGACAACTGGAACTATAGAAAATCGTGTTCGTCTTGGAGCATCTAGGAAAACAATAAAAGCTGAAGAAGAATTGTATTATTAAGCAAACGCAATAGAAAATTAACAGCGCCCAAATAACAGCCGAAGTCAATCGCGGCCGTGAAGAACAAGTTTCGGCGAGTACGGTAAAACGTCGACTTCAACAAGCCGACCTTCATGGACGCATTGCCATTCGAAAACCCTTATTACGTCGGGGCACCAGAGCAAACCGGCTACAGTGGACTCGTTCTCATCTAGATTGGTCGTTAGATGATTGGAAACACGTGCTTTGGAGTGACGAGTCAAAGTTTGAGGTTTTTGGGCAAAATCGACGAGTTTATGTCCGAAGATCTAAAACCGAAAAGTGATCCCGAACTGCATTGAGCCTATAGTGAAGCAAGGGCGTAGTTCTGTGTTAGTGTGGGGATGTTTCTCCTTTGCTGGGACGGGAGATTTATGCAGAGTGCAGGGTGTAATGAGGAAGGAAAATTATTTTGCAATACTCCAGAATCATGCAGTGCCATCAAGATTGCGTATAATAGGCCGTAACTTTACATTCATGCATGACAACGACCAAAAACACACTGCGTTAGTGTGTAAGAACTACCTAAAGGAGCAAGAAGAACAGCACACCCTGAAAGTAATGACATGGCCCCTACAAAGCCCAGATTTGAACCCTATAGAGTTGTTGTGGGATGAACTGGATAGGAGGATCTGAAAAATATGCCCAACTTCACAAGAATATTTACGGAATATTCTGCAACATGAATGGATTAATATTCCACAATCCATTTTAACAAAACTTATCGAAAGAATGCCTAGAATAGTTCGAGCGGTGATTAACAGCAAAGGAGGTTTTTTCGATGAAAAAAAAAAAATAATATTCAGTATGTTATATTAGGCCAGAATAACTTTTTATTTATTTATTTTTATCTTTTTTACCTGTACATACAATAAAATTGCATTTTGTTTTTAGTTTCGTTTGTTTGTGTAACCTTTTCATCTTTTTACCAACCGACCGAACTTCTCTGAACGGCAGTATACCTATCTATATATAACTTGCTAATGAAAAGGTATAAAGCAAAAATTCTAAGGTAAAAATTGTTTGTTGTAATGAGCTTCATTAGGAAGTAATTAATATAAACATATCGACATTATTATATATACTATTTACCTAAAGTCGAAAGTGGAAATAATGGAATTTTCTTAGGCTACCTGTTTTATATTACTACTGCAAACAGTTTTAACTTTGGAGGAACTTCAGGAAATATACACATGTACAATAAAAGCAGACATAAAATTTGTTTTCAATTACATTGATTTTTGCATAGCGCTAGATGATTGTTACAAGCATTTTAAAAACTAAAAAACATAATGGATAACTGCGTTATAAATTACTCTATTGTTAGATCAGATTCTGCAATATTAGCCACGCCATCATACGATGTGTATGGTGTGATTAATTCTTGTGTGTTAAACACTTTTTGAGGAGTTTCATCACCGTGCAGCTTGTTATACCCTTTTTGATTCCCATCATGCTTTATTGCATGTTAAATAGCTGCTAATATGAAATGTTCATGTAGAAAAATATGATTCGAAAGGGTGTTTAAAATAAGAATTTGTTACACCGCGCACTTTGTATGATGGCATGGCTACCGCAAATGGAACAGCTGGATAGTATATGTAATAATGTTCTGTTCTTTTCTCGGGTTTCATCCTGCGTTGGTTCTCAGAAGAACGGGATATATCCTGACGTTTCGATGTAATCGCATACATCCTCTTCTTGAGGTCGTCATGGTTTGAATTGAAACCACGGAAAAAGAACACAACATTCGATTCATATCGACATTATTACATATAAACATATCGATGTTTATAATCTTCTTTCTTTGGCCGAATTCATTACTGCTTCATAAAATTCTGTATAACAAACCATTTTTGTCACTTTATCTTATTAGCATTAGCAAGTTATATGCAGAGATAGAGTGGGAAATTTACACATTCTAAAAATAAATTTCAACCACTCAGAATAAATATTAGCAAAAAAATAAAATTGTGTAATATATGCCCATATGTGCCGTACAAGTTCCAATTCTTTGAACTCTTGATTGGTAGTAAAGAAAAGCACGTGAGATGAAAACATTAAAAAAGATACAAGGAGTAACAAGTATTACCGGCGGATAACAAACTTACTGTTTCGATCTTCTTGTAACGGATTCTTAATGAAGACGCAATTATCTATATTGTTTAACACACCATCGTTATCGATGTCGTTATCGCAAGCATCACCTACGCCGTCACGGTCAGTATCTTGCTGGTCACTATTTGGAATCCTCTTGCAGTTATCGACGTTATCGCGTACACCGTCCCTGATGAAATGTTCAGAATCATTTTCGTTAAAGAGAAATACTAATCATGTTAACAAAAATTACCGATCTATGTCGTCGCCAAAATCGCAAGCATCTCCTACCAAGTTCTCGTTGCGATCTTCCTGACGGGGGTTTCTCGCTAGCGGACAATTGTCGCAAACATCTCCAACACCGTCGCGGTCCCTATCTTTCTGGTCGCGATTTGGTTTTCTAGGGCAATTATCTTCGGAGTTTCTCACACCATCACCATCGACATCATCATCGCATTCATCACCTACCTGCATGGCATAGGGAATACAATTTTATATGAAGAAAGGAGGAGCCCAATCTTCTCAAACATATATAGTTTGTGAAGAGCAGGGCTGTTTAGCAAAATTTAGTCTGAGTAGTGATAGGAATGCAATGATTAATGCTGTTATCAATGAAAATCATACTAATCTGACTAAATTATCAATTAAAATCATACTAATGCTTAAATTGGTGAATGATTGATTTTGGTTTGGCTTTCATCATCATTTGTGATTAAGAATTTTGATCGTTATTGCATTATTTTGGGCATAAGATAAGACGAGTAAAGCAATCATCGGCTCGATTCAGTTTTTTTTGGCTTTGTTCGTTGCACCATAAAGCTTCTTTCCATATATGGGAAGATCGATAAATAGCCAACTAGGTACCAGGTACAGCTTTCTCCATCTAGCAATAAACCAATATAATGTAGATTTTATATGTCCATTTCTAACAGATTCCGAGATATTTATAGTTTTGTTCCTAATCGCCTAAATTCTCTTCAAAATACCCGAAATGCAAATAAATTTTTCCAAGATTAAATTACACACTTGGTTGTACCTGGACATGCTTTCGATATTGAACATCAAACATTCAAGCACCGCAAACGTAGCTTTTTAAATAGCGCCATACATATCACATTGTTTTTTTTTTAAGTGGAGAAGCCAAAAACGTGATTACATACAGGCAGCCCTACATACGAGTAGACCAAGTATAAGCAGGCAAAGGTCTGCAAGAATGCTAAAATGCATAAAAGACTTTTAATGAACGTATGATGAAGCGTAACACCTTCCACCAAAGTACCATCACGCAATCTCTTTCACGTTCAATTAAAAGAAGGTGCCATGTTTGGCTGCGCAACCCACAGTTATTAACTTCCTCGTAAACAGAAATCTCGCAGTGAAAAATTCATCCCAAATTTTTGAAGGCAAAGACACCTAAAATTTTAGCCCAAAGAATTTCGTGGAGGATCAAACTGGTGACAGATATCAGCGCCATCCAATTTTAACGTTTTAACTGTTCTCCAATATCATGTGTATCATGTCTCTCTCTGGAGGAGCTAATATTGGAATGACGATAAGCGGCGAGGCAGCTCGTGCGCAATTAATTAAGGACACATCTACATTCTTTTGATGAAAAGAGAATTGAAATATTTCCCATTCGCTGGTAAAGAATCATAAAAAGATATATAATACAGGTCGGCTTATAATGCAAGTAATTTAGGAAAGGCAAGAAAAGACGCGAATCCTGAAATACTAATTGGATAACAGCTAACTGCGATATAACATTAAAACTGTTAAACCTACAAAAGTAAACAATCGATATATACCAAGGATATTGCTAAGGGTACTAGTAACCAACAGCAATGACGTTATACAATAAAAAAATTATGTGAATGACGTAGTGCTTCCTGTGCATAGTTATCACAAATATTTTGTCCAAAAATTGAAAATAATATTCAGAAATGATGAAGGCACGTATTAGGATATTCTTTTGTATAAAGGTTTCTTTAACCCTGCCTACCTGGTCGTTATCTAGATCACCTTGCTCTTTGTTCGGATCATGAGGACAATTATCACAAGCGTCTCCAATTCCATCTCCATCTCTATCCCTTTGATCTGGATTAGGCGTAAGAGGGCAGTTGTCCTGAAGCGTTTTTGTTTTAAAACGTCCGCGAATCCGCGAAATACTATCTTACCTGATCATTCAGATGTCCATCGTTGTCAGCATCTCTGTCGCAGGAATCTCCAATACCATCACCGTCCGCATCCTCTTGACCTGAATTTGGAGTAGTTCTGCAGTTATCCTGAAACGAATTTCGTACAATTCATAAAAATTAGAAATGTTTTCATACCAAACCTGTTTGCATTTTTCCCCATCGCATGGCAAGCTTCGATCTGGCCATCCATCTATGTCAGTATCGATACCGCATACCGACCCATCTCCAGCCCAGCCCACATTACACTTACATTTGTAAATATTGTAAGCTAATCTGTAACATTGAGCGTTGGGATCACATTCGACAGGGCATTCACAGCAGGGGGCGGATTCGCACTTATAGGAGCCCTAAAATTAAATTAAAACTAAGTTAAACACTTATTTAACCGTTTCTCCCATAATGGGGATAATATTGTTTTTTTCAGTGAATTTCATTATTTCAGTAGTTATTTAATACTGACAAATAAAATTTAATAATGTAAGGTTTCACTCTATATCGCATCGATAGGCTTCTATCAATTGTTTTGGTGAAGATTATGACTACTGGTTGGTAGTTTGGCTTATTTCAAAATAGAATTTATTCACGAGCCTTTATAACTTTTCCAGATCGTTTAGTGGTCATTTGTCGCAATCCGCTTCAGATCCTTCTTAATGGAATCAGTCAATTCCATGACATGAGAACTATTTTATTTTTAGTAAAAAATTTCACTGGGATCCTTACCAATGGCATACAGGAACCAGCTTACTAAGAAAGAAATTCAGACATTTTGGTGATAAGATTGCAGTCAAATATATAGCCCATATAGTGGCGCGTCTTTGAGTTCTATTAAAGGTATTTTATTGAATTTGATAGTTTCTCGTGCCGTGGTTTCCTATGTAGGCAACCTTTGAACTTCTTCTTCATTGCTGCCGCAGTGCGTAAATTCTGGCAATCATACCAGTTGAAACAGTTTAACGGCGATGATGATTTACTTCATCCTACATTGAATTGGCACATATTGTTTATTTCATGTTAAAGTTCCACTGTATGGCAAGCAAGAGATTAAATTTTGATATTTAACAAATGAGGAAAGTCCATTAAATTACGAAACGATAACATTCTAAGGCAACTTAAGAGAGAAATACAGCGTACTGCTGGAATTAAGGGAATAGTACAAGAGAGGAATAAATTATAAATGAGATTCATCAAATCAGAGATCTGATGATGATGGTTTTTACGATCTTGGAATCTAGCCTCACTACTTTCACAATTGTTCCGCATCGTAACGTAAATCGTTTAAAACATCGGGATTCGTCATAAACGCTATTAAAGACATCCAACATCGGAACGATTTTACTGCTCCATAACTCTCGGCATCAGCACTCAAACTTGTGTATGTTAGTATAATGTGGTAAACAATTCACACAACAAATCCTCACAAGTTGGAGCAGATTCTTTGAAGATTCTTGAAGTTTATTGCTCATAAAGTAACCGGAACCTGCCCCTAAACGTGGTTTCAATCTGGACGAAATTATACATGTTACCAACTGCAACCAAGAAAATGTATATCTGTTTTCGTGGATCTGCTCTAATGTATAGATGTTTCCTATGTGCCCAATAATTGGGCAGGATGTACTGCGAGGGCAAGAGATTTATAGTTAACTTATATGGGGAAATGTTTATTATTATTCTGTTTACCTCTTTTTCTATTTTTTTTTAAATGCTGTGTATTTCTTATGTTTACATATTCTTAGCGATTTAAACTACCTCACAAAAAATGATTTGGTATGAAAGTGTTATCGTGAATAACAAAACAAACTGCAGGCGTTCTTTAATAACAATAAAACTATTAATATTTTATTTTCAGTACTTACCGCTGGCACTGCTAAGTGTACATACCTCAAGATTCTTGCATTTCTTCCCTGGAGGACAATGAGCAAGGCCTTCTGCGCATTCGTCAATATCAACGCATCTATAATGATGACTTCGGTGAGGGGTAAATTGACGGAAATAACCGCCGGCGTTACCCGTGTATCCTGGAGGGCAGGGACCGCATTCGTACCCGGGTTGTTTGTTGTAACAATGAGATAAGGGGTCGCATGGTTGGAATCTCGCGCACTTAAAAAAGGTGTAGATTGGACAATGTTCTTATTTAGGGACTCCTATTCCATGCAATTTTTAAACAGAAGGCTCAAAGTTATTGCCTTGGCGCTACTTCAGGGTGTCTCAAGTAGTGGATAAAATAAAATGGTAGTAAGAGACGTCATTTCCAATTTGGGAAGTGCGAGAAATTGGACACCGACGTCTTTAAACATAGCTTTTAAGTTTATTCGCAACTTATGAAACATCCGGTATATAGAATTGCAGATATGTCTGATTGCTGATGAAACTAAAGTAGAAAGCTTGTATACTGCTATGGTAAGTATGCTTTTGTGCACTAGAATGCGTTGGAAAGGCGAAGAAATGAAATTCTTAAGAAATATTTTGTCAAAATTCTGCATTCATTAACCAATTCTTCTCTTCAGTGAATCCAAATTGCCTCAAAAGCCACCCATCAATCGTAATCCCAGACTTGGATTACGTTCCAAAATCTCAATAACATACTTTTTTACCTTACCACTGTTTCGAAGAATGTTATTACATTAATGAATCGAAATATTTATCTAAATTTATTAGTTTACATTTATTAAAGCAAATGTGTTGTGTAATTTCTAAGGGTTCCTTTTGAGTTTATCGCGCAGTTATAGTCTCGAAAATGACTAGATAGGGTGTATTCTACGGAAGTTTCGTAAGATGGGCACAATTGAAAAAAGTGGCGAGCTGTATTACCTTTCAGGCTTTTTTTAGCACATTTAAGTGGGAAAGAACTTTTCTAAACAGTTGGACATTAGGCGTCGTTTCCATTTAGCGCAGTCTTCGTAGCGTAAAGTACAAGAAGCTGAACTTTTCAGAGAATAGGAAAACCCAAAATCGGCTATTGGTAAATGGGTACGCCATGCTTTGGTTTCATTTGGGTTAATCCCGAAGAAGTGGGTGATGAATTTGAATTTGACTTCTAACAAATAACCCAGGTAGTAACTTTTTACATATTACATGTAAAATTCATGCTCTACATCTTGAGGCAGAGACAATTCGTAGATGTTATCCACAGGTGGATGCGCTAATTGCGAGTACAAAAGCAGTGTTTCTGAAATTTCACAGATTGAGTTTTCATACCCCTGAACCACCACAACCGATCCTTGCACGTTGGGAAACATGGTTACAAGCGGCAGTTTACTATCATAAATATTTTGAGAGTATAAAGAAAGTGGTCGTATTATTCAATCCGAAAGAGTGTGCACCTAACAAAACAAGTCAGAAAAAAAACTGAAGATAGTTAGGTTCAAAATGATTTACAAACTATTCACAGCAATTACATCGGAGTAGTGCAAGCAATAGAAAAATTACAAAATTCTTCGCTGTCGTTAGAGGAATCACTGCAAATTGTGAAAGATGTACACGGACAGCTTTGTTCGGTAGAAGACGCAAAAAAATGAGTGTGTTCTAATTAAGTTTGAAAGATTCAGATTTTGCCACACTTAGACAAATTTGTGAAGGTTCGTCTACAGATGCGTTAAGTTGTTTCAAAGATTTTTTTAATTATGCAAATATAACATCACTTGATGTAAAGGGATCGTTTTCTTTATACAAGAACATATTTACCTCACGGCGGACGCGTTTTGCAGAAGTAACTTTGGAAACGCACTTTATGTTAAAAATATTTAATCTCGCTGCTCCAGTTTTTCAAGTCACGGAAGACGCTTAAGGCGGTAAGATTTTTTAATCATCGAATTACATACATCCTCGATTTTATTTTTTATACATATGATTAGAGATGGTAATTTACTGTGTTCATGCAGTAACATAGGGATAATTTATCGAGATGGGTTCATAATCTACAAAAAACCATCTTAAAATTTTTTTTGTATCTAGCACCGGAACGGCACCGTTCGCTAAAATATATCTCTGCATAGTGACTCCCTTCACATGTAAGAGTCCATTCGTTAGTTGCGCCGAAGGTACGCGCCCGAATTTGCCCACTCTAATTATTTCATAACACGTTGGAAACTTGTTACAGTTCACCGCATCTCAAGGTTATTGTCTTCAGAGTAGACTTACGGAATGTGCAGAATGACCAATACAGAAGAATGAAGAATAGAAAATAAATGGGGAAGTACTGCTAAAAATAAAATTTCATTCAAACCAAAATTAATGAGTATGTGTCGAGGAAATTAACTCGAAATTTACATGAATAAATGTAAATAAAGCTATGACTGTCATTAAATGTGGTGCAATTCAGTTTCTCCTCTACTCTTGTCCTGGTGGGAATTTAAATTAATGAGCAAGACTGGGTGGCATTTTCGCTTAAATATAGTTATTTTCCTTCGAGTCGTCTTAGCTAAGCTATGCAAAAAAGATTGTTACTTGCAAGAAAATTTGAGCCTACAGGGGTTAAACGAAATGTAGATTTCAGCCATGGTTACAATATGAGGTATACTAAATTGTGCAGCTGCTCAAGTTTAATGACTAAAGTTGGCCACTTTCCGTGCGCCTCCCGAAATTAGCAGAAACTGGACAAACTCGTGTTTTATCGACTCTCGGGTAAACCAGTAGGCAACACGAATCCATTCTCATGAGACGAATAAACACGAGTGAGTACATTTGCCATAATTATTAAATAAATAACTTGTTAATCGATGAATACCGTTGTTAATATTCGTTTCATGGCTTAAAAGGTCTTGAACTGTTGAATGCGCTGGAAAATTTGCTTGTAATTAACTTACTAATGCTTTGGAATGGATTAGTTCAATAAAATTGAGTACAAAGTGCGAAGAATAAAAATGAAAATTAAAAATATTTTTCATAAAAGATCTGATTTAAGTGTTTACGATCTTTCTCATTTTGAAGTGTGCGGTAGATGGGCATAGATCGCTTTGTGTACTTCATAATGGCCATCGAATTAATTATGAAAGCATGTTAATTTCAGACAGCATGCTTCTGGATTAGTGAAGTATAGTTTTAGATACGTACTTCGTCTATGTCAGCGCATGTGGATACATTAAATTCAGATCCTGGTGGGCAATTACAGCTATAATATGGAGGGCTGCTGGTTTCGTAACAATCAACGTCTAAAAATTATATTTCAAGGATAATATCAGTACATTACATTGACTTATATACAGGGGATCCGAAAATATTTCCTCCTCTATACTAACTTTTAAACGACAGCAGCTGGTGATTTTAGAAAAAGAAATCGAAATAGAAAAGTGTACAAATGAGAACTAACTTATGACGTTATTAACATCTCGATTACGTTTCTGGTGTTACCGGAAGTAACGTATGTTAGTGAACCGTCGATAACGTCAGAAGTTAGTTCACAAAATATTGAAATCGATTTATTCTTCTAAGAGCGCTAGCTTCTGACATCTAAAAGTTTGCGTGGGGTGGCGATACTTTAGGACTTTACTGTACTCATAATTTGCTATATACAGATTTAATACATCTACATATGTAAATAAAACGGAAAAATCTACACTGTTTTTAGTTTTCAAAATTGCCGAATCGTTCTTCCTGTAAACATCTTCCGCATAAAGTTAATGTTCTAAAATGTCATGTTTTTAGGAATTGCGCCACTTCTTTAAAATTTGGCTGAAGGAATTAATAAGGAAAATAAAACAAAAGCATAATTAATAAAAAATAATTATATTTACATGAGTTACAAAGAACATAAACTATCTATAAAATTGTAACAACTAATAAAGTAGTTTCTCTCTTCTAAGTATTAATAAAAAAGAGTTAATATAACACGCAGGTTGCAGCGAACAAATCAACTAACAATGAAACATCCCTGCAATGCAGAACACTGTAATGTTGTTAATAAATTAAAAGCTAATAATTTCGGGTGAGTAACTACTATGCTAAGTGGAAAGTTAAGTTACAAAATCATTCGCTACGTCTCGTTGTAGCAGTTGTATTCGACAGAGAACATGGCATTTTAGCACATTTGTTTTTAGTAGTTTTTAAACATTGAAGAATTTTATCATAACAATAAATTGAAATTCTTTTCATTGCCAATTAAATGATGGGGTGGAAGTGTAGGATATAGAACAGCTATCTTCATACAGGGTTAGAAGATATTTTCTAGGAAAATAAACAAAGACAATGCGGTTAAATTATAAGATAATCTATTTAGCCTAACGTGTGAAAGAAAAGAATTCATTTTTGTCCTACATAACTGAAAAAGGAAAAATGTCCCTAAGAGAATCTACTTCAAACACTATCTTTTCTTCTGGTAGAATGGACAACAATGTAACTCACCGTTTCCGCATGGTCTGTAATCGCAAATCCTGCGACACTGAATGCCGTCTCCGGTAAATCCTGCCGGGCATGGCCCACACTTCGGCCCGCTTGGTGTGTCTTCGCAGCTTACTCCGCGGAAGCAAGGGCGATCCGAACACGATTTGTACCGGCAGCGATATCCATCTCCTGTCATACCTTGCGGACAACTGCCGCAGGTTGGCCCATTTGCGGTGTCACGGCATTGTACTCCGTGATAACATGGGTTATGAGTGTGACATCTTTCGTGGGTCGGCTGACAGCTGCAGAAAGATATGATTTGAAAAATAGATTCTCGGTTAAACCACTTAAATTTAAAGAAAATAAAAGCCGCGGGTCAACAAATATGTTATGAACTCATTAAAAGAGTTTGGAATGTAGAACGAATGCTTGATGACTGGACAAAGGCAAGTAAAAGCTATGCCCTAGATTCAAAAAGGGCCAAACAGTTACAGAGGAAAACGCTGTTGGAAGCATGCTATAAGGTACTGGCGCAATGTTTGAGAAGCAGACTAAATGAGTCCGCAGAAAGAGAGTTGGGTAGATATCCAGCGGGATTGAAGTATAACCGTTCAGTATCAAATCAAATGTTCGTTCTGAAAGGAATACAAACTAACTGTTACGAAGTAGTACAATAAGGCGGCAAATCAAAGGACTTTAAAGTAGAAAGAAGCTTAAAGCAAGATGATCCATTATCGACAATACTTTTCAATTTAGCTCTTGAGGTAATAATCAGAAATGGATCCAAGATGGAAGGTATGATATTCAAGAATCAGTGTTTAGCATTTGCGAACGATCAGGCAATAATAATGTAACAGAAGAAAGAGTTTAAAAAAGTTGCAAGAAAGATAATTCGGGAGGCAAGAGTATTTGATATAAACCAATAAAAAATCTTAGATAAGGTAATGAGAAATAGGTAACGAGATGAAGTTTTTTAGCAGTAGTTTTTCCGAAAATGCGCCGAATGGTCTTTTGCTCTTCTTTGCAGACCATATTAAAATAGTTTTTCACTTTATAATTCCCTATTATGCTTAGAAGTCTGTTGATGGTGGTTACTTTGTATAAGATTACCTATACCCAAATTCTGTTGACTTAAAATATTGATGAAAAGAGAAGTATTCTAGCTAGAAAAAATCTCTATTATGTTTGCCCAACATGATAACATCCATGCTTATTAATAAATAGGAAGTCGTCAGTTACTTTATTTATTTCCACAAATTTTTGAGAAGCTAGGCTTCATTTTTGAAAATCCCTTATTTACTCAGCATTTCCGACGTCATTTCTTAATGTCTAAGTTATTCAAATTAAATTAAACATTTGACATTTTTTCCAATTATTTAAATACATCAGAGCCATCAAGGAAATTACGATTTTTATAATTCACCGACGGAAACAAAAATATATTATTTTTATTTTTGTTTGTATCAACTACTGTTTATTTTTTAAGGAACATTACAAACACTGTACATACTTGATACCATCTCCTTCATAACCGGATGGGCAACTACCGCATTCTGCTCCGAGCTCAGTATCGTAACAAGGTACATCTTGGTAACAAGGTTTGTCTTTACATTTATATCCAGGGCGGCAATCGTGACCGTCTCCGTAGTAACCATAAGGACAATCGCCACATTCAGGTCCTCCCGCTGTATCTCGACAAACTACTCCCTGGAAACACGGGTGACTACGGCATGTGCGGTCTGGTTCGCAACGTTCACCATCACCGGTATATCCTGCAGGACATTTACCACATCTGGCACCGTCAGCACTCTCGTAGCATTGAACGCCTGGCGCGCAATGTTTCTCAGCGCACGTAATGCGAATCCTGTCACAGTATTCTCCATTTCCGGTATAACCCGATGGACAAGAACCGCATCTAGCTCCCTGTGATGTTTCGTGGCATTGTACTCCTGGAGCGCATTGTTTCTCCGAGCAAGTTATCCTCACTCTTTCGCAGTATTCACCGTCTCCCGTATATCCCGGGGGACAGGAACCGCATCTGGCACCATCGGAGGTCTCATGGCATTGCACACCTGGAGCGCATTGTTTCTCGGAGCAGCTTATCCTAATTTTGTCGCAATATTCTCCGTTTCCGGAATAGCCAGGGGGGCACGAGCCACATCTAGCGCCGTCTGATGTTTCATGGCACTGCACACCTGGTGCGCATTGCTTCTCCGCGCATGTTATTATTACCCTTTCGCAGTATTCTCCATTCCCTGTGTACCCCGGAGGGCATGAGCCACATACCGGGCCGTCGGAGGTTTCATGGCATTGTACACCTGGCGCGCACTGCTTTTCTGCACAGGAGATGCGTATCTTTTCGCAATTTATGCCGTCTCCCCTGTAGCCCGGAGGACAATTGCCACATTTAGGTCCGTTGAACGTGTCTATGCACGATACCCCATGGTAGCAGTTCGGCGGATTACTTTTGCAAGTTGCTACGAGCTGACTCGGACAGTAGTTACATTCTTTTAGGTATTTATCCATGTTTGCTATTAGATCGGTGTGTCTGTCGATTTTTGCCCCCAGTTGGTTAACTGCGATGGTAAGTTGATTGATTGCTTTGATAATAACTGTAACAATAAAGTTGATAAATACAGGGTATCTTACTTTGGACTTTAACAGTTTAAAAGTCTGTAACTAGAACCTTTTGAATTACACTTCTAGAAAATCACGTCCACAAAGTTGTATGACAGTTTTTTTTACTAAAGCGATTCCAAAAATTTCTTCGATTCTTATATGATTTAGTTGTTAAGTTTTATCAAAAGTCATTAAGCATTTTTCCTGAATATAAATTATTTTTTCTCACGGACCTTAATTTAGTAAAACCACATCACATAATACAAGGCGCTTGAATGGAAAAAAAGAACTTTGCCCGAATAGGTATTTTCGCTGCCTTCTTTGCCCAGGAAACGTTCTCGTATCGAACATTTATCTCTGGATGAAAAAAAAAAGACATTTTGAATACATCCAAGGTATTTTCAATGAAACGAGGCGATAAGAACACTACCGCAATTGTGTTTGATGTTTCCAATACTTTGAGTAGGCTGTAAGTGCGTACTTCGCATTATTTGTGTACTTATGGTAATATTATTGTAGATATAACAAAGCTGACGGTGTACGAAGTCATGAAGGGATATAAAGAAAAAGGTCAACTTATTGCACTTAAAGACGGACTAGCGAAGGTGTAAAAGGTGTGTATGTCGAATAGTGCTTCTTTCTCAGGAATAAACTGCCAATGCTAAATAAGATCATTGCAAAAATAAATGAGTGATATACCGAAAATTATTGTCGCAATGTTACGTAAATTTTTAAAAACCACCAACTTTAAGAAAACTTAACAAAACCTTTTGCTTAATCGTATTACAAGTTGACATTACCTTCAAATGTTGCAAAAAAGTCTGTCAATAGAAAGAGATGAGATTACAATTTGGAAAGAGGATTATTAAATCGCTATGAATCAGTGTAGAACGGAAGGCAGACCAATTTTTTATTTGGACGATATACCATTGAACGAATGACACATAAATGAGGAAGTGTGGGTCAGGTCTTAAAAATCCAACGGGCAAAGGAAGAAGGTTTATCGTGCTCCACATCAGTTGCTTCGTAACTCTATAATTGTTATGGCCAACCCAGCGAACCATTCATGAGGAAGCGAAAAGATTCTTTTAAAAGACCCTTAACTGGGAAAAGTGTGACATTCGATAATGACTACAAAAAATATTCCTTTCAGTATAGCTATGCTTCGATGTCAATTGTTGCACTTAGTACACGCTAACAAAAATAGATTCAATAGTTATGTTGTCGCTGAAACACTAGCGAAGGCAGGGAAAGGGTTTTAAGATTACTACTGTATCTACCACTGTGAGTTAAACCCATTGAATTAGTGTGGTTATAAATAAAAGGGGGAGCTTCTTCGAATATAAATTTTTAACCAGCAAAACAGGATTTAGGTGATTTTGCAGCTAACTAAACCACCGGCGCGAGTACCTGTCTGGATTTAGCGGAATTCGTTGTCTGTTAGGCAGAGCAAGGTTTTGGCAATAACATAAATTAGATTTAAAGGTTTTTGTAACTTTAGTTAAACTTAGCTTTAATCGTAAATCCTTTTTCGTGATATTTAGAAGCAACGCTACAGATTGCCTTAAAGCTCGTTAATTATACTGTTAAATAGCACCAACAGTCGGAATTCTGGAAAAAAATGAATTTGAAGATTTTTGGACATAATCGACTCATTTGAACGTAAGCAACCTTACCTTTCCACTAGATGGGTGCCATGATTGCTCACAATTGAACATTGAACATCGCGCGTGTGTCTACTTCAACAAATTGTTTCGCGTTGTTAAAACAAAATCATGGCCACAGTGTTTTAGTATGTATACAGAATAATACCTTGAAAAGGGCACAACTATTAGTGCGAGAATTATGGAAACATATTGGATCGTTTCAATAATGAGAAACGTCCGCACTTCGTGAAGAAAAAAATTCTATTTTACCAAGACAATAGGCGCGTGCACATTCGTCACGTCGCTGTGGTAAAATTGCTTCCGCAACCATCACATTCGTCAGATTTAGTCTCCAGATGAAAAAATTTCTGGGTGGAAAAATTTGGCTCAAACGATGAAGTGATTGCAGAAACAAATGCCTACTTTGCAAAGCTGGAGGAATCGTATTTTTTAGATGTGTTTCTTGCTGTTTATCGAACTCCCCTCGTATTATCGATAGAAAGATACTGTTCTCAGCTTTCTCCTCTCATAAATTAATGTTCGTTTTTATTATTTTCATTTTGCTTGTTACTAAGATATCACGCTTACATTTATTTTAAAATAAATTTTATTGGACAAAAAGAATGTAATGTAAAATTTGGTTTACTTCACGATTATATACATATATCCTTTCCGTGACACTGTGACACTTGAACTGAATCTGCACCTTGCACAGTTATCTACATTCTTACTGGATATTTTTATTTTGTTCGTTCTTTACTACGTTGTACATAAAAACGCCAACTGGATGGCGTGTTTCAAACAACAATACTTATTTTATTTAATATAAAATATCGAATTAACGCAATTGAACTACTGACGCCCAAAGAGAACTGTTGTCTACAGGTTACATCATATAACGCTACGCTGCGCAGCTCATTATAATTAAGATACTTTGTGACGAAATTGTAACATATCGTGTTATCGGGTCGAATGCATTTGTCAAACCCAATAAACTTGTCGAGTCAGGTTGGTGAGCCAAACTACTTACTACGCTAAAGGGTTGACTAGTCTAATTAGTAAATCTAGCCAAACTGGAAACCTCTTTTATGTATATTTCCAATATTTCAGAAGGTATAATTTTTGCTTTAGAATTTGGAACTTAGCAGAGTTAAGTGTTCCCGTACGTTCTCATATGCTAAAGATATACCTGTACAGTCATCGACTTCCGGCAGTAGTGGAAGTGGAATGTCGCCCCTACCGGATGGTATAAATGGCTCTATGTGATGTAAGGACCTCGGTTCATCTGCCAATTCATTCGATAAACTGGGATTAGCATGGAACAGGAGGTCCAAATTTCGTTTGGTGTGCATATTGGCAACGTCAATGGAACAATTGCTGTTCAATAAAATCTTCTTAAGGCTGTCGTTGGTAATTTCCATGTGATATTTCCTTTCTCTCATCTAAAATATTAAAATTTAATAAATTATAAATTTAATGATAAAAAAAAAATTAAAAATTAAATTTTAATTTGAAGGTACGAGGACTCCTAATATAACATTGTTACTGGTATATTAGGAACTAATTAAATTAAATTGAAGTATTAAAAGCAATTTTTAACATTTTTCGCACTTCTGTTAAAAAAGCTGGCGCACCCGCTGCAACATCTGAATAACCTCGCAAGAAAAAAAGGAACACTCGGATGCTGTGTACGGAAACAGTTTTATTATGCTACAAAATTGAAAACTGAGAAAGTAACGATTTAACCTAAGAATACTAATAACGAGTGTGATTTCCATCCTTACGAATAACTTCTAATATTCAGTTTGGTTGGAATTGAACAAAGTGTTCAAATATTCTTGGGGAATTGCATTACTTAGTTATACAGTATTATGTTACTGTTGGCCATCACGATATGATCGCCTCGTAAGCCATCCTCAAATATTTTCAATACTGGGCCACTCTGGGACTTTGATATCGTAAACTTCCCATGAATGGGTTTCACTCTTACAAATAGGTATTTTGAACACCATTTCAAATTTCTAGGTGTACCACTCCGTTAGAAGCAATAGACCATTACCATTACTCCGGTTTGCTTCTTATGCAAGCTTTTCTTCTTTTCGCGGGTTATGCAAATAATATAAATATCCATCAGGACCATCTAGAGAAAATCACTTTTTATGCGTGAAAATAACTGCCACTGACCAATCTTGCCCATACGGTTTCTTATAAAGTTTAGTCTATTTTTTTTATCTTTGTGTTAAAGCCGGATTTTTCTGTAATATGCGCCGTTGTAGATGTACATACACGCTTTTTAATTATTCCTTGTGCGGTCCTCAAACTGCTCGTAAATTGCTGGGCAGTACAATAGGAGTTAAAAGCTTCGCATAGAATATTTCATCTTTCTCGCTCGGTAACTATAGTTTGAATACGACCTCTGTAATTTTGTGAGTAGTTTTTTACATTCCGCACAAAATTATTCACAACACGCAATAGTTCGCGGGTTAATTCTGCCAGATATGTTTCTAGTAGAGTAACTTTCTTCTTCAAATGCCTTAATTCTCTCCATTTCTTCAGCACTCAATTAACTATTTATTACTGTTCTTAATACAAAATAATGCTTTTATTTGTGAAGCCAATTTGCTGTCGCGGTCTAGTCATCTGCAACAGTAAAACTGGTACACTGTGTCGAAACTGTGATCAGATGCACTTGTTATCTAATCCCTTTTTGTTATATAAAAATACTAAAATTGCCTTTACATCTAAAATAATTGCGAGAATACTGTCTACATTGTATCTTTTTCTTGTGAGGCTAACCAGTTAAAGCGGAGTGCATTTGCGTTTTTCATAACTTGAATCTTAAATTCGGAACACCTCGTGTATAATGAACTAATATAATGTAATTTTAAAGGGTACATTACAAAAAAAAGAAACTAACATTAAAATAATTCAAAACTAGTTACTTTTAGATAGGGAACTTTAAACCCTGCGATAAAAGCTATGTAATTATCAAAGTTCGTCCTGACTTCCGGTATAACCAGAAGTAATACGAGTCTAAAGATAATCTTTATAATACAGTAGGCGCCTTTATTACTTGCTACGAATTTTAAGGTGCTAATCGCGAAATTTTTTTTATTTTTTAATGAAGGAATTGCGCGGGAAACCCAGTTTCTTTGGTTCTAATTGAATAGATTTATTATTTTACATTCTACATAGTACAACTTAAGCAGTCGAATAAGTAATCTCATTCGTATTTCGCGTGAATAACCATTCATAAAATGAAATCGAGTTACACATGACAATTTTCTCGACGCCTACAAGTAACCTTCTGTCTATCCTATTAAATATGTATAATCTTGTGCTTTTTGCGCAAGGTATTCAAAGTGTTGCGTTATGCCGATTACGAATTACGCTTTAGATAAATGATTTGTTTCTGTTTCTATATTTTTGCTCTAAATAAATTAGAGTAATTTATTTGTGAACTTATGATTCACTGTAACTTAAAGTTTCATTGTGGTAAACATTTAGCGGTAAACAAGGTTCGTCGTCGAACAATGTCGCCAACTATTAACGTATCTGTATACGTTTCAAAGGCAGTGAAGCAACTTGACATTTCCTTTAATAGTAGTGGTCAGTCAAACGAACGGATAACGTTGAATAAATTGAGTTTAAAAATCGCATATGTTGTATCGAAGTTACGTTTTAGTGAAGTAGGTTTATATCTATATTGTTCTATTATCGGAAACCTTTAGTTTATTTGATAACGTCTTGATTGCTAATTTTGTCAAATTTTTTTGGAAATTTTTGAAATAAAAAACCAAATTATTAGTTTTAATTCATCATTTCTTAAGAATATGTTTATTGCTTTTAATTAATTAAAGAAAAGCAAATTTAGGCTAAAATCACAGTTAAAGCAAAGTAAGAAAAAAAAAAAAAAACAAAACAAACAATACAACAAATATCACTGTAAAAGTCAACGTTTCTGATTACACGATATTTATAATGCAAAGAAGCCTATTAAATATCTTTAAAATAACCATCAAAACATTAGTGATGTCATAATATTTATTTACACATCTCTGACAGGAAATTTAATCTCAAAATATTATGTAAAGAGAATAGCAGACGCTTGGCACTTGGTGGAATATGGAGGATGTAGTTCAGGTCTTACCCACATGAGCAAGACAGAGGCATCGAAAGAAATTGAGTGCAAAATCCAGGGAAAAAGTCACCAACAGTGCTTTACCTCGTAAACTTGAAACTTTCCAGAAATACCACCGTGTCAAGTTCGATTAAAGCATAAGAAAAAGATTCATCTGGAGAAGAGAAAATACAGAAGATGGGAGAGTTAAGGTTACATGCTCTAAGGACCTGTTTGTGAAGGCTTACAGCAGTGTAAATTTACACTGTAATATTTTATACTTGGGTAAAAGGTAGTAAATTAAAAATGGTAAATTACTTGGAATATATGTTGGTAGATGGAAACATATTTATAAAATGGCAATGTTTTGCGACGTATTCAATCGATTTATCAATATAATTGCTTCTTATACACCTAGAATGAAAATAAAATTTTGGTGAATGCATTAGAACCCTGTAACCTATTGCATAATTTATTGTATTTACTTACATTTCCGCCATGACACCTTTAATTTCTATAGCGGTAAAAAATTTTCTTCCATCGACTATAAAATAATAAAAAATTGTCTTATATATTAATGACGCAACCCTTCCGTTTCCAAAATATAATATCTTAAAGTTGTTTCAGTTGAATTTTTTTTTAATTTCCTCCGAGTCTGGAGATACAGTTTAACCAAAATTAGAATATTGGGTTGGGCATTGAAAAACACTTACCTACGTTATAATAATTCATTCAAGTTTTTTTGTGCGATTCCGTTGCTTGTCGTTTTTTAAAATTGGTTTTCTCTTCTCTCTAAGTTTTTGAAGAATATAGGAAGCGTTTACGAGAAGATGGCTATTTTCAGAGTAGCGTAGTTGCAAACGAATAAGCTGTTTTGCAAATAAGTTTAGCTGTACGGAATGTTAACCATGAATCAATTAGACAAGTCCTCAAAGAATGACTCATTCACTTGTTTTATTTCCAAAAAATTCATCACCTATTAGAATAGGTTTATTTATCCTGGCAAGTGGTTGCAAAATCAAGGGTATAGGGATCGATGAAGCACGTTTTGGTTGCGATGGTATTTTGAACTTCCGTAATATGCACTGTTGGAGAGGCGAAAACCCTCATCAAACCGTAATAGAATCACCAGTATGAATTTTCTATTGGTGTGTGGGTGTGTGTCTGCAGGTGCAATCGATAATTACCTAATTGATCCATTTCGATTGCCCAATCGATTGACAAGTGAACTTTTTTGAAAATAAACTCAGCATATTATTCAAAGAATGTACCACATGCATGGCGACGCGGCAGTTTACTTTTTTGAAGAGCAAGGGAATTTTTGCAAAGACGATTGGAAAATAGGTGAATTGATATACTATGGTCAGCTCCTAGTCCCGAACCCTAATCTCTTCGATTTTCCATTTTCGGGGTTTGTGAAAAATGAATGAATATGGATCAGAATTATGGAATTTGCTGAGAGATTCCATAAAAAACCAGACATACTTAAAAAGTGCAATTAATCATTAACACAAAAAAATTCCATCAAAGTCATCAATTTAAGTACCTTCTTTAGAGTGAAGTACCTTGTACTTTTTCAATTTTAACATTGCTTTTCTTTGTTATGTTATGTTGTTGTTTTTAAAGCTCACGTCGACCAAGTAGCAATTTTTTGTTGTTATGAGATATTAAAAAGAATTAAATTTTCTAAAAAAAATTTCGAAACCTTTAATATCCTGTATCTTGAAAACTGAAGGCTTACGGACATTACTGTATACGACCTTTTCTTATTATTTTATGGTCCTGGCGGCGTTGTAGTTTTCTTCTTGGACAGTTCCCACACACGTTCACTTTGTATCACCTTGTTACAAACACACTATAGAAATATTAAGAATGAACGTGGAATTACGTTTTTAAAACAGAAGCAAGTCGTTGGGATGGTTGTAAACATCAAGTAAACCACGTCATGATTCGCATAATCGAATGCGGTTCTTTTGCTAGGATAATTTTTGAATTCTTTTGCTTTCATATATTATTTAATAAATCATATGAAGTTTAATAATATATAATGATATATTATTTTAGCCATTAGCCGTACTACCTATTAGTAATTACTTTGAGTACATATTTTTCATGCAGGTGTACCTTATTCAGCATAGTTTGCAGATATATTATTAAACCCACACAAATTACAACCAGAAAAAAGGTTTCTCTAGTAGGAGCTCTGTGTAAGTCTATAATTTTGAATTGGTTCCCTAGAGGCCTAATAACATATCCTAGCTTTCTGGGTTAATGGGTAACAAGTAACTACTACGCTGATCGCAATGACCATGTAATTGCTCTCATATATAAATCCTGCGGTGTATATTACATAAACAGGTGTCTTAATGAGTAAAAGAATTTTTATTTTTTCCTGCGTAGGTTGGCAATGGTGAAATAATGCTATGGCATTGGCCACTTCACTTTCATAGACTGTTTGAATGAATGAGCAAAATTTTCATTCTAGAAAACTGGTAGGTGTCGCATATTCAGTACATTCATTAAACAATAAATTCTTGTTCTAAGTTGTTTGTTTCATAACCACTACTTGCAGCAATTAAAAGAAACCATCATGTTGCTAATTAACAATAAATGTATTTTTCTTCCCGGCATTAGACTGTACGACAATTTTTCTACCTTTTTTAGTTCCATTGCAAAATAAAATTCGGGTCGTATGTTAATATTATACTAATTCGCCAATTACCATTTGTAAAGACGGCGATTCCATCTTAGTATACATGTCTCGCATTGTTTTTGGCGTGGCTATCATTCCATAAGCGACGCAGTCCACATATAAGGAAACCTTGGCACCAGGTTGCTTCTGATCGAAGGCCAGTATTAGAGAACGAATTATTGTGTCGCTCTCTAGAGTGTCAACTGTGAAGTGCTGTTCACGTCTACGTCCATCTTCTACGGTGTCGATTATCACTGCGGAAAACAAATGTATTCGATAGAAACAAATTATAAATAAAATAATCTTCACAATACTTGATTTTCTGTAAAAATTTAATCATGATTTTAATTTCATTTAATATTTATGTATAAATAGCAACTCATTATATCCGGAGTAACTAGATAAGCTGAAAGATTGCTGACAGTGTATTATTTTAGTACAATTAAATAGGAATATACATTTTTAAATGTAGGAAAACAATTACATTGAAACGGACGTGAAGATGGCATGATCCACTAAAAATATTCTGGGGATATAATTGCGTATGCGTTGAAAGAAAGGTTTAAAAATTTCAGCCATGTTGGAGGCTCAGTTGTTGCTTAACCGTCGTTCTTGTCAGTCGATGTTAGTGTTTCTGTGAATACTGAGTCACCCACCAGTCCACCACAGTCCACCTACACATTAAGGGATGAACGCTGTTTACAGAGACTGCACTTTGCCACAGTGAAATTTTGAGAAGCTGAGTTTAAACGTGGTCATATGGGCTCAGTTGACGATTAACGTACGGGACGCCCAAACTATCGACAGGAAGCATCGCTAAATAAAAACTATTAGCAATATTAATGTTAGTAACAACAAACATGGTTGTTGCGTACATTTTAATATGCGTAACTTACCATTCTTTTCAGTTCTATCCAGTAAGATCGCGAATTTGTTATGACTATTTGGAAAATCTACTGCGAACAACGTTTCAGATGCAATTCGATGGCGTCGTCTGGGTTTTAAATGTTTCAATGTTAGTATGAACTCGTCTTCTTTGACTACATCTTGCAATTCGTTCGTGAATACTGAAACAAGAAGCAAAGATATGTTAAAGTGGGAAGAAGACATTGACATTTGTAAAACTTTATAGGTCGAGTATAAAATTTTACAATTGTTTGCTTATTTTTAATACCTTTCAAAGGTTACACTATTCCTTCAATTGTTTACGCTTCTATAAATTATACAATCAGCCCTTTTAGCAAGTTTTGTAAAATCTTTTACTAAATAAATAATAGCGTTTCAACAATAAACTCCTTTAGCGGGAAAGATCAAGTATCAAGGCGATGGTAATTGCAGATTTTTGAATTCCTTGTACGGGGCGTTCCGTTATTGGTATTTTATAGGCTAGAAGAGCCTCTAGACTAGAAAAGGTGCCAACAATTCGTAAGGGTGTATCGAGTTCTTTTCCAGAGAAAATACTAATAGGCATGGCTACTACGATCGGTGTTGGAGGTATAAGCTGATGCTCCTACCTATACAAGCAAGCATTAAAGTGTCGATATACTCCGTGCCATGCCATACTTGTTATTTGATTAGTTCGTAACAATTAATTCTGAAGCGAATTCGTTGGTTGCCATTGCCAACCGTACGACCGAATGATGTGAGAAAAAGAACTTGATTCTGTTCTGCCCTGTTGTATCCCTACTCTAAAAGATATTTACAAGTACCTGCTTCTACCGTCTATATGCCCTAAAACATGCGAAATATAGGAAACTAAGAGCACAAAACGTATTGTTTGGTTACCATAACAACAGTAAACAAAACATATTAACATTGCTCTCTTAATTGTTGAGTCAAAATTTTAAGCCTAGGTAGCTACTTACAAAATGAAGCACTTAAAGAAAGAGTTGATACATAGAAATTGTTAGGTTAGATTATTATAAGAAAATGCATACTATTTCTACATTAATAGAGTGAATGTTTCCAGTAGCTTTAATTTGACAAATATTAGCGGTTGCGGACATTATCAATCAGCTCAGCGCAGCTTATACATCCTACTAGCTAAAATATACCACTTCCTTTATTTTTTCACTAAACAATAAAAACTAATACATAAATTATACTTATGCCCTGAGGTGTTATTCATCGATTGGATTGAAACTTGGGTTTCAGCGGAATCTCAACGTTTAGCGGCTAAAAGCTACGCCTAAATTTTGACGATTTTCAGATTTTCGCAATTTATACCGTTATTACGAATAAAAGAAAACCTTCCATGGGTCTATCAAACTAGTCCGGATGAGTTTTTTTTTCAGCCCTATTACTATCCCGCTACTTCCTTGCGCGGAGGGGATTGAACGGAAAAGGGCAAAATATACGCACAACTGATCTTTGGGAAATACCATTTACGCCTGTATATATGCTTGCTGCCCCCTCACCGCTAACTATCCCGAAAAAAATTAGAAGTGTATAGCATCATTAATTCCAAACAATTTTAATAAACTTGTATACTGAGGATTTCATTTTAGAAACGTGAATAGTATGTATATATTCTGAACTGAATTTATTTGACTCTTCTAGTGTTTGGCAGGACCACTATATAAGAGAATTTTGAGAAAGAATATGAAGCAACGTGTGAACTGAAAGACGGTAATATAGATGTCGGTGGTAGGAGGAAGCCCGTTGAATTCTGGGAATCGTGCAAACGAATAAGACGAGGCAAGAAATCTTCAGTAAGTGCATAGCTGGGAAAAATATTTAGGAAGAGGAGGAACATGCAGAGAAATGTTGTTGAAAATTGCGGAATATGTATAGAGCAAATTTGCACGATCTATAAAAGTATCAGAGGTAGCTTTCACCTGCTAAATGTGAGATTCTGCCGAAACGGAGAGCGGAATTTTACAACGTTCGATGGGTCCTACAAATCTGCCAAGCTCTGATCGGTGAGTAAGGTGTTCCCTTGTTTGAATCAGTTTAAAATCGTCAACGTTAGTATGGTTTGTTTAGCGCTGCCATGGTAATCAAACTATATTACACTAGAAACGACTTATGTAGATGCAATTTGTTGGTGCAAGATTCGCTAGACTAGTTAAAAGCGTCAATGTTGATATTTATGGTTTATTGTTGCCATTTTAACCAAACAGTACTAACACCTGGAACCGCTTGGATGCTATACATAAATGTAGGGTTAGTGCTTAACTGTAAATATCTGTTTTATATGCAATATTGGATATACGATGGATACAGAAGAGATATATGGTGTTATTTAAAACAATGACGTTTCTGGTGTTTAAATTTGGCAAAAATTTAGTGCTCAATACTGAACACCCTGCCTGCACTATATCTAGGTAGAGCCAACTATGCACTTTAGTCTACTTGAAAGGAACATGTGAAGTCCATATTGGGTTACTTCTAGAAAGCGAAACAAAAACGTATTAACTGAAATTCGCCACTTTCCTGGCGCTTCACGAAATTAGCAGAGACTAGACAAACTCGTCTTTATTCGTCTCATGAGAGTGTGTTGTCTACTGGTTTCCCCGAGAGTTGACAAAACACTCTCTGCTAATTTCGTGAAGCGCACTGAAGTTGCCGAACTTTATTAGTAACATACAGGCTGTTCCATTTAAAATATCAAAGCAGGTGTCTGGTTTGAAAATGATTGGTCGAGAAATTTTGACTTCCTGTTGTTTACATAATGACGCAATTTTAATTCCAGTAGGTTGGGCCAGCCTCTATATGTACTGCTTTTTCTATTGTTTCACTAAATTACTAAACTGCGTTGTAGGAAGCTGGTGAAAGAAAGAGTATTTTTGAAGAAATTACCAGTGTACAAATTCATTTTTTCACCACTGCTACGTATATTCTAGTGGTTTCGCAGCTTACATTTGCGGTATGTACAGTATTTGTATAGGCATAATTATAGGTTTATTTAACAGTCGCGTATTATTTCATCTAGATCTACATAATTTCCCAGTTTATACAATCTACGAACATATGTTAATTTTTTCGTTGCCGCATATCGGTGCAAATTATGTACGTATATTTATACATGATCTAAGCATTCTAAACGTAAGTCGTCTATTCATCGAGGGTACTTATTGCATTCAATGTTCAGCACAATAGAAATTGCTGCATGTAATAGCTATTCATACATTTAAATATGCTATCTTTAAAGGTCACTCGCTATATGTATCGCGGATAAATGCTAGCGAAAATTAGGAAGTATTTTAAGAGTTCCTCTGTAATACACGGCGACGAGCTTACAATACATCAATTTTACAGACGCTAATCTTGCTTTACTATATGCAGGGAATTACTGTAGCCTGAGGATTGTGCGTGACGGTTTATTCAAGATTATAGTTCATTAATGGATGGCAATTTGAGTAATAAGATGCTTTATATTACATTCTTTTCCTGGAAATAGTAGATTGTAGAAAGAAGTATAATGTGAGCTGCGAATATTCACTAATGTCTGTCTTCATAACTGTACAGTTCAAAACAAGCAACAAGATTCAGCCTCATTTAAACAATAAACTGGCATGAAAATGTCTGTAGAGTCGAAATACTTAAAAGCCTTCGTCATAACCTTTTCGCTCACGAATTAAGACTGCCGAAGAGAAAAATCTGAAAATTATTGTGATTTTTTTGAAAAGTTTTAATACAAACTTCATAGTACTGTGGCGAAGTGCTGTTCACAAACAAGAATGATGTGATAGAAGCCTAAAACAAGTCAAGCTACATAAGAAAAAAATCAGGTTGTTTTCATTTGAATGCACGAAGACCAAAAGGGTAACAATCCACGTAAAATACGGCGAGAAATATTAAAGAATCAATAAATGAAAGTTAACACCAACAAAGCAAAAGTCATGAAAATGGCAGAATATTATCAAGAGGTAAGCAGTCGAAATGAATGAAATAATTGACAAAGTATCTAGAATTTATCATATTACGAATACAAAATTTTATTTACAAACAAGAAATATATACCAAAGCAAAAATTGACGTTTACAACACAATAAGTACAGCATATTCACCTAGAGCGCGGGTGCGGAAGATAATTCCTTCCCTGAGCAATTTAGAAAAAGGCTTTTAAATAAAAACACTTCGCAAATAAGTTCTGAGCAATACAAATGTAATATATAGGATGTTCAGTTTCTGCTACAAGCGATAGGTGATTTTTTAATGCGAAACACCCTGCGTATAACTATATTTTGGGTTGGTTCTCTTGAATTTATGCCAACTTTCTTCAATTTCTCCTGTATCCATCTGCTTTAGATTTTTATATCATTTAAGATTCTGTAAACTGGCCGTTCAAGGTATTCGTTAAAACTAATGGTTTTTTTTGTCTATTCGAAGCAACCAGCAAGTTAACAAGCATGTATAAATAATAAGTATGCAGATAAATGAGGATTGATTAGTCCAGCATGAAACAAACAGATTTATGGCATACTAAGTTTTTCAATGGCAAACAAGTATAATAAGGACATATTGAAAGTTGAAATTTCGCAATTTGACTAAACAGATGTGCTTTAGAAAAACCTTTTTGGATGAATTTCTTAAGACAATACCTAACGTAAGCATTACACAACATTTTACTTCCGAAATGTTAGTACCTAAATGTTCAACAAAATATAAGAGATCGCATTATGGGCTGCTCAAATAGATGTTGAAATAATCTTCATAAGTTTAATAAATATCTTTAGGAAAACAAAAGCATATAACATATCCTCATAGTACTTGGCTTGGAATTTTAGTAAAAAGCTTATCTGGACAGCTTCACAGTTAATTTACCAGACAATTACACGTTTTAGGTTTAGGAAAATGTTTATAAACAGCATGAATTAAGCATGATAACGATTTCGGTAGTCATCTTATAGACTATGATTGGTAACATTCTTTTCGATATATTACTGAAAACTCCAAGAAATACCAATCGAATTTCGGATGACGGCACTGCTCTAAGATTTAAGGTGAAACGGCGGAACAGAAAAAAGGAAAAAGTTGAAATGAGTTGAAGAGTGGCATCCAAAAACAACAATATATGTGACGTTTAAAAAACCAAATTTGTAAATTTTTTGCGGAAACCAAACACCCTATTTATTTGAGCCTAATTTTATTTTATGCAGAGACACTAAAAATATGTTACATTAGGCAAATTTAGAGTACGTAAAATATGTAGTTAATAGAAGAGTAGGTGAGTAAGGCATTTGGATAAAAAAATAAGAGGGTAGAGGGTTTATGAAATGTATGATGAGAAAGTTATAATGGTGTTAAATCTGTTTGAAAGATTTCAACATTCTATTTAAAGTAAATGGTGTAATGCTTTTACAGTTACTGTAGCACGTTATATGCAAAAATACTTTACAGAAAGTTGTTTGGGGATTTTTTTGGGTTATGTAAGAAAAAAAATGTTTATCAATTTTAACGTATAACATCATGAATTAACTTTCTTACGAAATAGTATAGTGCATTTCTTTAGAGAATGGTACAATACGTTATTCAAATATGGCTAATCAAGCGAATTAAATCATGAAACACTAGAAGTAGCCTCAACAATTGCAATGACGATGAAGTAACACGCCTGCCTATCATGTCAGCGAATCTGACGCTTAATAACAGAAACTCTGACGCCCAAACACAGGAATTTAGATTATTGCATTATTATTGTACATTGCAAAACCCCATCATCTTCGGAAATAGTATCCCCAACGGGCGAAATAATTTGATTCCGACATAAATCTAAATACCTATTTCCAATTGGTAACGAAGGGATCGAAAATATGCCCAGCCCATATTCATGCCCATGTGTGACTTTTGGTTGAGGATTTCCTTGAGACTAGTCTCTGCACTCATATCTACTAATACTACCATAAAGGGGAAAAACAATCCTGTTAATTAAATTGACGTCACTGATTTTTATCAACAATCAACATAAGGGTCGAACTCATCTCCGTAAGTCCTTGCTTTCCTCAAATAGGTGATGTACCGAACCTACACATATGTTTGAAGGTAATTGACGTATGGAAAGATGTGGATTTTCGATAACTTCTAACAACATATCCAATTCCTTCTCTCGTTAGTTGCATTCTTTGTCGCTCCAAATTTACGAAGAGCTTTGCTCAAAATAAATTGAGTAATTGGTTCACGATTTGTGTATTCTTCATTGAAAAAAACACGCACTTCCTGTTGTGTTTTGATACGGTAAACATTCCCAATCGTAATTAGAATGGTTAATCTTTCATGTTCAGTTAAAATGAACATCTTATGTTATTATAGAGCCGCTTCGAAATAATAAATAGTATAAATGAACAAAAGATTACTATGCAATGTGACTAGAGAGTTTTCTATTTTCTTTTTGCGTTCTCTAAATTATGATGCGAAAAAAATAGCATTATTTAACAGCTAAAAAGACATTTTACCATTCTATTTCAAAGAAAGGAATCATGACGTCATACGTTAAAACTGACAAACTAAATTTTTTCTCGCACATCCTAAAGCAATCCAAGGATCTCGCCAAACAATTTTCATATAAGATACCATTTCATGTAACGTACTATAGCCGATGTAGAAGCATTATTTTGTATAATTAGAACACTCTGTGTACGTTAATATTTCAATATCTAGAGTAGACTCTTGTAATTCTATGCGAAGCCAAGCAGTTGACGTAACTAGAGCGTTAAAAAGGTGCAGTTTAATTGTCAACTGTACCTTTCCGACATTTTAAGAACATCAATTATTTGGTTTCACATATAGTTACAATAACCTATTAGGCTGTAGACACTTATCTTTAATAGAAAGTCAAACCCATTGTAACTTCCTTAGTATTCAATTTATTTTTTTATTAATTTCATGTTCATAGAAACAGCTGCAAAAATTAACAATTTTGCCAATTTGGTAATAGTAGCCCTTTAATTGTAATCACCTTCTACCTTCTTTAAACTAAACTTTTCAATTCGCTGATTCAATATCAAATATCGATCTGTAACAAAAAAGATGTGTTTGTTCACTGAAAGATTTGATCCAATTGTTAGTGAATCACAAGCTGTTGGTAACAATTAACAACACAACTTGCACCATCAGTTAATCGATTCGACGTAGTAGAAATTGCTCAACCTTCGTTTAATCAAAGAAGAAATTTATGTTCCATTTCCAGTTGGAACAAACCTTATTTTAATTAGAACGTTAGTTCCACACAAAAAAGACGATTCACTGCAACAGATGTGTGTTTTCTTACGCCTGCATGTGGTCTTTTAATTACACCATAACATAGTAAAACTCACTATAAAAAGCATCACACTAATAAATCCCGAACGGGAATACAAATCATAAGAGAAGTACAGACGCCGAATCATCTGCTCTATACATTCAACGGTGCTATTTTTTAAATCCGTTGCATTCGTGGAATATCCCAATTACGAAAACACATTGGGCTCGTTGCCAGTGTCAACGAAAGGGAAGCGAAATGATTCACCGCCGTGAAATTGTGCAAGCGACAGTCATGACTTAATCAATAAGATCAGCGTACGTCATATTCGTTTTCGCCGCTATTTTTTCATACTTATTTAATGGAGGCTATGATGTATGCGTTCCGCAGTGTACTAAATAAGAGTAAGGTCTCTTGTAAATTGAATGTAGGTGTGTTTTAAGCAATTGGTTCCTGCACTTTTATGTAGTTATGAATTAATTATAATTAGATTCCTTTTATAATTTCTGCAATATTTTAGAGCGCTTTCTTGGCATGCTTGTATAGCAATGTGTATGATGAGGAGTTACAAGAGATGAAACGGTCTCTAGCAGTGTGTTATTTTCACTACGTTTAAATACATATATCACTATCGCTAATATGTTTGCGAAGATATTAGCGCAATTCCCTTCTGGAAAGAACCATTAAAGAACCATTGCAGTAAGTTTACTTCTAAATCTACAAAAATAACCTGTTACATAGAATAGTGTGTCTGACAGTGTTGTCCATTTATTCTCCAACGACAGATAACATCAAAATTTACCTAGTATGGTTTAGCATAATCGTGCAAAGATCATTTCTAGAATGGTGGAGCCAGGTACGCTTTAGTGTAATAGCTTTTAAGCTATTTTTTTGTGATAAAAAAGAATATATTTTTGCAAATAGCAAGTGCAAGCAATAACTATAGAGGGATTACATTAATAAGTACAGTGGCGAGCAGAGTGACTACCGGGGGAGTAGGAGTGCACAGGGTCACATATTCACTTTAAAGGAAATTATTACTAAGACAATAAACAAAGGGAAAAGTCAATATTTTGCTTTTATGGACTTCGAAAAAGTTATCGACAGAGTCCCTAGATCTATACTATGGGAATGTCTAAAGATAAATAATATTGAAAATCAATTACTTAGAGTCATTAGAAGTGTATGTGTGGAGACTTTCAGCTGTGTAATAAGCAAAAATACGAGATCTGAAATATTTGCTACAAGAGAAGGACTAGGACAAGGAAGTGGTTTGCGCCCCTTTTCATTTATAACCTTTATGAATGAGATTATTCAAGAGACAATGAAGAAAACGAAAGTGAGGATATCGGAACCTAGAAAGAGTAGACATCTCTACACACATATGTCTTCGCAGATGATGTAGTGATAATAGGGAATAGTAAAGAAGATCTGCAGTACAATTTGGAAATATGGAACGAAACGGTTACGAAGTATGGGATAAAAATGAACAAAGAGAAGAATTGAACAAGTAAATTAATTGTTACACTAGAGGAAACAGGAAAACATGAAATAGAATTGCTAAAGCAAACAAAATGTATTACTCGCTGGGGAACTGTAAATAATAAGTAATAAATAAGTAATAGGTAATAAAGCAATATGTAGATCAATACTAACTTATGGGTCCAAATCCTGCGTACTGACACAACGAGAAAAGAAGAAACTGCACGCAAGTGAAATGAAGTATTTAAGGAGAATTAAAGGTGTTGCAAGAATGGGCAAGATAACAAATGAAAAAATAAGAGAATAGCTAAACATAAAATCCGTCGAAAAATATATAGAGAAAAGGCAGCTGGGATGGTAGAGACACTTATAGAGTCTTAGTCGGGAAGCACCGATGAAGAAAGTATGGGAAGCTTGAGTTCCAATTAAGAAGAAATGAGGAAGGCCGAGAGAGACTTGGGATGGCGTATTGGGAAGAACATTGGGAAGCAAAGGAATGACATGGAGTAAAGCAAAAGAGTTAGCCAGGAATAAAAAGAAGTGAAACACATTTACAAAGAGTTGGAATAATAAAGGGAAATATATATTTGCAGGTGCTAGAAAATTTCTTACATTTATTTTTATCATATATGTTTGAAGACAGATGATGTTTTGCTGACTATGAGTACTATTCTTTAGTCGACATCTGTCAAAATTTCGGGTAGATCTATTGAGTGGTGTTGTTTTAAGAGCTGTCGACAGTGAGCAATTTGTATGTATTCGTCAAACCATATAAAAAGAACAATTCTGGCCAGCCAATCGATTTCTTTTTTTGGGCGGGAAAACGTGTGCAGAAATCAAAAAGAAGTTGAATGAAGTATATGAGGACTACCATCACATACTGATTAAATGAATTTATGCGTACCCAAACATCCGTCTGTGATGAGCAGCAGCCAGGTCAATTCAACGTGTACAAAACATCCTTTGCGAAAAATTGAGTATGAGAGAGCTATCCGCGAAATACGTACCATATCTATTGACGATTGATCAAAAATGGGAACGCAACTTCAAAGCAATGTTTGAAAATATCTTTTTTATGGTGACGACTCAATTGAGTGTTTAGGCTTGTTAAAACTTGTCATAACTTCGGGAGCCTTTGTGAGTAGAATGTTCCATGGCTTTGTTACGATTATCCGCTCACGTAAAAGGTGAAGTGCTGTTAATTGTCTCACAATTGCGAATGGTGACTGGGGCGTATATAGAACCTACCAGGAAAATTTTATCCTAGCAGGACTTGAACACAGCACTTAATTCTGCCTAGTCAGACGCAGGTCCTCTTATCACTAGACTATCGAGCCGCTGTAGACCACCGAACCGTTAATGTGGAATATAAGTGACTGTCTGACTCTAGACGAGACATCGATACAACACTACTAATGGTGTGCCGGATCGTTAAATACCTCGATCCATACGGATTATTAGTATCGAGGTTCGCGGTTGCGAATATGGATCTTCATACTTTATACACTGACGATCGCGCGTGACTTTAAAATTGTAGTTCTAAAGACACGCTTTACGTATTTTTAAAATACAATTTCCCTTATTTCTAATTTTCGCTTTCAAAAATTGAATTTATTTAAGGTTCTGCGCTACAGCAAAGATAAAAAAGCAAAAAAGCAAAATAAAGATTGAGAAGGGAAATTTTAGCCTAACAACGGCTACATTTCCGTTTCACACATTTCTAATATTCTCAATAACGAATTTAGAATTTGCCCTAGACGATGCTAGCCAAATGAAAGATTTCAACTTTGTGTTGAGTATGCATCTAAACTGAAAAATAGGACTTGAAGTTTTTAACAAATAGAATTTACAGTGGCAAACTTGATGAGGTAATTAATAAAGTAACATTTTGTTGTCTGAATTGAAAACAACCTCAAAACACTGCTTAAGAGAAAATTACCTAATTCAGTATAATCACAGCGTTTAATCTCTTGAATAAGGAAGTTGTGGAAAAATAACACACGCACAATTTCCTTGTGAAAATGTTTTCTAATCAAAGACGTCTGTCTGTGGTACCTGTTTATCATTGTATGTTCGAATTTTATTATCACATCCTTTATATTTTACAGTATATCATATAAATAAAACTCATATTTCCTGTTCATTAAACAATGTTAGGTCTAAATTTAACATATGTATATATTATGCAACTTATATGATCATAAAGAAACGTAATCATGCTTTTTTTACTTTTTATGTCTGACTAGTGAGAAGTTTGGCAATTCAAATTGCAGTTTATTGACGTATTTTATGAATTTTAAAACACATTTATTACAGATCACGAAAGATTTATCATCGAATGCTATTTTCGTAACGAGTAGAAGCAGGCAAATCCAACAATGTATGGATGAATTTCGTCTTCGTTTCAAAATGTTTGCGACACGATAACACCTCAATACCTCGTCAACACGTTTAATGAACATGGAACCACGAGTACGGATTTGTATTGAATCGAAAGATCAGTTTGAACATTTCCTACAATTCTTTGCTAAATTCTCCTTTAAGTTTAGTAGAAAATTCTACCACTTTTTCTATTATTGACTTAGATGATAACCACATTAGCCAATTACGCTTTAAACTGGAACTTGTTTGAATCGTTCCTGTCGGCGAGTTAAGAACTTCAATCTTGCAATGATTTGGGCAAGATTTAACTGACAGATGTAGCTGTAACACAAAAAAAGTAAGTCAAGGAAACGTTTTTTTATGACCATATTTGGCAATATTAGGAAAACAGCTGAAAACGAAGTGTGTCATTATATTTATCAATGAAATCAATTTTAATTTAATATTCATAAGAGCGAATAAAGCGATATATTAAATTAACAATAACTAATTTAGCAGACCTAATAACGTCTGGCCCTAGCAATATTGTTTTCTCCGTTTTTCTTTACGAAATAAAAAAACTTTTTTTCGTGGATGTGTCCACAACAATACAAGACTGTTACAAACTTGATAATTTTCAATTTTTAACCATTAAATTTTAATGTCCGAAGCAAGCAATTAAGAAGTGCACTTTTCGTCAATGTTTTTTTTTTATGTCACACGTAGGTATGGACACAAACATTATAAAAAGACTTTCTTTGGATGCATTTTTTAAGCTTTAAGCTAGGAGCTCTCAAAGAATTAAGTACTTTTGTTTATTTATGTTTATTTACTATTATTTACTTATTTACTAATAGGGCAAGCTTTAAATAGATACACACCTTATTACCGAATGCATGAGACGTTACCAATAAAATGTTTATTCATCACTAATTCTACTAACTAATTCCAAACTCTAGTTAATAGATTCGAGCTTAAATAAATATGTGTCTTTAACCTATATTTTTGAAATTTAGTACCTAATAATAAAGATACTGCGTTTTCTCTTATCAAATTTGGAACGATTGCCTTAAGATACGTAGGTTGCAAGAATCCTTTAATGATATTTACTACAATTTATTATCGTTGGACGCGTATTTTTAAGAACAATATTTCGAGCCAAATACTGCTTTTATAAGGTACGTTGCCTTAGTTTAATGTGCGAAAGATAAATATGTAAGCAGTGTTGCTGGATATTGGTGGTCTATTAGCAGGAGCAAATCCAGCATCTCGGTTAATACAGAAGAACAGAAAAAATTTGTACTTGTTTATATCTCTAAAATATATTGCTTTCTTTGAACGGCACACTATGTATATTAATTTACCACTGAATTCAGCATGTGATTGAGACGTTGTCAAATTGTTTCTAAAAGAATGAAAATTCAAGAAAAATCAGTACACTATAACAATTATTAAAATAACTCTATTAATGCGAATTTACGAAAGATATTTGGCAGATACGCAGAAAAGGGGTAACTTCAAGATTTTAAATAGATAGAAGTTTGGCTTCATCCACAGAGTGTTTCTTACACGTGTACAAACTTCGCAAACTTTAAATATCAAAAAGTTGTTCTTTTAATGGATCATTTTATATTATTTTACGACTTGATAGAACTACTGTATCGCTTGAAGCTACATTTATACAATTAAACCCCTAAAATTGACAATTTTTCAGAAAATTGCAACTTTATTTTAGAATGTACAAATATTTAAGCAAACTGTGTGATTTTTATTAACAAATAAGTGTATTTTCCATGTTGGAAATAAACTTTCAAGTATTACATTGTCGAAATAGAAATGATACGGATGCATTTTGTTTTTACGTTAAATTAATATACCTACATACCAAGTCATTAAAAAAAAACATTCTTCATGCTGACCTACATTAATTGTACATTTTCTATTACTTTAGAAATATGCACAAGTGCAAATATAGTAACTTTTAATTGAAACAATTCTTCTATACGGAGAGATATTGGACTTCCTCCCTCTAACGGGCCACATATATTCGAATAAGAATAATATTAATTTGAATTTTTCAATCATAAAAACCCTTTCTCTGAATTCATACTCACCACTGTCTATAGAAAGCGCGTTGACTAACGATAAAGCGCACACCGTCCCTAAAATGACCACTCCGACCCCATTCATCATACCAATTCCACGATCAGTACCTACTTCTCTTACACAAATTCGCACTGCTATCCTTTACACGACACACCAATCCAATTCAGCAGCCACCCAGTTGGACACTGGCTCCGAGTTACTTATTACTGCCGGTTTGTCACGGTTTTTAAATTACGCGGAACGCATCGGAACAGCGTTGTAGGTTTGTACAGTGGCCAGTGTGTGTACCTCGAGATATGTTTTCACGTAGTACAGCATCAGTAACAGAATGTCCTGAGCTAGTTAGTAGTAGGGACTTAAATGTTGCAAGCTCCTTATTTGTCAGGTTACGGCTACCGTACGATTAATCTGTCTTGACTCGCAGTATGTTGACACATTTTCTCTAGAGGGACAGATATATTAGTCCATATAGCTCTACATTCTGTTCTAATTATTAGATTTGCGATATTAGATATAGGAAAAGTGAATAATGCGATAAATGATGCATATAGTTTATTATTGAAACATCAGCTTACTTTTTGATCAATTTGAACATAATATGAATTTTTTTTTATTACCATTGCTTTAGTTGGACACAATGTACATTTTTTTTCTATTATCACTAACACTAAGCTTTAATTATTTGAAGGCTGTTCTCTTTTATTTATTGAGAAAGCATATTTATCTATAATTTTTCAATCATTACATCTTTGCATCCGAAAATCAATCTTTAAAACATTATTTTCTCCGCTCTTCCTGCGTTAGGTTATTTATTTTATTCCTAAATGTATTAACTTCTTCTTTGACCGATGTAAAACGTGATCTCCGTAACTTATCCTTTAGATGTGGAAATAAAAAGAAATCGTTAAGTGCTAGTTCTGGATTATACACCGAATTATCTATTATGGTTTAGGCCATTCAAATACTTATTCGTTCGAGCAGCAGTGTGCGCCTTTTATCTAGGTGTAAGATGATCCTGCCTCTTGAACATTCAGCATTAACAGTACGGCGATTCTCCAGTGCTACAGTGGAAACATACTGAATACCAAAAAAATGTAGCGATCATCTTTTTGTTTCGGCTCTTTTCACGAACAACTTTTGTTGATGGTAAAGACCCAAACTTACAATTGTTGCTTTCCTTCAGAATACCCACGTTTCATCACCCGTAATAATGTTGTAAACCAAATGAGATGAGCCAATGTCGAAGCGGTCTAGTGTAGATCTGCACCACGTCGCACGGTATTTTTTGAACTGGAGTTAAATTGCGCGACAACCGCAAAGCTAACGTACTATCAAATGTTTGTTGGTGTCAATAGCTTTCACACCAGTTTTTGAAGCTGCTTGTATACTCCTAATAGTAATATGCCGGCCCTCTTCAAATATGTTTCCTACAGTACGGATATTCTTTTCAGCAGCTGTTGCTTTTGGCAGAAAACTCAGGGAGATGTCATTCAAAGAAAGTTGACCACGTTGAAATTCATTGTACCGCTGCTCGTTTGATTTCCTGAAAACGTTTTTTATGGTTTAAGCCACGCTTGAAATTGTAAAAAATTCAATAATGCTCTTTATTTAATCTCATGATTTCTTAGGGGAAACGATTACTTTAAAACTATGTATTTTAAAAGCAGTCAAGTATATTTGAAAACTTTCACTAGAATTAAAGTTGCAAACAATATGTTAACACCCTAGTTACCAGCCCAGCCAGTTGGCCTTCAGATGGTACAACGTCGTACGGTCGGCGTCCGCGACGGTCAACCACGGTCGGTAGAGTGTCAGTGAAGGTGTTAGCAAAATCGATTAAATTTTGCTTGGCAGTAAATACTTGAGCGACATAAGCAAGTCGATGTTGAATCAATTCAGTTGGTGCAGTATCGTGTCTGTAACATGGACATTGCTTGGACAAATAATTTTTTTTTAATTTTACGACTTTTCTCGCAAAACCAACTCATAACGTCATCGTTTTTGGTTCTACAACCTCATTGTCTGCTTGTTTTTGTGGCAACCTATACTTTTTATTCCGTAACTTCCACAAAATAATTGTTTCAGAATAAAATGTATTCTTCTTTACACTTCAAACAATTTTTAATCCTGCAAAAAGACAAACTCTAAGGTATCCACACATTCTGCGCCACAGAAAATATTTAATTAAAAGGGACATACGTTTGGCGAACTCGTTGATTCTCATTGTCATCTGTACTACTGAATTATGTGAAAAAGGTTATAAAAACTTGGAATGTGCTTAACGGAAAGCTAACAGCTCTTGGCAATTTAATGAAAAGAATTATAAATATTTCTTTTACTTACTTACGGCTTGAACTTAAGTTCATGCCGTACGATAATAAAACAACGCAATATCAGATTTTATTGTAGAGATCAAAGTTTGTTTAAAGGGTCCCAATTTGCATCCCATCAACATCTCTGATGTAAATTCATAAACTTATATTTCTAAAGGAATTAGACAAAAACTGATATAAGCTTCTGAAGCTCGATTTTAGAGAGAAATGGATTAGTAATGGAATGCTTGATTTATATAAAAACTATATTAGGACGCTTTTTGACGCAGAATCCTATGCTTTAATTTTTTCTTTTTTTAAACTCCTATATTTTGAGATATTATCAGGACTTTTTTATATGGAACACCCTATATATTTTTACACTACTGAAAAGCATATAAAATTACCTTTAGAATGATATAACACACTTGATATTTTATTTAAACAATTTTTAAATTATTTGCTTTTCTTCATTTCACATTATTTTAAGATGGCTATGGATGGTGGTAAATAAGCAATTAAGGTGTTCCATCTAAAAAAAAAAACATTGATCTTGATAATATCTCAAAAAATAAGGGTTTAAAAAAAATAAAAATTAGAGCATAGGATTGTGCATCAAAAAGCGCCCTAGTATAGTTTTTATATAAATCAAGCATTTTCACAAATAAAAAAGTTACAAGGGTTTTTAAAAATTGCACATTTTAAGAAAACGCTCTGTATCTCTTATATTAAGGAAGATATAAAAATAGGGATTTCACCAATCGATTTCCCTTTAAAATCGAGCTCCAGAAGCTTAGGTCAGTTTTTGTCTAATTCCTTTAGAAATATAAGTACCCTATTAAAAGTATCGAATTTGGCCAACCTTGTACGAGTTGGTAAAAATGATTTCATGCATGGTTTATAGTTTGCAAATTTTTAAACAAAAAATGTTATTTAATATATCTTAATATTCCAGGGGTAGGAGAGTGTAAAATAGATCGCACAAAAGTTTTACCTTGAGTCGATAATATTTTACTTAATCAGTGTTAATTTAACACACTCCCAATTTAACTCGCTACTACTCACTAACTAAGGTATGGCATATTTGCAGTATAGTCTACGAATAAAATACAGTTGTAGTATGTTTCAGTAAAAATATATATTTAAAAGCTAAATTTATTTCTTTTTTTACATCATATTCACACTAAGTATATATAATAAACGCCGTAAAACATAAATTTTGCACCCGGTAAATTATTTTAATATGACGGTTCAGACAATTAACTCTAGTAAATGTTAACTCACCTTTCGAGAAGATTTAACATCATAACATGAGAAATACTTTTTACAATTTTTTACATGCGAAAATACTCGGCAAAACTATACTCGTGAGTGTGGACCTGTATATGCCACTTTTGAGTGTTAATTTTGACATTCGATGTGCCGATGATTTTGAATAGTCTTCACAAGAGCAATTATTTTTAAAGCTCCAGAAAATAAAAATGGAATTGGTTAAATTCTATAGTTAGACATACTGAATGAGAGAATTGTTAACTCTATCAGGTTCTATTGTCCCCTATTCTACTATTTGCTGGACACTAATAGCCTGTAAGCTTTGTAGGTATTATTCGCTTCGAGTACTCTATTCAGACGTAAACACATTGTGATGCTTTTCTTCCCACTAGAAATATTACATAAGCAAGCGCCACTTTACGCAACGTATGTGTGTACATATGTAGGTACGTGCCAGCATTATATATAGGTTGATTCGCGCCGGACTTTTATAGAATATGGCGCTCCTAAAAATCTCGGTAGGAAAGGATAAGGTATGATTGTGACCTCAAATATCACGCCTACTAATATATACATTTTTATACATATATACATTTTTGAAGGTTTCATTCGTTTCATTCACTTTTATGTTATGGAGCCATCTGGTCATAACAGATTGTGAATTCTGCGTAAAAATGTGATATTTTATAATGATGACAGATGCTTGTGTATCAATCAAGTTTTGAGAACATATACAGGGTGTAGAAAGTGGCGAAGGAATTATGTATATCTACTGATGTCCTTTGTGCTGGGCTTAACAAAGTACTTCCATATTAAAGCATTGTACCATGTAATATTTCTTTACAGGAGCCATTTGAAAGAAATATACATTTAGCAAACATTAAACAGATAATAGTATCTAACGAATAATCGCAAAAAAAAACAAAATTGATTCGGCAGATAGTCTATATGATGCGGAAAAATAATTTTTAAAAAACTTGATACAGGTTGTTGTATTTTATTACTATGCTACAAATTCTTCCTTGTATCAGGTTTGCATTTTTCCTATTATTAAGTGTTTACTATACCTACGGAACCCTTAAGAACCCCTCCAACTTTACATCTCTGCATCAAAGAGCTCTGTCCATCATAAGATACCTCTTCCTTGTGCACAGGTCGAACGATGCCAAAAGCTTCAGCTTGGACTTGAATTTATTTTAAGTGACATTCATCCGGAAGCGAAACTTAAGAACTTAAGACTGATCTAGATGCTTTAATACAGGTGAATTTAATTACTTAACTTGTTTATTTTTTGGAAACAGAGTCGGAATAGATTCAGATTGCATCAGATGCACGTTGAATTATTGGAAACTGAAAAAAAAAATGAAGAAGGCAAAACAACAAGGAAATCTTTTGTGTATAAAGAAACAGAAGATGAAAAACGCGAAGAAGAGAGTAACACTGGCCAACCCTCTCGTACGAAACAATTGCTCGTCAATTCCTGTTTGAAAAGCGGCCATGAAGTCAAGATGAAATCGATCGTTTTGTTTAATATACTTCACGAACGAACCAGACAAGGTCTTTCTGTAACATCCTAACTAGGTAGTTGACAACCGGACAAATCGCTCCGAGCTGGTGCGATCAGTGCCGCAAATTAGCACCCACTCCGCAAGTGAAAATACTTTAAATTAGCATTTTTGAATGTAGCAAGTGAAACGTTTAATTTAACCACACAATACCGGCCTTCACAAAGGACAACACAAACTCTTCTGGCAAAGTCAGATAGACAAGGTCGTTGCCAAGGTTACACACGTAGGATGAAATCAGTTTATTTGTTATAGCTTCATTATCTTCAATTAAAAACCATGAGATAGTATGTCAGAGTATTATCTTATTGTTGCCTAAACAGCTACGAGTGGAACATTGCTTCTGGTTCCAACTGTACGTTGTACATAACCCTTTCAGTCAGATAATAGCGAAACTTCAAAGTCAACTTAAAATTCCGCATCCTTAACTAAACCTTGCCGAAGAAAGTTAGATTACCCGATTAAAAACAATTTGACAAACACAATCATCTAGATCAGTGAAATTATTATCTTCTGTAGGACGCTACATATGTTCTTGCGTACAGAACTATACAAAGGAATCCCAAAACGAATTCTAGTCTGATACCATTAGTCAAATATAACTTTAACAATTACGCATTCCAGCAACAGGTGCTAAAGAAACGCTCCTAAACCTACCAAAATTGCAAACATTTGTGACTTTGTGTGTACAAAATCCACTAAGCATCTCATCTAAACGTGGTTCCTTCGCCACTTCATATCCGCTGCATACGCCATTTCATTAAAAAAGGAGTATTCAGAATAAGAACTAACATTGCTTCTTCTCATTAAATTTGCAACTACAAGCAAAACCATAACTTCGAAAAGGCAAACATATGTGGAAACGGAAATGACAGAATAAAAGTAGGCATAAATTTTCAAAAAATTTATTTATTTAAAAAATCGCAACGAAAGTATTTGTTGAAGACGTTACCTTCCTTGTTTGCATTGTTTGAGGCAGTATTAAATACGAATATTGCTGAGCACAATTACATGACTTACATAGTATGTGATTTTAAAACGTATTTGAATTAATAGCCAGATATATAGAAAGCTCTGAATAGATAATAAATAAAAACGGTCAGAATTAATTATTTTAGATATAAATTTCAGATATATTGCACTTTATCAAGAAATCCCTTTTGGATAAAATGAACGATAACATCTCGAATCCGCTTCTTGTAAATCTCTTCGTTTCTGATCGGAAGCATAAATGCCCTACACATATTTGTATCTTCCTCCAGTATTGTTTTCATCGCGACTGCTTCTTCTTTTTGGATAAGCGTATTCCTTATTACTATCAATCCTAAGATCAAACCGTATCTGCAGTATGCCTTCCACTGTTGAAGAAATATGGAATGAGGATATAAAATTTCAGGCAAACTGCCCAACTTTTTCATGTACATCGACAGATGCGAGTAATACACATCAAGATAATGCTGTAACATATCCATATCGGTCTTGCTACAAGCGCTGTAGAAGAAGTAAGCGACGTCTATAACTGGTGGAGCTACAGTCAACATTTGCCAGTCGACGATGCGCAAGTCAGTTGGTTTGGTGGGATTTGTTCGGTCCTGCAAGAGTTTCACTTGTTAAAAGAAGGAGTAAATTAACGCTAAATTTTGAAAGAAAATTTTTGAGGATAGCAAAAAACAATTTGATTACAAAATCATTATGAAAGGTGACTTCTGGTAATTAGGAGACAGAAATAAATAGCTAAAGCTATAGAGATTGTAACAAAATAGTTACTAATTTTATCTACAAAAAATAAGTGATAAAAAAACGTACCAAATTTGGTCAGTTACATGTTGCTACGAAAATTAATTTTGTAAGAAGTGTCAAAGTTGCTTTATTTCTGTGGGTGTAGAGAATTAGTAATGTACTTGATGTTTATAAACCTCCAAAGAAACTGATGTAGATGTATTTAGTGAAACGTTAAGTACATTAGCACAATAAATGTGGCAAAACCAAAACTATTTCGATAACCATCATCGAGAAACAACCGAGGGTGACTGTGTGACGGCTTTTGATCGTTTTTGGCCTTGTCAGCCTAAATACGAAGACAGAAACAAGTTTGGCCGCCATTAATCGTTCCTCCGCTCTTCTTCAAGGCAAAAAATAGAGACAAACTCACACTCTTCAATGCTGGGAGATGACGATATACTGAGTCTTCACCGTCAACTGCGAATATAGGGATTTAATATGTAATTTAGTTTGAAATGATTTTTTACACTCCTACTCATTTTACGATAAAGACTGCATGGTGTAAAGTTATTTAGAATTAAATGTGGCATTCCAAACTGTTTCTACATATTCAAATAAATTTTTGCTCTCTTCAGAAATTTAAAAAAAAATTATAATTTTTTGTTAATTAGTAGCTATAGCTGTTGATACTTTTTCTGCTTCTTATAAATTATTTATAAACGTCAATTACTAACCAATTAGTTAAAATCAAACAAAACATATTTGCTGATATTAATAGGATATTTATTTTCCGTAAAATATGAAAACAAACCGATTCCTAATACATCAATTAATGTTAAAAAATTTAAGATTGCAAGTAATGTAATGTGAAAGAAATAAATGAGAATAATAATAATAGAAAACGTAATAAAGCGGCGAATAATATAAAAAGGATTATTGTAATAAAATAACTTAGAAAATAATTAAGAAATTACAATAGATATTTAAATAAAGCTTCGTTCCTAGCAAAACAGTAACCAAGTCTATAGTGAAATGAAGCGCTTACATTAGTTAACTGCTTGCGTTTTTGGATTATTGCTTCCCTTAATGAATTTAAATTTCGGTGTCTCCTGGTTTCTATTATGAAGATGTTTCCAAAGAAGATATTACAGATCAATTTACTTCTCTACCTCGACCTATCCAACGACTAAGAAAGACAGTCCAAATATTCGCTAATATTTAACCCAAAATGAGCCAGGTACCGAACTGCATCTTCCAGCACAAGTTCTAATCTAAAGTCCGATGTCCAACTTCCCGTAATTTCAAATGGCCGAATTATTATGTTGTTAAAAATTCTAAGTACTGATTTTTCTTTTAGGAAATTGGGTGTCTATAATCGAAGATTCTCTTTACTCGTGCACGAGTCACAGTCATTTTGAACAATTGATTCATTATTTATAGTAAAAATGTATTCATCCGCAAAAGAAATGGATGAAATGAAATGCGGGTTCTCTTGGCATAATTTCACAAGAATTGTTTTTGGATACAAAATGAAGTGGAAGAAGTTCTTGGTGGGTGTGAAATTTGTAGGATTCTCATTGCCTTTGTTCACAGCTACACTAGCTATATTATATAACAAGTTTCAAATTCATTCATGTACTAGGAATTGGTTTATTTTCATATTCTTATCAGCCTAATAGTATTATAATGTTCTACGTTCGCATAAAGATCCATTCTTTTTACTTTTTTACATAAATATTTAATAAAATAAATTTTTGTTTATATTTCATTCAAAATTATGGCTGTTACTGTTGATAAAAAAACGAAATTTCTTTTCAAAATTGTGAAGCAACTAAGAAAAACATTGAAATTGTAGCAACATTTTTATATTCAGCATTCAATTCTCAACAATTTTCCACCCTACAGTTTTTGTCATAAAATAAATAGAAGAGCAACAAATATATATGTATATTTTCTTATTAGACGCATAGAACAATAATAATGGTTTAAAATCATACCAAGATCTTTGTAATTAAAACAATTTTGTATATAATCAATATACTCCTACAGCTAATTTAATACTATACTAACAATGCGAAAATATAAATTCTGGATCATAAAATATCAATTCTTTTTTTTACATCTATTTCATCTGCTACGATTAGCGACTTCCGGCTTTTTATTGATTTTTTCATAAATGATAGAATGTAGCCATCCTGTATTGTCTTAGTAACTATTCTTGAGTGGAGTGCTCCTTCACACATCAAAATTACGTTCAAATTGCATAATTTTGTAATGAATAATTACTGGTTATGGTGAAGTAACAATAAGACTGTGTACAGAAGAAAGCTTGACAGAATTTTCGAAAACCCGACCGACCAACAAAACTGAGTTTCGCTTAATAGCCACCAGGTTGTAGCACGTACTGGACTAAGAGTTGCTGTAGTAATAAGTTTCTGTGGCTTTTGCTCTTGTCATCAAATTCAAACAATGTAATAAGGATATTGTGTCCCAAAGACACCCCGGTAAGCAGAAAGTGACTCCCCCTAACAATATATTAAAAAAACCAGACATTTTAATTCCAAAAACGAAAATTCGGATTTTCTAGTTTTAATTTATTACATTATTTATTCATTGCACATTATAATTTTTTCTCTCTCTTTCTTTCATCTTCACTATCTGTTGTTTCATAGATGGCGGATTCTTCATCTGATTTTAAAGCACAAATGTTCATTACCACTTATACAAAATAGAGTCGAAACTATCGAAATAACAAACACGAAATTTGGACAGTCGGTTCCTTTTGTATATACGCAGGTAAAAATTTTTGGAAGTTTAGCCTGAAAGATGTAAAATAGGAGGGAAGTTAATTTGGGAGTTTCGTAATTTTTTAATTTAGAAAGATGAAATTTGGTACTTAAGCTTCTGATTATACACAAAGAAATACTATCGAAATCAGCATTGATATTGTCTGCCTCTTTTATTTTTGTTTTATTTGTTTTTTTTTTTTTTTACAGTTACTAAAACCATTAGGCAGATGCAATTAATCTTTTTATATTTATTTTTTTTAGCAAATTTACTATATTGCAGCTTTTTAATATAGCACTATCTAGACGGTAGAAGTAACGTTTCTTGCCTTTTATAGCATAATTTATAATTTAATTAATAATTAACGCATTCTGCCCGGCGATGAAATAACTTTTTTTTATCATAATAACTGGAAAATTATTCTTAGACGCAGCAAAAACAACGCCTATCGCTAGCATTAACTTATTTTGGAATTACGCTTATTTAATACAACAACAAAGCAAACGCGATTATATTGTTTACTGTACTATCTTTTTTTAATGCCTTTCACAAGCTGTTATTTGATATTGCAACAATACATTAAAGGCAGAAACTGCTCATATCGTTTATTTTACTCAGTTCTTTATTTACATCATCTTCTGTCGAACGATGAATCATTTCAAAATTACCGTCACTGGTTCCCTAACTACAAAGAGTGAGGTCTAATAAAAACCATATTTAATGTTAATTTCTACAGAATTCCTTTTTCTGTTCACTAAAAATTTATTACATTTTAGTTTCGGTACAATATCTACGTTGTGGAATAAGTATTTTCCTCCAGTAACGTACTATTACAATATGTGATGCAAATATTGCACACTGAAATTGTACAAATGTATTAAATCATGTTATGATCAACCTTCTTAATTAGTGTGAACAATTTTGCAATGATTGGTTTAAATGTTTTTGAAAGCAAACAAGCTCCGAAGAAGGCGACGACGGTGAAGTCGGCCAGCAAAGTGATCATCTCGATTTTTAGGATGCACGCGGAATCATCTACACCGATTACTTGGAAAAAAGACAAAGAATAACTGGAACGTATTATGCGTTGTTATTGGACCGATTGAGCAAAGAAATTAAGAAAAAACGTCCTTATTTGAAAAAGGAAAAGATCCTCTTCCATCAAGACAATGCACGGGCGCACACCTGCGTAGTTTCGATGATCAAAAATATGGGATTAAAGTTTGAAATAGTACAACATCCACCGTATTTACTAGATTTGGCTCCCTCTGACTTTCCCTTACCTCCAAATTTGAAAAAACGGTTCGCGTCGAACGAGGAATCATCGCCCGAACAGGTGCCAATTTTAAGAACCTTTCGAAATCTTATTTTTTGGAGGACTTTAGAAACCTGGAGAAATGCTTGGAAATGGGTATTATGTTAAATGGAGATTATGTTGAAAAATAAAAGAAAATACTTTGTTTTCCTATCTTTTTCTTGGAGCTTATTAAACGACTCTCGTAGATTAAGGATATACCGGAGTCTTTTGCAGGATTCTAGGAATAACATTGGTAGGGGGGTTTAATGTGGTCAAATTACTGGCTGGTGTTGAAAAAAGAATTCTGTTGATAATCCTATTGGGGTAACACTTTCCCAAGGTTGTTCTTAATATTATTCTGGAAAGACGATTGACAAATCTTCGAGACCCTATGTCTCAATGCTAGAATTAATTGATTTTATATTTTAAAGGGTAACTTGAATAAAAATGTAGATATCATCCCGAGTTAATTGGTTTTCTATAACAATCTAGTTTGATAAAACTAAACTGAAGTTTGCCATGTACATTATTAAATATATTTATTTTATTTTATTCGAGGGTTGTCGAATCTTTTGCCCTTCTACCATTGAGAATAAAACAACATTTTTGTGTCAAACTACACCTGTTTAGTTTTACGTAGTACTCGGTACTTCTGGTTTACTTTAATTAGGATAAATGTCAGATTCCGAGTAGCTCCTAAACAAATACCCGTAACAATATAATTAAGTTGGTATTAAGATATAATGGCAACTTTAACAAAGGTTTTAATTCAATTAATAAATACGAAAAGCGATAAGAATTATCACAACTTCGTTCAAAAAACGTTGTGCTAGTCCTAATATAAAATAAAACAGAATGAAACACAGTGCAAATGCTCTGAATTTTTATCAAAAGTTTAACTCTATTTAAACCCACCTTGGTCCCTTGTTATATGGAGATCTGACTGAAAATTTGCTTTTACACAGACTTAATGTTGTAATCAAGTGATCTACATGTCCTACTAATTTGATAACATCAAATTAAATGAACTAAATTCATGCAGTTTTCATCTAACAAAATTCGGTTTACTTTAAGTCCTTCCAAGTTTAAAGAAAATAGTTTAGTAAGTGTATATTACGCACAATAGATGCGTACGTTAAGAAAAAACTTACCGCGTACTTAAACATCAAATTATTACTCCATCCGTCGGTATGAGTTATGATTGAATACTTATGAGTTTTTAATGAGTCCATGTGCATAAGGAACGGCAACATTTCTCTAGAAAATTCGTGAAAAGCTGCGAAAATTCGTTCATCTTCTTGATATAGGGATTGCTTAGCAGATTGAACCAGAAACTCTAACAAAATTTCAAAGTGCGAACCGCGCTTATGTTCTTCGAAAGGATGGTGAATTCTTTGTATGATATCGTTGTACAGCTCAGCGTTTCGTTCTTTAAACGCAAAGCACGTAGCATGAAAGTATCCAAGTTGACGCAAAACTAGTTCAAGATGATCTTTCGGCATCGGTTCCTTTCGGTTGAAGATGGAATATCCATTCGTCTTCGCCTTAAGATTTTCCAGTACTATCGCTTCGCTTAGCGCAAGGTTAACAGTTTTGTAGCATTTAGGCGCTGATCTGAATTGTTTGCACCCTCTGCTCTGTTGGAATCTCAATAAAAGCGGATACAATGTTTCGTAGAAAAGGCATTCGTTGTAGAAGCCTTGACACACCACATCTGTTCTTGTATTTAATGGTATAAGTTTCACGAAGAACTCCAAACGTTTTTTATTTCCCAAAACGGTAACGATTTTGTGCACAGCCAAGTATCCCTCTTCAGGTTCGGAACCGTCGGACACCAGGTATTCTGCACATCCTATATTCTCATTGACAACAATATCACTCACGGCGTTTATAGCGGCTAAATCCATTGTTATTGTGAATCAACTTAAACTGCTACGCTTTCTCTCCTCTTACCAATAAATAATCGACGTTAAGTGACCTTTATTTGGATACTGAAAGAAAACAAAAGATAATTTTGGTATTCGGCATATCGAACGCCTTTCGTAGATATATCAGTAAACAGAAAGATTGTTATACGCACCAAAATAAAATTTTATATTACATTTTTATATTGAAACTCACTGAGACCATTGTCGGGTAGAAGTAATCGCTATTGTATATTTCCTATATTCTAGATAATGTGTTTTATTTTGTTTTTTTATATGTTTATTTAGTTCACGTGTGCGACGTTTATACAATTTGCATACAAGCGGGAGGTCTTGTGAGATCGGTTTTAACACACAGGCAAACAGTATCTGAAGATATTGTTTTCTAATAATTCTCTTGCTTAATTTGAAAAGCTATATTGATTATTATTGTTTTATGCATCTTTCAAATCAATCAAAAATTTCATGATAGAGTGGTCACTTATTTTTCTATATTTAATATACGGTTATCTATTGACAGCTAGTATCATTTTTATAGTAAATTCTATGCTATGTATCTGGAACGGCAGTTGCTATGCTTATAGTTTGAAAATTGTAAAGGGGACAAAGGTAAACAGATGTTAGCTGTTCTTTCTTCAGTTCTGCTTGTTCTCTCTTACGACGGTTCCGCTTTTTTTTTAGGCATTTCGAATTTCGTATTTTAAACGTTTCAATCCGTTGAAATATTTCATTTAATGACGGTTATGTGCCGTCTAACGTATAGATTCAAAAAAGCACCATAACATAAACATAGACAAATGCAACTTGGCAGATATACAAGATGATATGTAATATTGCACTGCGGGGTATTTTGTTATAAAACTATGAAATTTTTTAAAATGTAGCTTTTGTTTTAACATTCTACATTATCAAAATAATATTAAAAAAAGATTTTTGGACTACGTCTCAAGTTTTCAGAAAAAATAGTTCAGATTTTATTCATGCGTTTCAAAAATTAAGATTAATTTAATCAAAATATACAGTAGGGTTTATTGTACCATTACATTATTTTGAAAATAAAAACAAAATGTGTTTATTTCAACCAAGACATCTCGTCTATGAAAGCTGCATATGAAATAATTAAGGAAATTGTTAACGAATAGTTAAAATGTTGCGTTTGTAATTATACTAAGCGAGGACCTTAAGAACTTGTTGGGAAAGAATTCACGATAAGGAAAAAAATAACTAAATTAATATTGTTTAAAAATGTGTTAGAACTTAGAAGCGTAGAACCTAAAGTTACAAACTTTGTTCTTGAACTGACAGATTGTTACAAACTCTTTCGACTTTCTCTGGCTGGCATCGATTCACTCCTATGTTTCCGTTACGTATCGTGTACACCGCACCCTGCAACGAAAATTCACGAAAAAGTTGAAGCATTGTAACTAAGCTTGCAGAAACGAGAGTTCACTCAATGGCGGTGAGGATATATTTCGAAAGCGATCGGAGATACCCGAAGTCGGGATTCCTACGCCTACGGTATAAATCATATAAATCAAAATATTGTAGACAACGAAGAATGTCGAAAGTTTTGGGGGAATTATATTCCGGAATAGAGATTGCCAACAAGAGGTCAATTACAGTTTAATTTACCGCAGGTAAAAAACACGATTACGGATCAAATCAAGGCAGAGTTAAAAAATTAAAAAATATGGCTGACGGTGGATGAAACAACGGATGCAAGAAAGAATTGTATTTTAAATGTGTTAATGCGCACTTTAAAAAGCGATATGGCATCGGTGCCTCTTCTTTTATGTCGTAGAATATTACAGAAGACAAACGCGGAAAAGACAGTAGAAACTATAATAAATACCTTTGGGAAGTTCAATACAACGGTAACCCAACTTGCAACAATGTTGGTTACAGATGGGGGTTCAAATACGGTTAAAGCTGGAAAGTTCAAAACTTCATGTAACCTGTTTGCTCCATGCGTGTCACCTTGTAGCTGAAATTATTAGAAACAGTTAAACAGAAGTAGATCAATTAATAGTTTTTACAAAAAAGTTTTCATTAAATCTCCAAAACGCGTTCGTGAGTTTAACAGACTTGTCCGGATATTCTTTAGCCACCACAGCCGGTATCGAAGAGATGGAGAACGTGGCTTAATAATAATAATAATAGCACAATAGTAAACCTTGTATTTTAAATTTAAATTCGCAAGAAGCCTAAGCAATTTCAGTAAGCCTGCGGCTGGTTCCAGATACCGAAATCCATACTCAAATAGAACTAATTTCCGAAAATTATTCAATTCATTTAGATACTATTTCCAAATTAGAGAACACCAACCTTTCATTACATGAAGGGCTAAATATAGTGGATGAACTCAGAACCTTGTTAAGAAATCTAATAGATAATCTAGGAAGGTTAACAATCGGCAAATTATGTACTATTATAAATAAGAATCCCGATTTTCAAACTGTAGTGCGTATAGACAAGAGTTCAAGTGAAAACCAAGAGTGCGAACGACCTTTTTAAATTCGCGAACATCACATCATCAGACGCAGAACGTTCATTCTCCAAATACACCAATACATTTTCAACTCGCCATAGGAGTATGACTGAGTCATCAGTGGAAACCATACTCCATGATACAATATTACAGCGAATTTTTGCGTCAATCTACATCAACAACACAATCGGATTAAAATAGTAAGTAATTACATACATTATTTTTAATATTGAGAGTAACCGAGCCGTACGCTACCGCGAAAACACTCGTTTCTGCAGGCTTACGTAGGATTGCATATGCCATCTACAGGCTTAATTGTAACTGACTTCCCATTTACGAGAACATCCGCGTGTGCTCTAGAGTTCAAAATCTGAAAAAGGTAAACGCGATTTATTTGTCTATTTGACCAGTTAGAAGAACGCTAATTACAATTTTTCAATTGCGCTGTACCTTGCAAACAAATGGAGCCCGGTTAAAAACATGCGAGTTTCTTTACGTGTACGATTCACGTAGAAACTTACGTATAAATACATAAATATTTTTTTGTACACGTGTATTTTTTTAATATTCACTGTTTAACAATATCACTGCTCATTTTCTAAATACTGATAATTATTTTATCTTCCTTTCCTTTTGTATTCATATCTGTCTTTTTTATTAATACTTCAATATTCTAATATGTACATTCTTTGTCCTGACGTGTCCAATGTCGTTGTACGATATACTGGATAAATAATTATTCTATTCTACTCAATTCCATTCCCTTTTCAGTCCTTTCCAGCCAAACTATAAGCTACTTTTTTACAAATAGGATTTTACCTCATTGTGCTGTTTTGTTGGATATTTTACTACAAAAAGGATACGCATTATACGTTGCAGTTTTGTACTTATCGAATTCTACTTGTTACAAAATATGAAAACTAAAAGCAGCATTTGTCGTTAAAAAATGTTTTTGCTTGCTTTTGTTGTTGGTTGTTTCGATAACGTGGTGGCAATATGTGTTACAAAAAATATTTGCCACTGTCTCACTTGGTTTTTCCTAACATGATTTCATGAACTTCATGATTTTCCCCCAAGTCTGAACACAACCGTTGAATAAGAAAATTTCAAAGAATAAAACAAATAGACTAAGTATTAAAATGTATTGAAAATTATAATTGTAAAATTTACCACATTCATAAATTAAAACAAGAAAAAGTTAATGTAAGTTAAAGGTCACTCGAGTATTTGAAATATTAAGCTCATGTTACATCATCGTATTTATCCAGAAGAACTAGTCAAGCAATCCTCTTTCCTCCATATGTATAACGATGTCTCGAATTCTTTCCCTGTAAGTCTCTTCTTGCTTTATCGGCAAGACAAATGCTTTACACATACTTTTATTTTCTGTTATTACCCTTTTCATTGCTGCTCTTTCATCTCTGTCGGTAAGCATATTTCTGACTACTAACAACCCCATAATTAAACCGAACCTGCTGTATGTTTTCCATTGTTCAAGAAATACGGAACGCGGATATAGATTCTCAGGTCGACTTCCTAACATTGCCATGTAGGTCGATAAATGTGAATAATACACATCAAGGTAATGGTCTATCATCTCCATGTCTTCCTTACTACATGCACTATAAAAGAAGTATGCGATGTCTATAACTGGTGGAGCTACCGTCATCATTTGCCAATCGATGATGCAGAATTCAGTTGGTTCGGTAGGATTTGAACTGTCCTACAATAATTTTGTTTCATTAGCTGTTAGTAACACAAAGTCAAGATATATTGCTGAGAAAATGTTAGTGTAATCTCTAATTTATAAAATTACGAATTATGAAAAATCGAGATACAACGGAATACACGTTTTAACGTGCGCATGCTCCTGAGTATTCAAATTCATGTAAAATTGGAATAATGCTGCTAATAAGGACTAGTAAGTAGGAGGCAAAGAACCTGAAGTTATTACTCTCACTAATTCTAACAAAATAGGTACACACGTTAAGAACATTGCGTTTTCTTCATAAAAGGCTCGTCCACGATGATATTCATGTAGACGTATTTTTGAAAACAATATTGCAATCTTCAAAAATGTTAATTTTACGGCACTGTTGATTTCATTAGGAGTGGATATCAACTTTCTTATTTCAAATAGAAGTAACCAAGCTAAATGATGGATTGGAATGTACCAACTTAACGTTTCTCTGAAAACTTCCGACATCTCTTTCTTGTAATTGAAAGACCTTTGGAACAACACCTATCATGTTTTGAATTAAACAACCCATACGTTTGACCCAGGAGAACTTTTTGACTTAGCCAACGCAATGTTTGAAATATCGTTGTATCTAGATTCGTTCAACACATTACTGTTGACTTTAACCAAGTGATTGTTTTGAAGTAAGCGATGAATAATTTTGAATCAATTACAAGTTATACTTGAAGTAACAATTAGCCGTGTTTCATTTAACCAAATCGATTTTGTCGGATCAACTACTGCCATAATTTAACCAAAACAACGTCAACTGTTTCGTGCAAACATATATTTACGGCGCGGTAACGAAATTACTTGTTTTCAAATCAACAAAAATAACTCAATCACTGCATTTTGCTAAAAGAATAAAAAAAATGTTTTGCCGTATTCAAACGAGGCCACTCTCTATGCTGCTATGCTGATAGCTGTGATAATCCGAAGAAGAGATATTTAAAATTTTCAACTACCAAAATTTGGAAAAAAAGGAAGTTGGCACATTTAGACCCACGATTGTTATATCATTTAACTTAGATCTAAAGGGGCTATGTAAGATCCTTAAGATACATTGGAAGTAACAAAGTTGTTATTCCCATCCATATGAAGAATGTTATGAAATTGAAAATATTTTCAAAGACTAAGTTTTTATCTACAATCTCCTCCATCAAAATTTCGGAAATATACTTTAATTACTTATAAAGAGACGTCTATGCCATCGAAGCCCTCAATAAGCCTATATATATCTCCTAAACTTTAGCTCGTCCTTCAGGACAATATACAGCGTGCTCATCTAGTGCTTGAGTGGAGCAATTTATAGAAAAAGTTTAGAGACAAAAATTATTCAGTTGGTAAATATAAAATATAGATATAGGCGAATAATTTACATAACGTAATAAAAAAATGTATATTTTCTTCGAATACACTTAATAATTTTTTCTTTTATTTATTGATTTATCTATTTGGTTTCTAATTGGTCAGATATGTTAGTAAAGAGAAATAAGCAACACTTAAGGTACGTTCACAACCTCGTAATAAGTAGTTACAATTTAAGAGTTACAAAGTAGAGCAATTGTGTTTAAATGTGTCCATCCCTAACGTTTGAAATTAACATTAATAGAGGACGAAAAGTGTAGATTAATTGGAAATCGTATACTGCTGTGTTAATTAGTTTGCTTAATTACAAATATAAGTTAGAGATTGTGAATCTAGCTTTAATGTCACCAAGAGCTATACAACTAACAGGGAAAGTTTCTCGGGTGCAAAATTCAGATTTTAATGAAACTTAGTGAAAACTATAGAGCTATATAAAGTTTGAAGACAGCAATTATTTTTATCTGCTGGAGCTTTGAAGGAGTAAAACACCCCTTTTAATGTTAGTTATTTTCATATAACTGGAGAATTAAGAAAACCAGAAAGAAGAAATAAATGCAAAAAGTGTACCATATTTAAGAGTCTTTTAGAATACGCGATTCACATATTCTTTAGTTTTCATTATTATCATTTACATAATCTTCCAGACATAATTACACCAGCAATCTAGGTATTGATTCCATCATTCTACGCTAATTTGTTTTTGTTGGTAGCTACGCTATTTACCTGACTAACAATAAGTGGAAAGGTTCTTCAAGGGAGGGGTTTTCTTTTTTAATTACAAACCATTAATTTTACCTAATATTAATTTTGTGTAAATTTTTCCTTAAAATATAATGAATTTTACGTTTTTGAAATAATTTTTTTCGTGATACGTACGATTTCATTAAAAATAATTTTCAGGAAACTTGCAATTGCGTCTTTTTTTTTTTAATATGAATTAAAAAGGAAGGTAAGTCATACGTTACAGACTCTACACAGCACAGTTTCAGTTTCGATGTATTGCTTTTGTTCGGCCGAGTTGTAACAATAAAATAGCAAGGTTTTTTAATTCAGATAAATATTTACCTTAATTCTTAAAATTACGCATTTTTCAAAAAATATTTGTGCATCTTTTGTGAACAATACAAAAAAATTATTTAAGTAAAGGTGTTTTGTCTCTTCATTCCGCTTAAAACCGTATGGCACCCTTAACATACAGAGTGCTTTTAAATAAAATATCACCACACCTTTAGTTCTATCGAGCTTGAGCGTATTTTTTACACAGTGGTTAAAGTAGTACTGATGTAAAATCAAGCAAAGGGAATCATATGACTACATGCAACCATTATAGTACCTGGCTAATTACTTAAATAATTAATTATTGAAAATAGCCAAATTTGTATTCATCATTATCTGATTGTTTTAAACATGCAATTCTGAAAATAATTACAACATTGATAAAGGCAAGAATAACCACCGAACGCAATTATTATTATTGAGATTAATAATGAAGTTGGACTATCACTTAACCACCATGTACAGACTCCCGTTTCGCTCTGTAACAGCTCATCAGTCCACATTTGTGGAGAGTGATAGTCAATCAACTAATTGTCGTATAAATCCGTATTTATGCATCATCCATTATTATTATTAAAGCTGCTGACAAATATATATTTGGAGAGAAGTTGAGTGAACTTTTTTCATCGACATTAGTTTCCTTATAATCGATGTGTAACCAATTTGGCTAAAGTTACCTCTAATATATTTAACACTGTTATTTTTGTTGTTTGTTAGAAAAAAAACCCGTTTAATATTTCTTCATTGAGACGTGAGGCGGGGTAGAGGCAAGCTCTACAAGGCAGGAGGGTAAAAAAAGACAAGCTATCGCTTAGCGGCTTAGCATGCGAGATTTGTTTCTTTCTGATTAAATTTAAATTTAATTTTAGTACGTTATCAATTACTGATTACTGTTTAGACTTTATACTCGTTAGCCGTGAAATGTATCTGATGATTGATTTGAAATTTCAAAGTTTTATAATAGAATAATAAAATTTAAGGTTTCTACAATTTTGTGAGCGGCTGCTAGCTTTAGCCGGCGGATTTTAGGGACCTGAGTTTTCGCTAGCGAGTGCTAGGATTGCAGCTTGCATGTGGTTCGTTGGAAAACAAGTACTATGAAAGTGCAGTCTCCTTTATTCACTAACTCAGTATTTCGGTGTTTATTTAGAACTTCATCAGAAGTATAAACTAAAATTGTAGGAGAAGTGGTTACAATAAAGTAAAAGTAGCAAATTTGTTTTTATTTACAAGTGTAAAATTCAATTAAAAGTTAACTTAAAACGACATTTAATACGACTAACAAAAAACAAACAAATTTCCCTCAAATCGATTTAAGAGTATCTGGAAGTAGAGCCTGAAGTGTACAGATAAGAAGGAGATATTTTAATTATAGAGTACAAAATATACAGGCTAATTGTTGGCAAAGCGGAAAGGAAGGCGGCTGCCTCTGAAACCGTTAGAAAAGCTTCAGAAACGAAAAATATTTGTGACACTCGTATGCTAATAAGAGAGTTTGGAGAAGGTAGAAAGCAAAGAGAAAAGCCAATAGCTTATGCGGGATCAATTGGAAGAAATTTCAATTGATTTTATTAACAAAAATCACAAACTATGGCTTTGAGAACGAATGTAACGCGAAAGAAAGTGGCTTCAACCTAGGAAGTTTTTTAGCTTTAGGTCAGAATATGGTGATATTTACTTTAAGGGCAATTATACATTGCAAAGCTCTATACGGTTGTTAACAACCTAAAACGTCTTTTCGTATTGTTACAAAAATCGGAGGTCTAAGAGTTAGGCTTAAATGTAACACCATGTATAGAAATTTAAAGAAAGTATTAAAAATGTTGCTTTGGGAGCTAAATACCAATCCAAATATGCTTGAAACTTATCTTGAATTTGGAAAAATGAAATATTCTGACCTAACTGGGATTTATTCTGGCAGAATCGCCAAATTTGTTGTAGCAAATGAAAAATCGAATTGAATCGATAATCAGAGGTTCTTGTCTTTTACTTTCAACGCTTTTTGCAAAATAGTTTTAGTTTATTTACAGTATGTGTTCGCGTTTCTGTTTGTTTGGAAATTCCTCTTTGAAATTCTGTTTGTCTTCTCTTTTACGCTAATGTTACAGATTCTTTTCTTAAAAATCCCCTTTAGTTGTTTTCTTTTGCTTCTCAAAATGCCAGAATTCGAATTCTGCAAATGTTCAATTAAAGATTGGTATCTTACGAATATGGAAGTTAAAATAATAGAAATTAATAAATTAGAATGTTTAGTGCACTCACTTTTTCTCAGGTACGGTAATGACATATTTTAAAACACTGTTAAATATGGTACAACTTTTATATGTATCCTTTTCTTCTAACTTTCTTGGTTTTGCAGTATTGAAAAAATCGAAAACTTTCATCAAAAAGTCTGAATTTGACACTCGAAACCTTCTTTTGCAAGTACACAAAATTATTTGCAAATTGAGATACACCGCACTGTTTTATGTAAACATTTGAACAATCAAATTTCATAGGAAGGTGACAAGCCCTGCATCCAATTGTTTTGTTATTCATCATGAAAACAAGAAGAAAAGATGAAGAGTAATCGTTAATAATAAGTTTATTTTATTTATATTGCTTTATAAAAAAAATACGAAAATACTTTTGTAGCTAATTGGAAAAGAATGTTCTTCTAATGTTCTATACCCCTAAAGTTTGAATAAGACTATCGTGTACATGCAATAAGTTCATTGTAATAGAAAAACGGCTCTACTTACGTCATATTTAAATACTAGATTATTGCTCCATATATCTGTATTAGTTATAATCGAATATTGGTCAGTTTTTTGTAAATCAATGCCAACAAGGAACGATATCGCTTCCTCAGAAATCCTTTCGATTACCGCTGAAATTTCTTCATCTTCTGGATTGAAGGATTCAAGCACAGATCGTGTTAGAAATTCGAAAAGGCGAGTAAAGTCGGGATCTCTCTTGTAGTCTTCGAAAGGATGGCGGATCCTATCCGCGACAGTTCTGTAATCATAAAAGTTCTGTTCCCTAAACGCGAAACACATCCCGTGAAAGCATCCCAATCCCCGTAGTACCATCTCGATGTGATCTTTCGGTAATGGTGCGCTTCGATTTAATGCTCGATATCCAAGTGCAGCTAGATTCTCCAAAACAATAACTTCTCTGTTCGCTAAATTGCCCACTTTGAAGCGACGCGGAACTAATTTCGAGGTTTTGTACCCTTTTTTCAGTTGAAAGTCTAATAAGTGTGGGTACAATATGTCGTAGAAGACGCATTCATTGTAGAAACCTTGACACACCACGTGATGAACTTTACTCCCCGCACATTGTAGTACAACTTTTGTGAAAAATTCCAAAATTCTTTTGTCTTCGGAAACGCAGATGATATTGAACGCAGTTAAGTATCCGTTTCTGAGTTCTGTACCGGTGACTACCGTATAATCTGGATTTTCTATTCCTGCCATTGTGACCAGTTTTCTCACAATATTCAGAGCGGTTCGATTCATTGTTAATGGAAAAATGTTTATTTAAAAGAATTGCAAACCAAAAACTTTGCGTAGATATAAAAGCGAACACTATAATTACAACACCAAAGGGACTTGTTACAATCACTCACATATTAAAATAAATTTTATACGCACTAGATACTGTGGTCAAGCACCTACGATTTATAATACGTATTCCTTAAGATGTATAAATCCCCAGTTCGGAAATATAAAAAAAAAGGTGGTATACTTCGTTTGTTTTTTGCTATGTAACATAACATCTACATTGATCGCCGCAAGAGCGCTACATTTTTAACAAATCTGTTATATTTACATGTGAGTTGTTGAAGAAAGGCGTAGTGTGTACTACGATTTATAAAAATGAGAATATAAACAAAAATACATTAAAATATTTAATATTTCAAATAGCTCAGCTTTGCAAAGGGACAGAAACGATAGGATCTCATTTCACGTTAAGTAGCTTTAGGTTAAATGGTCAAAAATTGCCTATTTGGCCAAATTTATAAATTTAATGTGAGGGCATGGATCTCTCCTATATTTCCGAAAACTTTTTCCGGATTTTTCCTACTTGGTATATTGAAGTGTAGTACTTAATGATAGCGTAAGCGGAAATAATCCCGAACATCACCGAAAATCGTCTTTATGACATTTTGAGGCTAGGAAATGGAGAAATCCCGGACGTACTAAGTCAAAAATTCCAAATGGATCGAGTTGAGCACATGAAAAATCTTGGCACGATTACTGCGTTGACATGAATGGCAATGGTTCATTAGATCCATAATATGCATGACCAGTATTACAAATCCAAACTTGCACATCTTAGTTGATCAAAAATGAATTTTAAGGACGAGAACTTGTACAAAACGATGCTATTTTACGGATATATAGAAAAATAGATTCGCTCTCTCACAATAAGTTCATACATTTGGTCAAGAAGTCTACTTGATTAGCGCCCTGTTGTTTCTACAACGTACATAATTTTGCAGGCCTATGTAATTGGTGTTGCACATATAATTAGGATAGTAAGAACAACAAGAATATTAAGCTATTAAAGATAATTAATATCTACGTTAACACTTACTAATTTTAGTATTATTGTTTCGGTATTTTTAATTGTCCCAATTAATGATTAATTATTATTAATCTTACACTTTAACTCCATCTAATTTTAATGCAATAGTTTGGTATAATGATAGATTTTATTTATAAAATTATTGCAATTATTAATCCAAAATTTATTAAATAAGGCGTCATCTGTTTGCTACTAATAAAACTTCTGGTAACCATACATAGCATAGTTTCGTTTCAGTATGAAATTCCATTTAAACTGCTTCCCACCAAGTTAGTCTGTTACTAATCAGCGACAGATGGCACCACAATGCTTGTATTTACGAAAATATTTAACATTTACATAAATTTGTACATCTATAAACCAACTGTTTGATTTTGAACCTTTAATAACGTAACCACACGTTTTTTGTTTGGTTAATAACAATTGATTATTTCATTGTTTCACTAGGATTGAAAATAGTATTTGTGGTGTTGAACGGAACGATCCAGTTTTTGCTTAAATATTTAAGATTATCTCTAGGAACTCAAGCTTAAAGTAACTATTGCCAGTATCAAATGTCTGCAAGATTAAAACCGCAAAATGAAACGAACGAACCTACTTTCTTATGTTATCTTGTAGTGATTGAACCATGTGCCTATTTCTACTGCATTAAATTACACGAGGCATTCTTTCAGATCTTGCACTTGCTCTAATTTTGTTTGTATTTCATGAAAGTCACTAAATATTTCTGAAATAATTTACTTGTTTACATGTAGAATTCCTACGGTAGAAGAAATATACATATCTTTGTTAAACGAGTCTGCCTTCGGTCGAGGTTGGCGAGATCTGTTTTGTAATTGTGTAAAATATTTATTCAATTTCTTATTAAAATCATTGGATATAGGTACCAAAAATATGGAAAACCTCTCAAGTGTGTCCTCCTGTCCTAATATCTGAAAGCGCAGGTGACATATGCAACTATAGAACTATATCTAATCTTGCAATTTTGACAAAATCTTCGGCTCTATATTTTCATTTTGTTAATTTTCATTTTACCCATTCAATGGATTTATGATCAGATATTCTACAGCGACGAATCTAAGTTACTCTACTTTGTTTGTATCGGAAGCTCTTGAGAGGGAGGCCTAAGTAGACGCAATTTGCATTGGAAGTTGACTAGTTTGGAAACTACAGGCAATAAAAAATAAACGCTTATTATTATAAAGAATATTTTTTTATTACAAAGTAATTCTTTAATTCTATTCAAACAAATTAGCAAAGTTTAGCCAACAATACATTTCCTCAACACTCCATGGCGACTTCCATATAATAATGCCACCACTCTGTGCTTAAGTATAGGAACGATGTAACTTAACGACGCTCTTCAGGGGCATTACAAAATCACGAATGTGCTCCATTTATCAAATTCAATGTTTATCATGATGACAGCATTCAGCTTGTAAGCAATATCATTTTAATTATTACCTATTACATATGCAGCTACGACGTACCGGCGTGAAAAGAGCTGCTAAAGATAGCAGCCAGTTTCTCTGATGATACCCGAAAGTTCAGTGTCGGCCGTAGTATAGCAGCAATTTAGAAAAGAAATCATATCTACCTGAATTTAAACCACGTCAAATACAGAAGCGACCTATAAAATACACATTCTATCTCGTCCTACTGCTAACATATTATTGACTTGCAAAGAGTCCAGGGGATAGCTTATCTACTGCCCGTTCACAAACGGAAGTAAAGAATTAACTTCCGTTGTCCAAGAGATACATACAGATTCGCCACACACAACAATTATCCTCACGTGGTTCTATCAGCGAAATGCGGTTGATCTACAGCAACCCTTATGTGAAATAATTCATATCTTCGGTCGTCCAAGAGGTATCCCATATAGATTCTACACATACGACGCCCACTTGCGGTTCTACCTCCTGAACGCGGTCAGGTAAACAACACAATATTCTTTTTTAAACAGACTTAATATATTTTTTTTATGAACCCAAAGTTGTTTTATAAAGTACAATATTGAAAAAATTTTTTTTGAAAATGCAAACCTCTAAAGTAATGTAGGTTAGGTAGGTGCTTAAACGAACACGAAAGTGTTTCATAGTTTCAATATAGGTATCTTATGACCTTTTACAATCGAAGTTATATGTTGTGGTGTAAACGCTAATATCTAAGAAACATATGGACTCTATTAATTTCCAGAACTTGGAATTGAGGACCTACCAAAGTGGATAATGCTTATTCGATATGTATTGAAAAATTTCGTACAAAATAGCTATAGGCGTCTTATTTAACATTTAGACAAGCGGATGACTCCGGCCCTGGTGCATTTGTGCGCAGTTGCCATGCACAGAATCAGCAATTCACCGAACGAAGAATTACGATAGATCGAATACGTAATTCTTCTTAAACGTCCTTCACTTATTTAAAAATGCCCAAAAAAACTGCACCCCAAATTTTGCGCTGTATACAATACACAGGAAAAATTCCAAGATTGCGTTTGTTTAGACGTAGAACCATGCCCTACCCAGTATGTGACATTAGAGAATGGTTGCGAATTAATTAGAGTTGTGTGCACCCGTATACAGTTGATATGAATTATAGAACTATAACTGATGCATAGTTTCTCCAACATACATACAGATTTCCTTGGGATAAATTGTATACAAATTTATATTTTTTGCGTAATTATGCATTTATGTTCTCTACACAAGAAGAAGTTCTGCGTATGTATTATTTAGAAATATTCCTAATATTGTAAATGAAGTAGATTTTGCAATAAATGAAGTGTCTTATTTGGTTATTTGTTAGAACTAAATTTAGAAGACCTTTGAAGAAAAATTTTAAGTTACTCTCCTATCACATTTGAATTACAATGTAACAGTAACAATCTCCAAAAATGTTATCTAGATTGTTGATACGTACGTATGTGAACAAAACAAATCACCAGCAAACACTCCATTTATCCACAATAATGCGACCTTCACCTTCCAAATATAGTGCTGAATACATAACAGATGTGTGCACAGAATTATGTAGAGAACCAATAAGAGGAATCCAGTCGGTTCCTAGAACGAGATAAGGTACGCTCATTTCAATTGATACATGCCTAACATATTTATCAATCGCCCTGCTCGACTAGACACACTCGCTAGAATAGTAATCTTACTTGTTGTGATATACAAGTCGGTACATGTTTGAATTCGTGGAAAATGTCGGACGGTTCATCTGCTTCGGATGAAGTGAACAAGTTTGTTAAGGAGATAATACTTAGAAATGGATTAAATCTATCATCTAGCGTAAAATATGGTCCAGGAGCTGAAGTCGGTGAAGGTTATAATTCTAAAACATTCACGGTCCATGTCAAGGATGAAAACGATGAATTACATTTGTTCCTAAAGACGTTATCCGGCCTTAACTGGCATGATAATTTCGATAAGATGCATTCGAACGAGATACATTTCTACACGACAATATACCCAGCCTTTCAAGAGTTTTTAAAGGAGCGTGGCGTTCGGGATGGTTTTCGAAACGCTCCTCAATGCTACGGAGCGAAGAAAGAAATTATCGCTTTGGATAATCTACAACGTAAAGGTTTTAAGAATAGCAAAGGTGAAATAAGCGAGGAACATGTATTGTTAGGTTTGAAAACGTTAGCAAAGTTCCATGCAATTTCATTCGCTTTTAAAGATCAAAAGAGAAAGTTGTATGATGGTTTTGTTCAAAATATCCAGTACTGTGCCAGTGACATTTTTAGGCAGGCAAGATTTGATAAGTTAATAGGGGCGTATATTCAGAAGCTTCTGGATAATTTGGATCCAGATGAAATTGAAGCCCTGGTGAAAAGGAATGTCAATTTAAAGCAAGTTTTAATTGACGCGCTTTTTGCCGTTGATGAAGATGCAAACGAGTACTCAGTTATTACACAAGGCGACTGCTGGAGCAACAACGTCCTATTTTCCTATGATGTAAGGTAAGGGCGCCATAATACTAAAAATTTTACAACCAGATATAATTTACAGGAGAAAGAGCAAAATTTGCCAGTTGATGTAATGCTTGTTGATTGGCAACTAATTCGTTACGGATCCCCAGCTAAAGATCTAGGTTACTTCTTCTATCCGATAGCTTCAGAATCTACAATGGAAAACTTCCAACATTATATGAAAGTCTATTATAACGAATTATCGCGACAAATGACGCAATTAGGAAGTAATCCGGAAATCCTGTATCCGTTTGATGTTCTTGAAAAGGAGTGGAGGCAATTTGTTAAGTATGGTTTTGCGATGGGTTTCATGATTCTACAAGCGCTGCTGATGGAAAAGGATGAATTTCCCGATCTGGATGAAAATCCCGATGCTTACGATCAGCATGCTCTTCCTAAGATGAAGAATGAACATTTATTTGTGACAAGAATGAAAACGATTTTAAAACATTTTATTAAATACGATTTATTGTAGTGCTTTATCCTCAATATATTGTTGCTATATTTTTTAAAATGTAATAAACATATTGTTGATTAACATGTTGGATTCAAATAATTTCATTCTGTGATTTATAGACAGATTGAAGAAGTGTCGAACTTACCTTTGACTTGGCAAGTTGATTAAATGAACGTAAATGCTTAGACTTTCAATAATTCCGAAGTACGTACTAATGTCTGACAATTAGTTGCCAACGATGCATATTCTGCAAATGTGCGATGATCTGACAAGTTGTAGTCGAGGAAGATGCACAATAACTGCTCTGCTAAATTGAGGCAGAGAAACCTTTTAAACTGAACAAATATCTGGATGTCCTACAAATTACTCCGTTGTTGTCGTTTCTATCTCGCTTAAAAACTGAGGTGATGAACATTGTGCTCGATTAAGTATTTCTTACGATTTTCTAGGAATATACTTTTCTATATCGATAGTTTATAGAAAATAATAATTTAAATCGTCATAAAATTTGATTGGACCTTTATGCAGTTATACTTATCAATTTGGTTCTATAATACAGACGGTACCGCTGGTAACATCACTACATGGTACGTGTAATAATTGTAATGTGGCAGAACCAACCTGCATGAAGTGATGATTCAATTCATCAGAGCGACAAAGCGCCTACGGCATAGAATTCACGACACGACCCATGCCAAGTAACTGGTAGATGATAATCTTCTCCGCTTGTATTTGTTAAATATGTTAAATATATCAGAAAAAAAAAAATTAGAAATCTGACATGCATGTTCAAGGTTGCAATTTGAATGTAAATACTAACCATTCTATCTCATAGCTTCAGCTATCGGAGGTAATAAGCATTATTCTTAAGTACCGAGCCACACTTAGCTATTTACCCATGATTGCGAATGTTACTTTTATTAAGTAAATAACATTCTTCGTGTGGAGAATGGGGAATATAAGATCCGAAGCGGATACAATATAGCTCAATTCGGGTGTTAAACTCTTCCTTAATGGTGGAAATTCTATCTGTCACGAAAGAAGTTACCCTGCAAACGGAGTAAACCTTTCTTTAACGGACGTAATTAACTCCGTTTACTGACAAATTTGATATGATTTTTATGTTGCATCCTATTTTTAATTTTTTTATGATGTTTGACTTATGTAGCAAACATCATAATCTATGCAATTTACCTTGTAAAGAACATTTCTTAAACGCGGTTTGTTAATTATGTCGTTTACGTTGTAAAAAATATTCAATTTGCTTAATTTCTGTGTTTTGTTGATTATTATCGGAGAGAACACATTAACTTCTGAGATGAAAGTTAGGATGTTTATGAGCTTATAATATGTCATTCTTAAATTGGTATCTGTAGCGGAAAAGTTATCAATTTCTATATTCTAATAAAGTTTCTTCTATTAGTTTAAAGAATACTTATTACGTTTTAATCTTTTTTTTGGTAAATGCGAATTCTTACTGTGAAGCTTTACATAAGCTAAATCGAAGATTTTTGAAGTTTGTAACTCTGTTTATTTGATGATACAAAGGATGATTGTAATTACTGTGAGTTACATATTAGAATACAATGATTTCGTATACCTACATATCGGTCCCTGATATTGAAAACATCCAAAAAAAGGTAGCCGGTTGTTGTTTTCAAATTTTGTGGTAAACTTTAAAAAACTTCTGTCGAAGAAATTTTCCATTTTTATTTCATTTAATTCTAATTTACTTACATTTGAAACACGTTATAATTAGGTTACTTGTGTAGTAATTATAACAAAGTTTCTGTACTGTTAATTAGCACCAGGTTTTGCCGAAAGACATTCAGCTCTGCGATAATTCTTCGACGATAGTATGCAGTATGTTTTTGAGGAGAATAATAAAAGCGGAAAACCTATCAGAATAAATCCACCGGCGCGGTGGAACTACTTTCTTAAAGGTTATTATTATTGGTCCTTGAAAATTCGTATCTAATTGTGTAGTACAATAACTTCGCGACATTTGACGACAAAAATAAGTGAACATACGTATTTACTCCTCTTATGGACAATGTAGGGTATCTTCTCTATAAAAGATTATTTTCTGTTCAGAAATTGTAAACAAAGTTGTTACTCAGGTCATCTATTTAGATCAATGACACTTATTGTTAAATATGGAATAAATGTAATTGCAAAGCAATGCATATGTATTCATATAAGAGTATCCTATTTTATGATTTTTACATAGTACCCACTTAACACATAAAACTTTTTTTCAATAATTTAAACATTATTTAAATTAGTAAATATAGCGGATTACACCATTTTTAGTAATACCTGCGTAGCAATACAAAGTCAGACGTAGCAAAGTACAAGGTTAATAAAATATTTTAACCGGTAAATATCGTAATCTTTGTCGCTTATTAACAAGTGGTGTACGCGAAATTCCACAGAGTGAATTTTCGCATTTGATCATTTGGATTGAGATTGCGTTTTTACTGATATTGTAATCTTATTGGTTGATGTTTTCTACATCATGATGATGTTTTACTAGGATCCTAATTACTATTATCTGGGTGCTTTGTTAGAATGTTTCATATGTTATTTCTGATTTTACAAAAAATCGATACCAACTTGATTACGTCGAACGTAAAATTGCATAGTTTTTTATGAAAATGTTGTTTCTCTCATCTCAGAACTGCGAACTGTATCTCATCTAGGTCCTCCACATATTTTGCTAGTTTACACTAGTCGTTCCGGTGTGTTTATTACGTTTTCAAGATTCAAAGGTCCCACTTTACGCTCCAACATTTCCTTCTCGATACGTTATATTTCGCACTCAGAAAAGGTATGGTATGCGTCGTCCACCATCGAGTTCCATAAAGAGCATGTCAGTGTATTCATTTTTTCCATCTGGTGCTCGTAGAAGTACCTGATGGTGAACTGTGTTAGGTAATATTTCATTGCTTATAGGGTAGCTCTCCCAGTGCTCCTGGCAAGAGTTCCTGCTGAATTTGCGGACCACCCTTCTTGGTTCCATTTCCAAGATAACGATCCTTTTTTCATAATTCACTTGGGGTCATTTCTGCAATAACAAATATGGCGGCGTCTGAAACAGTTCTGTATGAGTTGGCGATTCTGACCACACCTCTTCTTTGGATTGTTGCCACCATTTTTGTATAAACCTGCCGTTCTAAGTCTCGTGTCCATATTTCGCTCCCATAGTGAAGTATGGAGTCGGTTGTTAACATTAATAGTCGGCGTTTGCTTACGGCAGGGCCACCCACATTAATCATAAGCTTGCTCAGCAACGTCAACCCCTTCTGCTCCATCTAGTTGACGATTCGCCGCAAGACCTAGTTTAACTGTCTTTGGTCCGGTTCCAGGATCAGTCACTGGGTAATTTTCTTCTTCTGCCATCCCATAACTCAGTTTATGGAATAATAATAATTTAATTAGGTACTTTTATCCACAGATGTTTACGGGTATTTCACATATACATGCGGCAAATTAGTTGATTAGCTGCCACTCCCCACAGATGTGCACTGATGAGCCCTGACAGAGCGAAACGCATCTGTACATTATGGTTAGGTGGTAGTGTTACTTCATTAATAATAATAATGGAAGTAGACGACAGTTAAAAAATCAGGAAAGCGGTCTGTATGGGCGATCAAATAATAAACTCTTTTATTCAAATTCTCAATGTTTTATCTGTATTTTCCAGACTTTTTCAGGAAATCAATATCAGAGTTACATTGAATTATGATACATCCTTACGATATTTCGGGTAACAAAAATTACATTGTTGATACCAAAGTATGGTGTTTGTTTCATCAGTACTTATACATTTTTTGTTCTTTTTGATGCGCAAAACATCGTAAGAATGCATCATAATTCGGTGGGACTTCATTATTTACTTTATGAGGAAGTTTGGAAAGGTTATCATTTCATCACCCATCCAGACCGCTTTCTGACGCAGTGGGGTCGGTGTACTTCTCTTGGTTTTTCGAATAATAATAATCATCTTTTATTTCCTCCGATATAAGTACATGCATATCAGACAAACTTTTTGAGTTTTGCAATTTTTTTAATGCGTCGGCTACTGCAACATAATTGTCGTTAATAGTTTTTAAATTTGATGCAACTTGAGGATTTTGGAATTGCATTTGACTTAGCTTTATTGCAGCTGCTTTTTAGCGTCCAGTTGTAAAATCACTAATTTGACCTTTTCAACATGTTTAAAATAATAGAATGCTGCTTATAACCATGTACGCCATCGTATAAGAATTGGCTGCGGCGGTTCCGGTATGTCAGGACGCTGTGAACGTAATAGCCGAATACATTTCGGTGATTTAAGAAAAACTGCTTTCGTCTGTGCTATTAGTTAATGCACATCGGTATAACATTTTCGTATGGTGTCTGCTACAAGGTGTAAAGTATAAAGCAGACATGTTATGTGCAGCAAATTCGGTTGAACAGCTTTGAATAATTGACCTATGCGAAGCATAACCGCGGCGGCATCGGTTGTTTAGCGTTGTAACTAATACATTATCAACAGCTTCGACAGTTTATCCTTGCTGTCTTTTACAGGCTAGCAAATAAGACCGTGTTCAAGGTCATTATCCGTGCTACAATTGATACTAATGTCTGTAGTTAGCCACAACAGGGTTTGCACATAATTCTCAATCTTCTCGCGCATTGACGGCAAATACCTACGTAGCGTCTATGGACTTGGTAGTTCCCACGTTGGATTGTATTTCTTCCAAAACTGACGAAACATTGTTTGTTCGATTTTTGCAAACGGTATATTGCACGCACTTAACGTCATCGCTAAATCACATAAATTCATTATACGGCTTCGTACTGATTTTTTTAAATTTGTGTGTTGCGCTATTTACATGGTTCCTACACATACATGGTATCCAACATAATAAACTTTTATCGCAAACTAAACGCCTGATTTCTTTACCATTTCCAACATTTTTAATGCTTTGCGTTCAATTCCAGCACTTATCAACTTCGCAGTACGATAGGTATTACACAAACCACGCAGTATAGAAGGTCGGAAAGTGCCAACATGTAACGAAGTAGCTCTGTATCCCCCCAACCTCTCGCGGTTAAATATCACTGCAAGGCAAGCGAGAGTGTTGCGCTTTACTTATGAGAAATGAATATACTGGGCGGTCAGAAACGGCCTGAACACTACAGTTGAATGCTGCATTGCGAGACTGCTTACACATAACATGATTTTTTATCTGAAAATGAGAGTGACATCAAGAAGAAGGATCATTCCAATCTGTGATTGTTTGAATTGCAGTTTTGATTGATTTCTAAAAGACGCTATTTATTTTGAATGAATAAGAGATCTATAGAGAATAGAGAGAGCGTTAACGTTAAATTTTTTGTTCTTTTCGATGCGACGGATTAAATACAAAGCAAACACCCATGTAAAGTTGACGAAAGTAAGAAACTGAGTAAAACAATCGATATGAGCTGTTTCTGCCTTTAACGTGGTACTGAAATACTAAAAAAGAGCTTGCGGAAGATGTTAAAAAAAATAATGATGTAAACGATATAATTTGCTTCTGCCTTGTTGTTGTATTAAATTCGTCTAACTTCAAAAATAAGTTAGTGCAAGTAATAGACGCTGTTCCTGCTGAATAATAATTAATTTTGTTTCCAGTTATTATATAAAAAATATTTCAACGTCATTCAGATTGCGTTACTTATTAAAATTACATTATAAAAGGCAAGAAATCTTACTTCTGCACACAATTTCAATGCTGATTTGAGGAGGGTAGACGGTTTCTAATTCACTATACAAAAAATATTCTGATATAGCAAATGTACAGATTAAAAGGTGTTATCCTCATCAAAATTTCACAAGCGGCTCGGGGTAGATCTTAGAAGATGAAAGGTGCTGCTAATTTCTAAACTTAGAAACATGGAAATTGTTATTTAGGCTCCTGGTTAGGTACCTTTTCTCAATGCTTTTCTAAAGTATTTCAAATCAGTAACATGGGAACTTATACACAAGCTCTCAGTTAGGAAAAATATATTTCATAATTTTTGGAAAACTAATCCTTCAGAGGGTAAATTAGAGGTGGACAATCGTGCATGGGCAGATTCCGAAATTCGATAGTATTTCTTTGTTTCTAATCACAAGCTTAAGTATTAAATTTCATCTTTTTAAATTAAAAATATTACGAGATAAGGATCATCTGTCCAAATTTCGTGGTTTTGATTTAAATAGTTTCGGCTCTAGGTTGATAAGTCTGTCAATCATGGCTTCTCTCTTTATAGAAGTATTATAGATGCTGATGAACACTCTAATGGTTTTATAATTCCGGATGAAGCATCTACCATGTATGAAACAACAGGCAATGGGGATGGGTGTGAGGGAGAAAATTATAACGAGTAATAAATAAATAATGTAATAAATTAGAAATGGAATCATGTCTGCCTCCTTTATTATATTTTTTTAGAGACCTCTACTGCAGATAAAAATGTAAGATGAAATGATTCAAATAGTTACTTTTTTCATGTTTATACTTATTATTATAAAAAAATGCAGCAATCTGGTCGTCTGTCTTCCATACATGTGTGATCTGCAAAGTGCCTTTAATACAACAATAATTTGCGACAGTTGTATTTTTTTGCAATAAAAAATTTATAAAAGAAAAAATCAGCGCTATCCAAGCTCTCATTTTTTCCAAACCACAAAGATGTGAACTATATTAGATAATACTATCAACGATGTACCTAAATTGCCACCAACTCCATAACTATCAACCTTAATATGATTTAAGAAAGATTTAACTCTCAGTTGTAGTGGTAATAAGCATAAGAAAGGACTTGTTCTCCAACTATCCTAATAAACTCCTCGATGTCAGTTATGGAACTTTATTAACATATTTATACCTTTAACAGTACAATTTCAAGGCAGTAAGATGGAAGCCTTTAAATCTATTTAACTCGGAAATAAAATAATTTTGGGAGAAAATATTGTCATAAAAGATTTCGATTTGGTAATCGATTTTTTAGACGGACCCTGTATAAACTCCTACATAACATCACGTTTTACTTTCGTACGTAACTGTTTACTTTAAGCACTTCAGGGTCATACTCTGCGCTTTTTTAACAATAACTAGCCCCTGTAGTATCGATATTAGAGGAATATCTGTTATACCAAAAATAATTTGTTTAATTAAAATAATTGAACTATACACGTAATACGTAACTTCGTAAATTTCGCCTATTCATCGTTTAATTATGCTTATCATGGTAAGGTCGGTATATCCACTTTTAAATGGCAACACTAAAAATTACTCGGGTTACTTACGAATAAAATCATTTATGAAAAACATTAACGCTAATTACTTAAATAAATATCATATTCCATCCAAATAAATGTCTCTTACACTGAGATGATAGAAACATTTGCTCACTGCGCATATCGTCGCGTATCAACGTTGGGAGTTAATGTACCGAAGGTCGGCGAAATAAATTCATCAGAAAATTAAGATGAACTTAGTATTGCGGCCGATCGACTCGACGAGAAATGTCGAGCGGAACGGATATTTCTGACGAACTTAAGCGATTCATTGAAGAAGTTCTCGTGACGAACGGTTTCGCCCTAACTTCCAAGATCGAATATGGGGCTGGTTCCGAAATTGGCGACGGTTACACCTCGAAAACGTTTACCGTCGACGTAACTGACGAGAAGAAATCCTTGAATTTATTTTTAAAGACACCGTTAGGATTTACCTGGCACGAGAATCTTCCCATGCACAAATTATTCCATAACGAATCTTACTTCTACAGCACGATACATCCAGCGTATCAGGAGTTTTTAAAGGAGAAGGGGATTGAGGATGGATACCGAAACGTCCCGAAATGTTACGGAGTTCGTGGGGACTTCCTCGCTTTGGAGAATCTAAAGCGAAAAGGCTATAAACTTTTTGCGAAAGGTAAAACGATGAACGACGACCATATTCTTTTAGCAATGAGAACCTTCGCTAAATTCCATGCGATATCTTTCGCGATGAAAGACCAGAAGAAGGAATTATATGAAACCTTCAAGCAAAATCTTCAACCTAGTACGGGCGAGTTGAGTGTAGCTGCTGGTTTTTATAAGATGCTGGTTTTGATGATGCAGGAGTTCCTGAAAACCTTGGATCCTGTCGAAGATAAAGAACTCTTGGATGCTGGCGATAAAGCGGGGGAGGTAGCAACCGATATTCTGGTAACCATCGACGAGCATGCCAACGAATACTCCATCATTACACAAGGAGACTCTTGGTGCTACAATATGATGTTCTTATACGATGTAAGTAAACTATTGGTTCTAGAATGCTTGATTATTGAGAGGAAATTTGGCAGTAAATCAATGAGTAAATAAATTCAGACAAGGACGTAGGACAGGTGCCATTTTCTCGTTACTACACTACAATTTCGATGCACAGAATGTCACAATGTTCGGAAATTGTAGAATTATGTTTATTGTGTAAATGCTAGAAGGTCAAAGTCTTAAGATATCATCATAGGCTATTTTCCAAAAATATTTCTGGATATACAGGGTGATTGATAAGTAGCAAACCCAGTACCTACTTTATTATTTTAAATAAAATAAGGTGTATTTTTATTTTTACAGTTTCAGTTTTTCTGTTTAGATATAAACCAATCTAGAATGTAGATACATTTCAGCGTAAATTTTTACATATTTGGCTATATCTAGGCATGGCATTCAAACGCCTTCGAAACTTTGCCAGATTTAAACACCAAAAACGTTATTTCTTTAAATGATATATATTTTTTTCTAAATCCATCGTGTATTAATACTATTTATATAAGTGATGCATATCTTATTCGGATGAGAGTATCTAATTAAAGATACTCTAATCACGGAGATTGTCGAATTATATCGCTATATCGACCTCGCAGTCTTTGCCACAGAATCTGCGAGGGTAGCACTCTTCGACTTCGAGGATGGCACACCCAGAACAATTAATATAAATAAAAAAAATAATATATTCGTTTATATTAATTGCCCTGGGTGTGCTAGCCTCGAAGTTGAAGATTGCTACCCTTCCAGATTGCAAAGATTGCGTAATTCTGTAGAGGTCGATATAGCGATATAATTCGACAATCTCCATCTTTAATTAGATACTCTCCTCCGAACAAGTTAGCTTGAACATCGTGTATATATGCGAATTTGAATTACAAGTGCTACCTTCCACATAGCTGTACTGATGAGCTGTGATACAGCTGGTGGTAGCTGGTTCATTAAATATATTAAAATTGTAAGCAAAAGAGATAGTTGCACTTAAGCAGAGCTCCTGTATTTGGGCATATCCACCCGGAAGGAACGAATTTCGAGCATTCGCTGTAGTAGGTCGAAATTAAACAAATAAGTTGGTGTTATTTCAAGAAATTACATTTCTAATGTTTGAATTTGGCAAAGAATATAAAAGATATACAGTACGTTTCGTCTAAAATGTTCACTTTAGTCCTCATAATCAGCTACCTGCAAATATATCCAAACTTTTGCTCGTTACTGTATAGATGATACTAATTTAATCCCTTTTCAGCAAAACCCTGACACACCAATTGATATAATGCAAGTTGATTGGCAGCTTCCGCGACACGGATCGCCCGCTATAGATCTGAGTTACTTCTTTTATACGATCTCATCCGAGGAAACTATAGAAAAGTACGAGTATTACATGAAAGAATATCATGCAGAGCTATGTAAAAGAATACGTCAGCTAGGAAGCGATCCAGAAACATTATATCCATTTTGTGTTCTAAAAGAAGAATGGAAAAAATTCTCCAAGTTCGCATTCGCTATGAGCTTCTTCATAGTTAAGGGCATGATGACGTACAAGGATGAAATGCCGGATTTTGAAGAATATCCGGAAATGTATGAGCAGATTGTAAATCAAGGGAAGAGTCCAATGTCTCTGGCCCCTCCAATGAAAAACGAAGAGTTATATATGTCTAGGTTGAAACTTATTTATAGTCACATTGTAAATCATGGTTTTTTGTGACGTAACTTTTAATTTGTTAATAATATACACATATTACTTGAAAATATGAATTTTTATCATGTATCGTAAGGAAACACGCACTGAAGAGAATGTTCACTAGTCATAATTAAATATTTAATAATCCCAAGTAAACAGGGAACAGGTACACTGTTTATTTTCCAAGTAAGTATATTCTGGTTATTTACTTATCTATATATCTAAATATGCCTCAAAATCAAAATATAAATACAGTTAAAAGATAATTTTACTAAATTCGTTTGTTTCCCAACGTAATTGATGCAATAGATTGTACTCATGTTCGTTTAAAGTCTACAGGTGGAGCTTTGTTAATGCAAAGTTGTATAATTCAGTACACGATAGCAGAATTTTTTATGATTCGCTGTTAAAACCTGAATTAGAAAATGGCATGTATCGTAATTGTTATTTATTAGGAGGCAATGAATACCCATTTCGAAATTATTATATACCTATACTGAATCCACAGACAGCTTTTCTTTTGGTTTACAGCTAAAAATGGAAACAAACCTTGCGATAATTGTGGCTTGTTTTGTAGTTCATAATTTAACAATATTCGTGAAAGATGATCCTATTGAGGACATTTGTTACCTCACGATTTTAATTTGAATGCAGATAGAATTCTTCAAAATAACAATAACAATACTGTTAGAAGCACATTAATATCAAAACATCGCCTTCAGTTGTTTGTTCAGTGAAAACTCCTGAAGTTTTTTTGATAACAAAATTTAAATAAAAATAATGTAGCTTATCATTTGATGCATTATTTTTTGCTTTATTTTTAGACTTTAGATAGTACATTGATGTATTCTGTACCCTGCAAAAAATGAATAATTCACATTTGGAAGGTTAACAAATAAGTGTAAAAAGAGAATTGATTCCTTACAGGGGCGAATTCGTTTCCAAACAATTAATCACGTTCACTAGTTCTCTTGCTATAACATTAAAGCTAATTAGTAAGGCTTGCGTTGAAGTATCTGCAATAGAACTGTCTAAGTTGTTAATTTCCATATTTAAATACTAAGATGTTGGCAAGATATATTTAATTTCATCGATAAATGCCATCAGCGGTTTAAAACATTATTTTTGTCAATGAGAATAAAATACGCCTGTTCAAGTTATCTTTGTTAGGGTTGTTAAACAGAATTTTTCGTTGCTGTGCTGCGTCCAAAATTATTATTTACAATATTTTCGGCCGTGTTGTAAATTGTATATCTTTTGTTGGCTGTTCTATACTGAAATTTAGTTCTAGCTGTAAAAACGATACATTCAAAGACAGGCAAATGTCTCCCAAGTTCCACTGTCTCAATACAAAATTTAGACCGCCAATTTTGATGCCATTGGCGGAATGGTATCATCAAGCAAGACAAAACGAAGGAAAGATCACGGAAATTAATTAGCAAAGTTGTCTGTTTACTTGCGCCTAGTCTTCTTTCATACTAACCAAAATAATACCAATACTAGTTATTCATGGTATTGGTGAAATCAGTCACGTCATAAACAATGTGAGGAGCGAAAACTAACCAGCCTACCCCGCGTCGTCAGCGTTGTTCCGAGCGTTTTTCTCTGCCTCATTTCGCTATTTGCCTCTCGGCTTGTATCGCCGTCCTTCGAAACAGCTAGCCAGATACCTTTTGGCGCTATCTAACGCCCAGAGACGCACACTTGTAGTTTAGGAAGCAGCCACAAAATGTTATCTCTCCGCATATTGCTTTGCGGTGAGTGATTCCATCAATACTAGGAGTAGCTGTATCAGCATTGTTTCTAGGCACCTTTTGATGTGTTTCTAATGATCATGGTAAACTTAAGGAATCATTTTGGGAACTGTAACCGCTTTTTAACATTGCTTTTGTATGACCGCTCACAGTGGAGCGTGGGTACCAGAGAAAATTTTTATCGGCCCGTGTCTGATATATCTACTAAACCTGTTGCATATCTGCCCAGACTACGCGCCCGTTCAATTAGAGGTTTACTACAGCAGATTCCTGCACCGACTCCTGTGTACGATACGAAGCCATAGGAAAATTCGCAGTTGCTGCTCTACTAACCCCTGTTTATATAGATGTATATTTTTGTCACTAAATCATACTATAGGTGTAAAACTATTTCGAGTAAAAATATATTCGTTGGGAGAAAATTAAACTTTAAGCCCTTGTTAACACTTGTTGTCAGATTTATGTGATGGTAAATATATAGAATCAACAAAAATATTCCAACGTGGGTTAAAAAAGCAATATTATAACACCCGTCGATATATTCAATTTTTTGAAAAGGAGCAATTTTTTACTTAAAATAGTATTACACTTGCTGTGGGAAATTCATAATTTTAGGTAATTAAGAAACTTACATTATCTTGATGACATAGTTCTTATAAATAACTATAACTCCTATAGTACATCCAGTTTTATTTATTATTAATTTGTTCGGTATAATTAGTATATTGAATTATAATGAAGATAATATTAAGAAAAAAATGTTTTAATAAGATTTATATTTACCTTTAAACATCTTGAATTTGTTCATAAAAAAAAAACTTAAAAATTAAATTAAATTAAATTGGAAAAAAAAAGAAAACAAACAACTTTTCTATAGACATTTTACAAAAATTTGAAAAATAAAGTTTTAAATTGAATGTTGAGTGCTCTTTAAGACCGCTTCTCAACAATATCTGCACATATTATTGGCTACATAGACTAATTTCTAAGAATTTCATTTTATAACATAATTAGCATACTTATGGAGGATTTTTAATTAAAAAAGGTACTTACATTGATAGGAGAACATTAGATTAAAAAAAGATATTGTTGATTCACGTAATTGTTTAGAGATATTAAAGTAGGTCCATATTATGCGTCATTTAACACTATCTCCTAACAGCATCTTATCAACGGAATTTTGATAAAACACTCATTTAAGAAGCGAAAACGATTCCATTTTTTATGTAGGCGTGTGTCTAGATTTTTTTGCTAGAAAAAAAATATATACGGAAGTTAATTTTTGAGATAAAATTTATTTGGCCATCAATGCACAATAGATAATTTATTTTTGATTTGTTTTGAATTTTTTTTTATAAGAAGATAAGGAGGTATTTTTAATTCTTTAAATAGTTTGAAAATACCACGTCTATAATTTGGTAAAGACGTGTATCTCACCTGAATTCTATACAAATCCTTGGTGTATTTGGGATACGTTTTTGGATGTAAAATTCTATTTAGTTTTATTTTTATAAATTCGTATATAAGTTTTATGTATTTAAATTGGCGTCACTTTCGCAAATATATAGTTAAGAAGGCCAAATATTTCAAGAAGCGGCAGACAAGTTGGAAACTCATATAGTGCATTCTTTTTAGTTTAAAAGGATCTGTAATTTTGTAGATAGTTATATAAAAAGACTATATGTTCTTTTTTACAAAAGTTTAACAATTTTATTTAATTACTAATTGTATAGTTTTCCTTCGTGAAAAGTGGAAATATGTACATATATAGAGTTGATAGGACATTCAGTCTTAGCAAGAAGGAAGATTGTCTTACTTACTTTTATAATCAAATTTCCTCCTTTAAAATCTAATTACTTTGGGGAGAACAAAAACACTCCCTTCCTTTAGTATTCATTTAATATGCTACGTTTCACAGCGCTGTTTGCTGATTTTTCCGCACACTTATTTTGGGATAACGAAGTTTCTTTTTTAATTATACGCTTTTATAATATCTAATGAATTCATTTAATAATAAATGAATTCATTAGATATTACTATTATTATTATTAATACTAATTAAGCTAAGGATAATTAAAAATAATATGAATTCACTATGTACACTGTAAAAGGGCAAGATTAAAAAAAAATCTTTGTTATCCCAAAATAGGTGTTTAAACAAATCGGCAAACATCGTGACAAAACGTAATACATTAAACGGAAACTAAGGAAAAGAAGGGTTTCTCTTCTATCCACCTGAAATCCCAAAAATAATTAAAATTTGAATTTCTATTCGTGAACTTAAAAGAAAACCTTGGTAGGTTCCAAATATGTAAATTATAAAACTTTACAAATGGGACCTTTCGCTTGTGGACCGCGGAAATGTTATTATATGGTTTTTGTTGAATACATCGGATATATTTATTTAAGAGCACAACGTTAACTATTATAACTTAAACTCAAACATTTTCATCAGGTTGTATACGAAATTTGTTTAAGGAAATGTTTTATTGAAAAATGTCTACATTTGTGTATTCATAAAGTAATAAATTATAGGAATCACATGACATTTTGTGTCATATTTTAGATGTAAATGTATTGTGTTTACTTTAACCAGTATTTATTGTTAACTCTCCTTTATAATTTATTATTACATGTTACAAATGCGTACAAAAATATATAACTTTAATTGAAAAACAATAACTAGTTAAAATCATCAAAAAAATTCACTCAGTAAAAAATGCTCGACTAGATTTTTCATCCTAGTTATGTATTCGGCCTCCGCTCCGCCGAACAGATTCTCATCCTTCAGCGCATCTAACACATCTATCTTTTCGAAATCGGGCATTTTGTCTTTCTCGCCGAGCATCGCTTTTAAAATCATGGTCGTCATCGTAAAGCCAAATTTGCTAAACGTATCCCATTCCTTTTTTAGCACGGGAAGGGGATATAAAATATCAGGGTCGCTCCCCATTTTTCTTATTTGGTTTGATAATTCTTCGTGGTAAAGATCGAGAAAATCGTCCAGCTTCCTCAGCGTTTTCTTAGAAACTGCTGCCGTACTGTAGAAGAAATAAGATAGGTCCAATGTTGGAGATCCCGACCTAATGATCTGCCAGTCTAGTAGGATCACATCCCCAGGATATCTCTTATCGCCCTATAGGAAGAAGAGAAAGCAAAACATAGTCACTATTTATCTTTATTCTGTAAAGCATAGAAGGTGTCTTCGCAGTTTCTCGTAGAATTCCCAAAGCTGATACACGTAGGAAAATATACAGGGTGTGGCGTTTAAACCGGCGGTTAGCCGAATACTGGAAATTGTTACTAGCTGAATGGTGAAAATTTGCCTTCGAAGATTTTTCGTAGTGATTTTTCAACTTCGAACTACTTCCGGTTATACCGGAAATGAATGCAGAACACCCTCTATATTTTTTCATTTTCTGATAGTACACCTTGTTATACATAGGCTCTGATAAAACTTTTCTATACATGCCTTTGGCCGTTTTTGAGAAAAACGAATTTTAATAAATGTTGACCTTCTATCGACAGCGATATGGAAGCTTAACAACTGAGAAAGTTACGAAAACCTAACACTTCCATCGATAACTGCTAAATTCCTCCACAAGCTCCTAAAGAAAAATAACGAAAAGATTACAATAAAATATTGAATTAAATACCATAATTTTGAATGAAAACATCATTGGAATTTAAAAAGAATTTACGAATGGTGTCTTAAAACAAGTGAGTTATTGCATTTTATTTATTAATATAAGTCAATAATCGTTTCTATCGCCCTGTTTTTGCCTTTTTTTATTCTGGACAGTAGTGCAACGTACCGATTAAAAAAACAGAAAATTTCAATCTCGTTACCTAAACACTTTCTCAGTTATCGACCCTCCAGTTGTTAATACAACGTCAAAATTCATTAAAATCTGTTTTTTTTTTCAAAAATGGTGAAAGGTAGGTAAAAGGTATCACCGGAAATAATTCCGAGTTGCCACACAACATTTTCAATTGAAGAACCAGTGCAAATAATCCTCGAAAGCAATCATCTAGTAATAATTCCTAATATTCAGCTGACGTACCACACCCTGTATAGTTAAAATAATATAATATGGTAAAATATATGCCAGCAACAGTTTATGTTAAATTCAACTACAATTTTCGTTAGAGCAACTGCAGATTTCATTGAATTAAGTAGACGTGATGTAATTCTTACTATAAATGTTTCTGAGTTTTAATATACAGGTGTTTGTCGTGGCAATGCTTTCCTCTGTGAACCATGACAAGCAGCGTACAAACATTAATAACAGATTCTATAGCGCGGCTACACAAAACGAGTATATTGACGAAACTGTTTCTAAACTTAAGCATATTTGTTAATTATGTCTATTGCTCCAAGCTGAAACAAAATACTATGGGGGAAGAGCTGTTGTTAAAACAAACATAATAACAACTGTCAGGTTTATAGTCCACAGAACAATGCAAGAATAATATGGGTTTCAGAGGAGAGACTCATTTTCAAAACGTAAAAGATTCATTTCTATCAAATCTTATTTTAAGATAGGATTAGACATTTAAATTTGCGTTTTCATAGCAATGTATTTAAAATTGTGGAGAACGAAGTAAATCCAAAATGTACTCGACACTGCAAGCTTAATTATTAGTAACTTAGGGTTTGTTTGTGGGAAACTTATTTTTGCAAAATCGAAAATGAATGAAAATTAAACAATTTTTAATGTTTGATACATTAGAAAGATATAGTTTTATTTTTAATTTTCAAATTATATTTCTTTAGCAAAATTTTGAATATCGTTATAAAAGAAATACATCATGCAGTCCCGACAGTAACCGATAGCTGTCCCTTTCAATAAAATTAAAAAAAAAAATAAATTTATAAATTGACTTAAGAAAGGATTTTCTGTTTTATTTGGTCAAATAGTGAATTTTCAGTATCTGTACACTGACACTTTTCTTAAATTTTTCGTGGACAAAGCGTCACTATACTTTCAAACATTCAATATTTTATGGAATAATTTTAATAATTCTTGTTGTCGAAAGCTTATTTTATCCCATTGCAATTTTTTCAGAATTTGCATCCACAATTTACCGTTTCAATTAAATCAAATGACAAATACGATACGATAACATAATTTTGATATAGAGAATAATAATTGCAGTTTCCGTTAGTAATTTTAGTTTTTCGCACTAAACGTTGTTTATTGAACTCTTTTCTTCTTACAAAAAAAAATCTTGCGTAAATGTCTATGACAAAGAACAAATGTCGAACTGGAACACTTTCCAACGTCTATAAATAAATATCATAACAATCTATCCTGTAAATAGAAATTAGAAGTTTAGAAGCATTTTAACAAAGATACACGTAGCGACATTTATTGTAAACATGGAAACATGAAACAACTCTTGGCGTGCTCCATTATTACCATGAAGCAGGAAAAAAAGTGAAGGCACCAGCTTTGGTAAGGAAAAAGAATTATTGTAAAAATCAGAAAAGAATCACATTTATTAGAAAGAAGGCCGGGAAAGGTTTGCTCACCAAACCTGGCGATTATCCAAACACTCGTAAATGTTCATTTCTATCTACATAATTAGAAGACAATTGTTTCTTTCATCAATCTGAATTCGGAGCCTTCATCCTCATTAAATTTATTAAAGCAACCTTCCCTATTTTTGGAAATTTTCCACTTTCTTACAATTTTAAGCTCTTGATCTTTTGACGAAGTTTAGAACATAAAAATTAAGGTCACACTTCGTAATACAATTCATAAGCGAACAAATGAAGACTAGCGACAGTAAGCCTGTCATCAGAAGATAGGTTGTGATTGGGTTATGGTTGACTTTAAATTGTTAAAATAACAGGATGAAGACCTGAAAGATCCTTAATGGTAACCTTAAATTTTAACAGATGTTACGATAGAGACTTTAATTGATAAAGTATCGGCTGTAACATGGCTAAAAATAGATGATTTTTAAAAATAATGTACTTAATTTTTTCAAAGTGGAATATATCAAAAAAGGTCCTAATTGTAATCGGAGAAATTTGTGCAACTTAGATTGAAAAATCACCAAACAATCTCATCTTTTGTATAATTGAGATAATAATATAATCGAAAGCAAAATCTGGTTAATTGCCTACTTATATGGACCCGGAGGAACAGTTTATACCTTCTCTCTTGAAAAGATGAAAGGTCATTTACTACATTTCGAAAATGAGTTCATCATTGTTGTGTTAAGTATATAACATGGATCACGTTTAATAATAAAAAATATTTTAAAGTACGACGATGTTTTCTATATTAAGTTAAAAACAACGTTTTCTCCTCGTATTACTTAAATATAATTTACTTACGTTATATTTGAACATCATATTGTTACACCAGCAATCTCCTTGTATTAATATAGGGTTGGCGAATGGTGTAACTTCAAAGGCAAATTCAGCTAACTTATCAACTATATATTGCGATTGATTCAAAATAAATTTGTCCTTCCTAGGATCCAAATTCTTAAAAAAATTCTCCATGACCATTCTTCCAGCCGCCACATTTTGTTCGGTGACTTCCTTCGATATACCACGAAATAAGTCGGTTACGCCTTCCAAAAGTTTGCTATACTCTTCTGGTCTCTGGTCCTTATACGCAAATCCGACAGCGTGATACTTAGCGTAGGTTTTAAAAACTATTTCAATGTGTTCCTGGTTTCCAACTAAAGTTTTATCGCCAAGTTCATATCCGATTCTTTTTAGATTCTCCAAAGCTAGGATCTTATTTTCGGCGCTCCCGTAATACTTCGGCACATTTCGAAACCCATCCTTGATACCTTTTTCTTCAAGAAATTCCATGTATTTGGGCACTACGTTTTCGTAGAAGTGGATTTCATTGGAGTAGATTTGGTAAAACGACGGCATTCCAGGAAATTTCACATCTAACGCTGATTTTAGGAATATATTGAGGGACTCGTTGCCGTCATTAATATTAACCGCGTACGTTTTTGACATAAATCCATCGCCAATTTCTGAACCAGGGTTGTAAATAATGTCCACAGATGAATTTAAATTATATTTGGTAACGAGACTGTTAACGAACTCTTTAACATTATCAGGAACACTAACTTCTTCAGACATTTTTGTATTTAAACTAGTATTTTAATTCGAAGGCTGCAATTCTATTTGTTTAATATAGATAGTCCACAGTAACCTTTTTACGGGTTACTACTGAGTCGTTGTGTATATCGGTCGATCAGTTATTAAAAATTATCAATAAGCTATAGATTAAATGATTTTATCGATTTCTAGTATGAATTTTGGAATAAAACAGGTACTTAGAAACAATGACGGCATATTTTTAGGAAAGTAAGACAATTGCGACATGATTCACACATGTTTAAACATTTGCTGTTTTGCGTGTTTTTATTTGACAGGAGGTTGTGCTATGAATGTCTTAGAGGTTGATAACCAGAATCATATTTAATAGCAGATCTAACACAGAAAAGAACTTTGTGGTGGGAATATGGAAATACACCATGTAACGTATACCTATGACACGTATTCTTCTCTGTTTAATATATATGCAGCGATTGAATTTGATTTGGTTGTCAACGTGTAGGTATGTAAGCTGTATGCTTAATGAATTAGATATTCTTCGAATTGAGGTGCATAATGCAGTGTTAAACATTATCACGTTTGAAATAGCTCTCATCAGCGCTCCAATGAATGCTGTTCCGCTACGAACGCATCGACAACATCTGTTAGAGTGATTTTCGATTCTGCAATGGCTCATATAGCCCAGACCTCGACATACCTCGTCTTGCCTTATTTTTCATTTTCTTATTTAATATAATTTCTTCATCTAAGCACCTACAGAATAAGCTTATTTGGTAAAACATAGATTCTCAAATTAGATATCACTCTGCAACGAATCGTCAAGGTCACTATGGAATGTGCATGTTTTACGGTTGGCAATACTCATTAATGTCAATTTGTTGGACAGTAAATCGCTCGAAAAAACATATTTTTCAAAATGAAAAGTGTATCGCAGTTAGCTATAGTTGAGTGTAAACAAAAGTTGTGAGTAACAAATGAGCTAAAAGGCGTCTAAAAGTCTAGGCAATCGAGGATTTTAGCTTGAGATGTGTTTGAGAGAAGACGTGTGATTTATTTCAAAGTAATTTCCAATGTTAACCTCGTCGAAATTCAATACCAAGATCAAGCTTTTGACGTGACGCGGTAGCATAGGGAGGGAGCGTAAACGTTAGTTTTAAGACTAGTTTCTTTTCTGTCATTAATTCATTATTTGTAAAAGTTATTAAAGAATTTAGTTGATACTCTCGGATCTACGAGAAAAACATTGTCAAGTTAGCAGGAGTAAATTCAAAAGGATAGCATTGCAATAGATTAGGGTTTAAGTTAGAGAATAGAGGTGATACTTGATAGTTAATTGGTGTGGATTGTCTTTGACTGCTAAAGGGAATTTTAAATTGAAAATTGTGGTATTAATTGGTGCTCCTTTTAGTTTTTAGAATATGTTACATAAACCATTCGCTATCGCCACAATTACTGGCGCGATTGTAATCTTAATGTTTTATCGAGAAACGTTTGTTTCAAACATTAAGATCGCTTCACGTTTACTAATTTCTAAATAAATTTGTTATGCAACCTCGTCGTATTCATAATTCTACACTGTTTGCTGACTTCTTTTTGTAATTTTCGGAAGCTTAAACTGTTTTATTTCACACGCGCGTACAAAAATATATAACATCATATTAAGACTATAGAATACGTACTAAATTTCATTAATCATAAGAATTCGTTTAGTAGAAAATGTTCCGCTAAATTCCTCATTCTTGCCACATATTCGGATTCCTGTTTCACCACGCCGAATACTTTCTCATCATTCAGCGCATCTAGCAGATCCACCTTTTCGAAGTCAGGCATTTCTTCTTTCTCTCCTAGCATTGCTTTCAAGACCATGAATGCCATTGAAAAGCCAAATTTACAAAACGCATGCCATTCTTTTTTCAGCGCTGAAAGGGAATACAGAGCGTCCGGGTCGCTGCCCATTCTTCTGATCTGCTTCGATAGTTCTTCATGGTAGATTTCGAGAAAGTCGTCGACTTTTCTGAGCATCTTCTTGGAAACCGCCGCCGAGGTGTAGAAGAAATAAGATAAATCTAAAGCTGGAGATGCTGGTCTGATGATTTGCCAGTCCAATAGCATCACTTCTAGAGGATACCTTTTGTCGCCCTAAAGAGGAAAGGAAGTCATGGGTAATTAAGAAATTTTCTTTTATATTTTAAAATATTTGGAGGATATTGAGAAATCATTAACTATAAAGGTTTTTTTTTTATAAATAACATTACGGTATGCGATGTTTGCGAGATTTTCTCCAAATTCGGTGAGTAACTTTCAGATTGTGTATCTCAATAGGACACGTTATAAACATTATTTCTAAACCTTTGTCGGTTAAATGAAGTAATGGCAGGTAACGTTAAACAATGATTAGCAGCAATAAAGGCATTACTTTGTAGCTTAGTTTAGAATTGGTTTATTAACGTTTTTCTAAGTGTATGAAATGAAACAATAATAAAAAGCAAACGTGCAAAGTTCAAGAAACTTTCTTATATTAAACTGGAAACCTATCAATATTTCCTCAAATTGCCTTAGGCTAATTTACTTACGTCATATTTAAACATCATGTTGTTACACCAGCAATCCCCTTGTATTAAAATAGGATTTGCGAATGTTTCGCTCCTCATTTCAACACCAAATTCAGCTAGTCTATCTACTATATGCTGCGATTGGTCTAAAATAAATTTATCCTTCCTAGGATCCAGTTTTTTAAAGAAATCTTGCATTGCCATTTTTCCAGCCGTCACGCTTTGTTCGTCAAATTCTTTTGATGAATCACGAAATAAATCAGTTGCCCCCGCCAAAATTTCGGCGTATTCTTCTGGTCTCTGGTCCTTGTATGCAAATCCGATAGCGTGGTATTTTGCGTAGGTTTTGAAAACTAATTCAATGTGTTCTTCGTTTCCAATGTGAGTTTTATCGCAAAGATCATATCCGACACTTCTTAGATTCTGCAAAGCTAGGATCTTACCTTCGGCGCTTCCATAACACATTGGCACATTACGAAAGCCATCTCTGATACCTTTCTCCTCAAGAAATTTCATGTATTTGGGCACAACGCTTTCGTAGAAATAAATTTCGTTGGTATAGATGTGTACAAATGACGGCATTCCTGAGAATTTGATGTCCAGCGCGCATTTTAGGAATATATTCAGGGAATCCTTGCCGTCATTAATATCGATGGCATATGTTTTAGACGTAAATCCATCACCGATTTCGGAGCCAGAGTTGTAAGTGATTTTAGCTGATGCGCTTAAATCATATCTTTTTATGAGTTTACTGATCAACTCTTTAACATTGTCGGGAACACTAATTTCTTCAGGCATTTTCTTATTAAACCACTACTTTGAATTGAGCACCGCAATCTATTTACTTACTGTTAGTACACCGTTGACCGGCTATAGAGTACTTTTCTATTGATTACAAAAACAGTTTTTTATATGCGGTCAAGTACTAACTTATCAAAAATTATCAGTAATCTACGAAGGTAATTAGCTTATCATTTATTGTGTTATGAGTTTCAGAATCAAAAAAAAAATGCTTAATAACAATGACAGTACACAAAAGAATACAGTACTGTAATCTAAATCACAGCCAAGGCCTCTTTTATGATAATAGTAACAATAACGTGGACGGCATTCACGTCTTCCGCCTGGCAGTATTCACGTTCTGTCTCCTTTGTTAGGCTTAGATCGTTTGTGTTTGCTTAGTAGGTTCGCTGTAAATGTAGGCCTGCGTCCAAATAGAAATTGCTTGGCCTGTCACTGACCTGGAGTACTCTTCCACTTATTTTTCCAGTGTTTAGTAGTTACTTTAATTAGCGTATATGCTATTCCCACAGAGTGGCTGAGCATTTGTCAGCAGTTGACGAGCCTGCTCGGGCTAATTCGTCTGCGTTTACATTTATTCGTTGGCCATGCTCTTCTGGTGCTTAGCCAGCGCCACCTTTCTTCGGCCTTCCAGTCTACTGAGCGCATTCATGTAGTCCTACATCAGTTTCGACTTCGCTTATGTGGAGTCTAGAGCTTTTATTAAATACCGCTTTGAATTAAGCTTAGTATCCGACTGTATTGGGGGCGGCATTACCGTGCCTAGTTGTTATCGGCTTCGCCATTAATTCCTTTAACTCTTTCGAATGATCTACACTATGCGATCTAATTGTAGGAGGTTGAGCACTCATTAGCCTCTAGCTTATTAGCCTGGCCTCTCCTTGGATGTGTACATGTAGTCGTTCCAGGTTAAGCACGACATCTAGAGCAGCTATTGGTGTGGCTTACATGGTGCACAAACATGCTAGTCTTTGTATGCCCTATTGCCTCTACTTGCCATGTCTTGGTGCACACCACCAAGCCCTCATGTTTCTCCACGCAACCTTTTACATCTGCCCAGAACAATAGTATATTTGCTGATGGTTTTATTGACGCGAGAGTTTCATGTTTCTTTAATAAATGGAATTTCCATTCATCCTAGTTTTAAGCCTTGGATTATGCGTTTTCTTTTTGTGATTACAAATTATTTATGTTTGGCAATGGCAATTAACTGTGAGTCTTTCCTGTTCACACCAGTTATCTACTGTAGTAACAGCATTTTGCATTCCTTCTGATATTACCAAATTTGCCTCATACTACCATCGCTAGGTCGTCAGCATATCCTAGGCCTTCTTTGGACGGCTTTGTTATTAGGGCGTCGATAGGAGATGCCCAATATTTAGGAAGGCAGTCGTTGCTATCTCCTTATGTTCTATCGACTTATAGATTAGTCAATTTAGGCATGCGCTGGGTGCCGCGCTCGTTCACTCAGGATCAAAAGCACACTTAAATAATCTTTTCCAAAGCTCTGCCGAAATAGTTGAATCGAAATAAGTCGTTTTGGATTAATAGCTGTAGATGAAATTTAGACACACCAGTAACTAGTGCCACGCATAATGAGGCACCCGGTATATGAAGTATTTGAAGAACTTTACGAAAATTTATGTATGGTTACACCGTACGGTACACCCATACGATATATATATATATATATATATATATATATATGTCCTTCTTACATATTAACTCTAGTACAGAGAAATCACAAACTCTACATGTGATACTCCTTCAGACCTACTAGAGAATTGTATGGTTGACTATTTGTATTTTGGACGGCTTTCCTAAAATTATGTCACTTTAGAGTTGAACAGTTTTTCATTTAGTCGCCTTGATTTGACCCAAATTTATATTATATATTAGTGAAGTTAGTTGAGTTATCATTAAATTTATTGCAAATCATAGACAGAAGATAACTGGCATTTACAGTGACGTCAGTTAATAGTGAGATGTAGATAATTGGTAAAATTCAAAAATTAAATCGTTTGACAAAATAGTTATTTTCGGCCAGTAGCATTCTTATGTGTTCTTATAACGTGTAATTCAAGAAGTTTAAATTAAGTCTTTAATACTACCACAGATGAATTGATACTCCGTTTAAATAGAACACTTCGTGTTTTATTTATATATGCATGTTTGGCTGCGGACTAGGGATTTGAAATTTATCTCGATAAATATGTGAACTTCGCCTTCCTGTCAATCAGGAATACAGAAAAATAGTGGTTGTAACCGCTTGCATATTCAGCTCTGGTCATAAGCGCTAGTGTCGTAAGAATATTTAAAAAGAAATCTGTCAAAATGTGATTGGGTTACTACGCTTATAAATAACAATTAAGCAAAGTATTAATATATTCAGTTCACGATTTTTTGTACTCTTTATCACGGGAAAAATTGCGTTGAGATTGATAGGACGTAGTCGGGCACACAATTTCTTTATATTTCTTTTGAAGAATTTTATTCCTCTTCTTCTTATCCTCCAATAAATTACTAATATACTAAAGTTTCGTTTTTTAAATGGAACACCTGTACATTATCACATTTTTGGTCATATCTTTTCAATTTATATCGACTTTGTGCAATATTTTCTATATCAATCTATCTTACTTCATTTCAAACAATTGAAACAATTTCAGATTTTTGGGAAACTCCACTATTTCATTCGAGTTTTCGGTACATGTGATTTGTTCTTAGACCATACTGTATATTTGTTTTTTATAGTAGATTATCTGACTGAATCTGATGGAGAAACCCTTTTAGAACTTTTCTTATAAGCATTTTCCAATACTGAACAAGTATTCGAACCAGTGGCACTGGCACACTGAAAGACTTCACTAAGACTTGCACAATACTTTATTCCCACTGTACGCATGTTTCAATACTCACCATCAGCATTAAGACCGAACTAGTTCAGTTTTGCTGCTGATGATGTGTAAGATTGGTATTAAGCTACCAACATCAGCAGTAAAGCTGAAGTAGTTTAGTTTTACTGCTGATGAAGATAGCTTGGCTATTGAAACGTGCGCCCAGCGCGACTGAAGTATTGTGGTAAGAGTATTGGTGAGGCGTTTCAGATTTTCCTATACCATAATATGTAACATATTTCCAGAAAAACATTCGTATGAGAACTTTAAATTTTAACCAGGCTTAAAAACCTGTCGGTGATTTGAAATTGGACTCTGTTCAAGCAGTACCTACATAGTTCTGTTATATCACAGTGCTATATATTTGTTAAACTATATCTACGAATGAACTTATTACATAAAATCAATTGCATTCATTCTGAATACTGATTTATTGATACATACTTTTTGTATAAATATACATACTTGTTTGTTTTACATCAATATAAATACAATTATTGATTTAATATAAACGAAAAACGTATATTGGTTTCATGTCCTCGCTTAGAAGAACTCATTTAATAAGAAATGCTCAGTTAAATTCTTCATTCTATTCAAATAGTCGGCTTCATTTTTAACTGCGCCGAATAAGTTTTCATCCTTTAGTACATCCTGCATTGCAACATTTTCGAAATTGGGCATGTCATTATTTTCTGCCAGCATCTTCTTAATAGTCAAGAACGCCAGGAAATAGCTGAATTTGCAACCAAGCTGCCATTCCCTTTTCAACGCTGAAAGCGGATACAACGCATCTGCATCACTACCCATCATTTTTAACTGCTTTGATAGCTCCTCGTGATAAATTTCTAGGAAGTCGTCCAATTTCCTCAACACTTTTTTAGAAACTGGCGCCGAACTGTAGAAGAACGAACATATATCGAAAGCTGGAGATCCCAATCTTATAAACTGCCAATCCAACAACATCATATCTATGGGATATTTCTTATCGCCCTAAAAACAAGAAAAGAAAGAAATCACTTCGTTTTGCATTATATTAGTGGACTCTAAATGAAAGATTAAAACGCAAAGTCAATGCGAAGAAAACACAGTATCTAAGAGCTACAGTGGTAGTGACAAGGAAAGATCGAGTTAGAAATGGCTATGAAAACGGCTTAATACGCTATCAGTAATCGTAAAACTAGAATAAAAACAATTGCAGTGGTTAAAGTATATAATGCGAATGAGTAGTGAAACAAATATGGGTACTAGGAGTAGATAAAGGCAAACATAAAGGCAGACTGGCTCTAACTTGAGATAATTAAATGGAAAAGATGTTAAAATGAAAGAACCTACACCAGAAGGAAATATTGTGTAAGGGTCTTGGACCTTGGATGGAAATGGTAGAAGATAGATTATGATGACGATTTTTTGAAGCACTTGTTTTTATCGAAAATCTATACTTACACCGAGAAAAATGATTGCGTTAATTCAACACAAAAAAAATGTGTTACCGTTTTTGCGTTGACTTAAGTCAAACTTCGTTTAAATTCACACTTAATTGAATTTGATTCAATGCTACTTTTTGTGTTCGCGTTTTGTATTAAAGCAACGCTATGTTGTTTTGATCCAACACTAATTTTTCGTTAATTTTATATTATTTCCACCAAATATAATGCAGTGCAGCAGTTTGACTATCCATGGCTATATAACACGAAATATTTTATAGTTTGTGTCTACAGAGGTAAGTGGAAAGCAATCTTTTGCATGCACATCGGGCCGGTTAGCTTCCAAATTTAATGTGGCGCACTTAGTTATTTGAACTTTAGAGTGGCGCTAAATATAGCGTTGCTCCAGCATAACACAATGTTGCCGCAACACTAAATATTAACATAATTTTATGCATTGAATCAACACGCCAGTTGCGTTGTTTATATACACCACTAAAAATGTGTTGAGTCGACGCCTTTTGCCTTTTGCGTCATCGAACGCAACTTTTTTCTCAGTGTAGATGCAATTTACATTTATTAGTTTGTATCTTTGCACAATAAAAGCTGAGAAACGTAATAGATATAATTTAAAAGTTCCGGGGTAATAAGTTAGTATTAACGCTATTGAAAACATTTAAGTGCTCTTGCTACATGCGTCGTCTATATGCAAGCGCTGGAGTTCGAATAATAATGTTAGCGAATTATATGCATTTACGATTTTTATTTCAAAAAGCTTAAAAGCTCTAAAGTTTAAAATATTAACGTTAAAATTTCTATGGTCGTGTGATAGCTAGCTAAATACTAAATTATAAAAATATTGATATTTCTCAGCGTTACATTAACGGAAAATTTTCATAAAAGTTTAATAAAAAAATAGTGAAAGTCGTCCAACTGATGAACGATTAGCGTTTTAAAGTGATCAACCTTCCAATAACGTGGTTATTAAACTACGTTAGTAGAATAATTTGAAAGCATTGAAAAGACAGAAAACGAAGTAACTAACGAACTAACTAACAGCTAAGTATTACATGAATTCTGTAAAAGTCTTTAGAAGGAACAACAAATATTTAAAGGAATATAATGAATATTTCTTGAAAAGAAAGATTGTATGTAGCTTTATAAAAATTTGAGGCATTTTCTTGATTAATTTTTGATTTAATTTCTTATGAAATTCTGTTATTAGTTTTTTTAACCATTATCAGTATTAAGGAAGTAGTCCCATGCTGCGATAACAGTGTGGTCAGGTGAACAATATTTATCAGTAGATTGGGAGTCGCTAATACAACACTCATGCCGATAGAATTGAAGATTACAACAACAGCTTTTAATATATGTAGATTTTTCTAAACATCATTAATTTCAATTTTCATTAACCCTATAAATAAATAATTTATTTTGCTTAAAAAATAGAGGAAATCATTTGCTTAGATTATACAAAATTATAGATGATTGTTCACCACGTCTGGAAAAGATACAGTTTAATCACCTAAGGCATAACAGAAGCTCCTAATGGCGGGAAGTATTGCCCAGGTTTCGGTTGTACATGCAGTCGCTATATTAGGTACCGGTAAATATTGTCACGCGTTGTTTATTATTGTGTGCTAAAGGCCAGTTTGAAGAAACAAAACTTTATGCATGGTGAATTAAAATCTATTCAGTGTAAAATGGTCTATTCTTAAATTAAATCTCAACATGGCTGCAATGTACGAAGGTCATTAAAATTGAATTGGATATCTCAAAGGTATGTTTTATGCAGTCTAATGTACTGCACTTGGGCTCTAAGGGTTAAGATATGTCCTCTTGTAGCCTTCCGTGTACGAATACTGTTTTAAATTCTCCTCCTTTACGATAACGATATTAAAGATATTGATATATTTTTAAATTCGGAGTAATTCAAACGATCTATTACATTAGAGCAATCTTAGTAATATGGAGTGCTATCAGTAATAATTACCGCTAATTCCATCAGATCTTGTTAATCTTCATAAATCCAGGGCCAAAAACATACATTACGCACCAGGCGGAGTACAAATGTACCGCATGGTATAAAACTTACATTGCTATTTATCGTAAGTTAACAGTAACAACAAAGTAATGAATTGACTTTGTTGTTATTTTGTTATTTTTTTGCAGCGACTAGAGAGACTTGTGCTTTGTTGACTCTCGGGGAAACCGGTAGGCAACACGAACCCTTTCTTATGAGACGAATAGATACGAGTCTGTCTAGTCGCTGCAAAGAAATTAATAATTACACCTGCCTTGGTCGTCTCTATTCATTACATAATTTTTCTTCCCAAACTTGCAAAATGTATAACTAAAATCTCGTTTGGAAACCTATCTTTTTAATACCAAAAAATTATATTTTTGTAATACTACAGAAATACAATAATAAAAGGATAATACAGAGGAAATTGAATAAAAAGAAAATATTTTAGGAAATATCCAAAAAAGTTGATGTCGGGGATCGAATTGTACTCCGCCCGGGTTTATAAAGGTCAATCTGTTATTTACAAAATAAAAAATTAGATTAAAGTAAATTCTATGTCAGCGGACATTGAAACAAGAAAGTAACTGAAAGGGGACGACGACGCCAACGTCCAGAAGGTGAAAATAATAAACTTGTAACCAAAGATGTTGTTGTAGAAATGTCTTTCGGGTGATGTCGTGTAGTTGATTCTTTAGAGTCTTTAGAAATCTTCTGAAGAAGCTGACAGGATAGTCAGCGAAACGTCAAGTTAAAAATCAACTACACGACATCACCCGAAAGACATTTCTACAATGGATTACGGTCGTGAAAGCCTACACTCAAAGATGTTGTTATTGTTCATAATAAGTTTCTTCCAGTGTTAGGAGTATATTAGAGAAAAAGATTTATGGTGATGTCTAAACTTCTAAATTCTCGTATTTTATAAAAATCGTTATCAAATGCCACTGCTATTAATTTCTTCCGGGTTTCATCGTGTGTCAAAGCTTTCGTTCAACGTTTCGCCGTTCATGCTGACGGCTTCTTCAGGATAACTGAACTGAATTTCCGTCGTCTGACATTCTTCTTCTTACATACACCGTTGGTAAATTCAATGGTCTTGTTCTTTTCTATTTCTATGGCTTCCCTGATGAGTCTTTTTTCGTAGTTCTTGGTGGTGGCTGTCACTTTTGCGTCGTTGAAGTACATTTTATGTCCAGGCTTGTGTATATGTTCTGCCACCGCTGATTGCTCGGTTCTTTCAAATCTGGTGTCTCTTTCGTGTTCTTTTATTCTTACCGAGATAGCTCTTCCTGTTTGTCCGACGTAGCACTGCCCGCATTGACGCGTTATCTTCTGTGAGATTTTTATCTGTTCTGTCCTTACCGGTCGTTAGAAGCTGCTGGATTGACTTTGTAGTCCCGAAACGTACTGGTATGTCGTGTTTCCTCAGGATTCGTTCTACCTTTTCGGTGACTCCCGCTATGGATGGTAAGCGCGCCCTCTCTGTGGTTCTGTAGTCGTCTTTAGAGGCAACTTCCTCCTTGTCGCTCTTCTTATGTCAATGCCAGTGTAACCATTTTCCTTCAGTACTTTCTCCGGATGTATCTTGCCGTTGGCTAGATGTAGGTCATCAGTGATGGTTTCAGCTCTGGATAGTAAATTTTTAATTACCGTCGTCTTCTGCATCGGATGATGGTGAGATCTCGCATGTAGACATCTATCGGTGTGCGTCTCCTTTCTAAATACTGCGTGTTGTAGTATTCCCTCTTCCGTTCTCTTTACCATTACATTCAGGAAGGGCAGAATTCCATTTTCTTCTTTCTCCATGGTGAATTTAATGGCTGGGTGCTGCGAATTGAGGTGTTCCAAGAAATGTTGTAATTTCTCTTCTCCATGTTGCCATGTTACAAAAAATGTTGAGACACCGCGAAACCCGGAAGAAGTTATAGCAGTAGCAGGTATACCGGATATGATGTAATAAGGCTATTTTAATTAGCATAACCGTACAAAAACATTTACGAGGAAGTCTATAACAATACGAGGATGGTCTGAAAAGTTTCAAGCCTCATCATGAAGATGACGTTACTCGTCACAACCATCCTGGCAATATAATTGCGCATGTGTTGAAAGATACCTTTGAACATTTCTGCCATGTCGGAGACTCAGTTGTTGTTTAACAGTCGTTCGTGTCAGTCAATGTTAATGTTTCTGTAAAAATTGAAAAAGTCGAATATCGACCCGTCAATAAATTTTTGCATTTGAATTTAGCAGAAGAAAAATTAGTTTACAAATTAGGAAATGAAGCCGGGACAAATGAACTACAAATATTTATAGACTTCCACAATATGATAAAATACCATTTTTTTATTATTATTATTAGCTCTATGAAAGATTGTTCTAATTTTAATTAATTAATTATATATACTTACATTATATTTGAACATCATATTATTGCACCAGGAATCTCCTTGTACTAAGACAAAGTTTTTATCGTCTTCCAATGTCTTTTCAATACCAAGATCGCCCAACTTAGCAAATATCTGTTGCGACTGATCTAAAATAAATTTATCCTTGTCCGAATCCAATACTTTGAAAAAATTCTGTATAGCTGCAATTCCAGCGTGCATTGTTTGAGCATTGAACTCCTTTGTGGCTGCACGAAACAGGTCGGTTACGCCTTCGAGAAGTTTTCCGTGTTCTTCTGGCTTCTGATCTTTGTAGGCGAATCCGACGGCGTGAAATTTGGCGTACGTCCTGAAAATCAATTCAATATGTTCCTCGTTACCGATGAACGTCTTATCGCAAAGCTCGTATCCACTCGCTCGCAAATTCTCCAAAGCTAAAGCTTTATTTTCGTTGATCCCGTAACACTTCGGTATGTTCTGGAGGCCATTTTCGATACCTTTCTCCTTTAGAAATTCCTTATATTCAGGAAGTATTACTTCGTAGAAATGTATCTCGTTACCGTAGATACGATCCAACGGCATGGGTCCTGAAACTACCATATCAAGAGGCCATTTTAGAAATAAATGAAGAGATTGTTTATCGTCGCTAAGATCAACGGCGTAAGTTTTTGACATAAGACCTTCGGCGAGATTAGAACCGAGAGTATAGGTGATCTTTGGAGAATTTAACTTGTATTTGTCGACTAGGGTTTTTACGAACTCCTTAACGTTATCGGGGACACTAACTTCTTCCGACATTTTCTTGTATGGACGCTGGTTTTTTCCAACGAACTAGTACTCTTGTTTCCCCGTCGATCGATGCTGAACTGTACAATAAAAAGATATCATGGATTACATCGCGTTTTTTTTATTATTATTTGCACTTACAGTTATCAGCAATTATCACTACGCTATCAGTTATATGTACGTAATATATGTACAATTGTGAATATAAAGCTATGTAGTACCAACATCTTTCTTAGGTAATAGTATTATTATTATTATATTAGGCAGTTATTCACGACAATTTTGAGATAGAATAATTTATTTCATGTATTATATATGTACAACGTGGGCCAAATTCGATATGATTTCAATAGTGTAAAAATATATAGGGTGCATAGGATTCTGCGTCAAAAAGCGCCCTAATATAGTTTTTATATAAATCAAGCATTTTCACAAATAAAAAAGTTACAAGGGTTTTTAAAAATTGCACATTTTAAGAAAACGCTCTGTATCTCTTATATTAAGGAAGATATAAAAATAGAAATTTCACCAATTGATTTCTCTTTAAAATCGAGCTCCAGAAGCTTAGGTCAGTTTTTGTCTAATTCCTTTGAAAATATAAGTTCCCTATTAAAAGTATCGAATTTGGCCCACCTTGTACTATATATATAAATATTCTATCTTTAACAAGAATTTGTAACTTCAGATATCTGTTATCTTTCGTCATTGTGGCACTATTAGTTTTTATTGTTAGTTATATTTAGAGTTACAAAGGTACAAGAGATACCATCATGATATACACGGATAACAAAAAAGAAGTCTATCCATTTTTTAGCAATTTTTCTGTACCTAGAATGAAACTATGTGGATGGTTTTTGTATGGGTAACTGTTACACGGTTAACAGGGAAGGTACCCGACGTGTAAATCACTGATTGTGACGAAAGTTTGAGTTTGTAGATCCCATCGGGTCTTGCTCAATAGCACCTTTCGCCGCGACAAGGATGCGTGTCTAAGGCGTAATCCGCCCCTAAAATTTGCACTTTTCTTGATAACCTCTGAACAGCTAATTATGGAAAAAGCGACTATGCCGGACCAGCACCATCTAATGAGCTGTTTGGAGTGGTGTGGGTCTTCGTTTACAGGGTGTTGCATAAAGACCGAACAACCTGTTTTGTGGTTATTTGATTGAAGGGCTGTATTCGTGTGTAGTAATTCTGGTAGCTTGCGTCTTAAGTTTAACGAGATATTCTTTATATTGTTACAGGGTTACATTATAAGTACGTTAAAAATTATTCTTCTTTTGAATGCTCAAATATACAGACCGTCCCAATTTTCTGGAATTGTAAAGCGTATAGCTCGAAGGATACGCGGTTAATGCCCCTTTCTAATTAATTATTAAAGAAATAAAGTGAAATTTAATTCTACGCAAAATAACATCCTTTCTTTAAAGTAATTATAATAATACTATTATTATTCTAATTACTACCCTTTTCTATAAAAGGGTGAAAGTGTGTGTTCTTTTATTACAGTAACGTAGTGACCCCTTTGACTGGTCAATTAGCCGCAGGTTATTATAAGTTGGCGAATATTGGGCTATGTGCGTCCTTTTAGGTGTTGCTTAGTGGGGGGGTGTGGGGAAAACATAGGCACTACATTATTTCTATTTCTTGTAATCTTTATGTAGAATTAATCTACCTTTAAAAAATACTATAATTAAATAGGTGCCGAATAAAGTTAAAAAAAAAGAAATAACAGCACACACTATATTAATTTAAAATTATTTATGAAAAACTCCACATTACATATCGTGTAATTTTGGTTGCATAAACCATCGTTTCTGATAATCCAGTGAAGATACAAATATTTTTGGTGATGCACTCATAATTAATTAGTATATGTGGTCATTCACGAAACATTTTAATTTAGCCTTTATTTGGAGGATAATTCGGACTTTGCAAAGTCTCGGCTCACCCTGTATACGTGTGATTTTAGTTCTTTTACTTTAATGGTAAATTAATTTTTAGTGGTACGTGTATAAACAGTCGGTGCATTATACATTGTATCTATAAAGTTATTGACATAGCATTCGTTAAATCAATATTGCCACAATTATAAAGAATATATTCGTACATGCTTTTGATTTAAATAATAAGTACTAATAGCAGATCACAATAATTGCCATATAGCGAACGTATCCGTACTTACAAATAAATCTCACAAGTTGCCACTGTATATACAACGACGATGACGTGTACCAACTGCGACTCGCTACTACACAAAAGCTAATGTAACGTTTGTATTGGGCATTCTAAAAATATATTCCGGATATACGTGCAAGCCTAAACGAGTCCAGTCAAGGTTACCATTAATGAAAGATAACAATTATAAGATAATCGAAACGATTTCAATATATTTTGGCAACTACGTTTATCAATTTATCATTTGTAATATGAAAGAATTTTTATATATATCCATCATTACTTTAAATTAAGTATTTAACATTTTTGTATCTATACAAAGCGATTTTATTAACGATTTGTTAATCAAAAACGTAAAAGTTCTTAGATGACAGATACTGAAGGTACAAAGACGGATAAATCTGAAAATTTGTGAGATTTCATCACTAAAATGCAATAGAATTATATTTTTTATATTGATTAGTGCCATCTTGTTGCATTTTTTTATATATTTTTCATATTTTAAATAAAACAGTACATACGTGATGCGTTGCTGTACAATTGTAAAACGCAAAAAGAAACTATTCTGCTTTTTGGTAATGTTCATGAAATGATGTTTCCATAGTAGCATATAAATTGACTAAATTATAGAGGGTGTGCCAGTAGGAAAAGGATAATATCAGAGATATTTAAACTGTGAAGTCTCCAATTTCTTAAATAGCAACACAAAATTTTCCAAGCGGTATCAAAAAAATACACATATATAGGACATTTCAATTGAAACAAGCCACCTCAAGTAACTCTTTACCTGCTGTGATTTATATAAGATTCCGAAACCTGTCAATTTTCATCTTAAGGATGACAACTTTTAATGACGGGCCTGACGATTTAAAATCATTCCTGGCAGCGCAGCGGAAATGACTATTTGATACATGTTACCGTAAAGAGAATTAAAAGACCTTGAGAATGAGTGGTCACAAGACCCATCTTCCCTATTCAAATTTTAATATCGGGGACTGATGTTGAATGTTGAATGAATGTTGAATGTTATGAAAGTTGACAGGTTTCGGAATTTTATATAAATCACATTTTATAAAAATGACTCTCCTTTTAAAATAATTAACACGGATCTAAACTTCTTGCAGTAATCACAATAGCTGAGATTAACTAATACTTTAAAAAATCTTAAATAACGCAGCGATAAAGTTACCACCATCACTTATCTAATCGAGACTTTCTTAAAGTTGATAGAGTAAAATCGCTTCTAACTTGAGCTTCGTATTCGTAAAAATAAGGCAGAATTGTATAGTAGATGCTATTCCTAAAGTTGATAGTTTAAGAGGTGTTTTGATACATATATCATTACGATAATAAATGCTCGAAAACATCATTTTGCTGTATGCATGCCGTTACTCTGCCGTTACGCATTAATTTCTGATAAGCAGCCCGTTGAATAGATCTTACAACCAGTTCATGGAAAGTCCTTTTTACTCTGTCAATCATATCTTTTGTAACAACTGTATCTCTGTATGCGACGTTTTTAATATAATCCCACAAGAAATGTCTAGTGGGGTCAAATCCGGAGATCGTGGTGGATGCCTAAAAATGTCAATTTATTAAAAGTATCAGTAAGAATAGTCGATATGCCAGGTGTAGGGAGCTCGGTCCATGTGATACCATACATTTCACGCTTCTCCTTCTGGTCGAAGACGTAATGATTTGTGGACGCACGTTTATTTTGGTTAACCTGGCGCAGTGGCGCTACTGCTAGGCAATCGACTTGTTGCGTTCTAGCTATAATCCAATGAGGAGTCGTTTTGGAAAAGGACGCCACTCCATGTTTCGTTAAATTTTAGTAGACCCCGAACTCTCATCAGAGGCAGAAGTGTGCTGCATTTCCCTATAAAACGACGCTGCAATTTACCAAGTATTTTCTTACAAGTTATTGTATTATTATCATTCAATCAGAATACCTAGTAATTCCTTAGTTTGTTTAAGTCTCTATCTTAGACACTTTACATCACAAGTTATCCGAAGGTAATCTTTCAGAATTTCCCAGAGAAACCCGTTTGGAACGCTTATCTAAATCAACCATTCCTAGCATCCTGAAACAATTAAGGTACTGATAAAATCCTTCTATTTTATTTGTTAAGGTATTCATAATTCTTTCGTTAAAAAGAAATAAAATTGATCTAAATTATTATTAAGGTGCAGAAGCACGTGTATAAGAACATTGAGTTTAATAGATTTAATTTGGTAAGCCCCTTAGTCACTGACCATACAGGGCAGTAGACACATTGACAAACTTGACCATTGTTTTTTTTTTAATTAATTGTAATAGAAAAATAAAAGTTGTTATATTCAAAAAGCCTAGCTTCTCGTACTTTGTACCCAGCCAGCCCTGCAACCTGTAGGTTCGGATCCGAAAATCATCGTGGACCTACAAAGGCAGAGCATAAACAAAGAAAAATGTACACGATTGTCTGTTTTGTTAATAAACAAGATTTCATTATCATCAAAAGTGACCGTTATAATATATGTACATATATTTACATGTATTGATTTCTGTCGCAGATTCCTGTAATCTTAGGTCTATTAGTATTTGTTGGCCACCACCAACTAATACTTGGCAACTAATACTTCGTATTTAGGAGCTGGAAGACCCGGTAGAGTGACTGGGGCTATTAATAGTCGTAAATACGACTCAACTTCCGACTATCCAGTTATCCCTAGTGTCTTTCGCAATATTATTCATTTATGTGTGCTTATATATATGTCCGTAGACTTTTTGCTTACCTCTTGGCACAGCCCTCTTAATATAGTGAGAACGTAAAAAGCATATATTGTGCGAGAAGCGTATAGATTGATCGCCTGTAAGCACCGAAAACATGGCGTCAGCCGAAGCTTAGCTCCGCCCGCGCAACCCAAGCATGCGCTGGACCTCTAGCCGATGCACGAGTAGCGGCAGTCGTACTCATGGGGTAGAAACTTAAATGGAGATTGTTGCAAGACAAGAAAAAACACAATTAGTTGGGGAAAAACTCTATAGATGACAGCACAACATAAAATTTAGTAAAATTGGAAGTGTGTATTTTCATGAGTAATTACGTAAGCAGTTGGCAGCAGTGAGTAATGATCACGCGATCCGGCCTCTTTATTTAGTTTATGTATTTATTAAAGTTTTTCATCTTTCAACTTCTTCAGTTATGTATTTATAAGTGTATCAAGTTTTTTAAGTTATAGTTTCGTTAAACAACACATAAGTATTGGCAACCTCTGCAGCACACAGGTTTCATTAAATCCGAGACGGCCGTTTCGAGGACACGAATGGTCCTCATCATCAACCGGTGACCGAATATAGTTTTGCTGTACATAGTAGTTCTATGTTAGAACAACATATATCTTCTATTAATAAGGACTTTGGTACTTTGTAAGTATTTTTATATTTATTTACTATACGTATTTGCTAATAATATGTTTTTTTTTTCTGCTAGTTTATTTTAAGGCGGGATATTTGTATTAGGCGATGCGTAGGCGTTCTTGCTCGGTGAACGGTTGCGAAGACAAAACGTCTTCACGACATTCCTTCCCACATCCTCTTAAGTATCCTCATTTGTTTGAGATACGGTTGAAAGCATCCAACAATGAAGAACTTCTTCAGTTAACTCCTGAGGAAGTATATAAACGAAAGAAGATTTGCCACGAGCATTTTACTCCGATAGATATTACTTCCAATACGTATTTAAAAAAAGACGCCGTTCCTTACATTAATGCTATCCAAAGAAGGTAATGTTAATGGCACGACTTTGTGAAATTTAAAGAATATAATGCACAAAATATCCCAGGCAAACTAAAATATTGCCAACTATATTTTGTTTATTTACTATACAAGATTTACAATATTATCATATATACTTTGCCGTATATTATAAATGAAAAAAAATGCATACTTTCATTATTAAAATTCATTATAAAATTCAATTTAAATTGTAGTTGCAATAATTCAGGTGCATTTACATCCCAATGTATTGAGTCATTTGTTATGTTGTGTTGTTACAATTGGGTAAATGGTATTAACAGAATTATAAACGGAAAAGCCAGTCAATTTAATTTTAATAATCCTGTATATGTAGAGGCAAAGGGTTATAATAAATAAACTTCGAAAATAAAGACCAATTAATAATAATTTATGCTTTTATTTATATCCTTTTATACAACAGATTCACTGCATAGGTAATATTAAGTCAAGAAAACCTTTTAGTAAAATATAATTTAAAATAAAGAAATACGTAGATTTTGGTCCCTACAGCTATACAATGGAGTACAAATTAATTTACTGTAAATTTATTTCTGCATTTAATTTTAAGGCTGTTACGATCAAGGTCTACTTATTTTTTTATTATACCTATATTTTCAGCAGTTATTTCGTTCATTTAAATATTCCCTCCTGTCCCCAATAATTGGAGCAAACTCAATAGATGCCGCAGAAACTAGTGAACGTTAAAAAGTACAGAAGATTCCTCTCTATCTATGTTCTGTATGGTCGTACTTTAGCAGATTTCGATGGATGACCGGCGATGTTGTTTTCGTTTTGCTGTCGTCTCAGTATGCAAACCGTGGAGCTAAATATGCGACAAGAGCGCGTTCACATATGATTTTATTTTTAAATGCAATTTTAGCAGAGTCTTTCATTATACCGCATTATTATACAGATAAAGATAAATGCAATTGATAAGAATATATACAATTATGAAGGTCAACATATATAAAGCATTTTATAAAATTATTAAACGAAATGATACAGATACATGATAAAGAAAAAAAATTGAAAGCAATTAAAATTGCACTGTTAGAGCTCCTACACTATGTTTAAAACGCTCAGTTTTTTTGTCAGTTTGACAAAATTCTGTGAATTGTGTTGGACAATGTTCTAAACCCCGATAGAATTAGTCGGGTATTCAGTAGAATTATCCAATGTCGTGATTTCTGTACCTTCGTTATCTACCATGAGTTTGGTTATAATTCGATAAGCAGAGTTCCGGATCCTTATTTTTCTATTACTAATAGAACACTCTGTATATTACACGTATTTGGTTTCTTCATGTAGTACTAAAGTAAATACTGTGTCGTGTTCTTTTCTTCTATGGTTTTCCTGATGAGTCTTTTTCTTTGTAGTTCTTGGTGGTCTTACCGCGATAGCTCTTCCTGTTTGTCCTGCTCGCATTGACATGTTATCTTGTAGATACCTTCTATACGACCTTTGTCTGTCCTGTATTTGGCAGTCGGTAGATGCTGGTGGATTGACATTCCAGTCCTGAATGGTACTAGTATGTCGCGGTTCCTCAGGAAACACGACAAACGACAAAACATCGAGCGAAATATAGCGCCCGTGAAAGCCTACACAGTGTTATCTATAATTTTGTCTTCCATTCCCTATAATTAGGTACGTTCGTCTCTAAAAATTTGAAGTGTAAAAACATTTTAAATTACAATTACGTTATATGCTACTTTGTTTTTTGTACTTTTTTGTTTTGATTTTAAATTGATACTGACATATGTATGTTACATACATACATACATCATTTACTGTTAGCTTGTATGAGGTTTTACTAAAATAGTTTCTCTTATTCCTTTACGCTAAGAAGATGCAATCGTTTCTTTTTTCATTTTTATATCAGTGGAATGATTGTTTCCAGTAGCCTCAAACTTTAGCTTTATTTTAACAAATGTTTCCCCTTGTGGATATCGTCATTCTGGACAGCAAACTAACACATTCTAGTAGCTAAAATATACCATTTGTCTCACTTTTTTTTCTAATATATAAATTATACATATTACCTAACTCTTCGTTATTTATGCCCGAAAGTTTAAATCAACAGTCTAAGATCGTCATTGTCAGGACGTTTTGTTTACTGTTGTCACGATCACCAAACTATATTAACATCAGGGATCATTTTATGCAATTTCTAAGTGCAATGCTCGTCTTTGACCGCAGGTAGCTATTTGAGCTAAAATTTTTGAATCAATAATTTAGAAAAGTTTAAAAGCAGTACCAACATAAAAAATCACTTAGATGCAATACTCAAATGCAGGAATCGGGGTTGTTTGTAAATACACTCCCCGACAAAAACTTAGACGCGAATTTTATTGTTTTTTATAGACGGAATCTTTTTAAAAATAATTCTTT